>CAWUFW010004152.1:1200000-1614770 GCA_963921515.1 Calotriton arnoldi
GAGCTGGTGGCATGAAGTGTGGAATTTCCAGCAGTATTTTTTCTGTGTAATTTAGTTTGAATTTTATTTTCATGAATATACACTTCTACATCGAGAAATTCTACCTTCTGTTCACTGATGGTGGCGGTGAAACTAAGATTGAGCTCATTGTCATTAATAGACGTCACAAACTGAGATGCTTCCTCCTTTGTACCATCCCATACAATGAATACATCATCAATGTATCTACAGTAATATTTGATATGGATGTCCCAGATGTCCTTGTGATGTACCCTGAGAGCGTGCTCCTCCAACCAGCCCACCAGTAAACAGGCGTAGCTGGGAGAGAAACACGCCCCATCGCCACCCCTCTCAGTTGTTGATACAAGATTTTGTTAAAAAGGAACAGGTTATTATTAAGGCACAAGTCAATCATAGTTAGTAGCATACTGTTGAGATCATGCAAAAAAATAGCTCTATCATTCAGAAAAAAAAAAATATATATATATATATATATATATATATATGCAAACAAACCCATCCATTGCCGAAAGGAAAAGAGGCCACACGGGGAAATACTCTTCGGAAGCCCTTTATTTAAAACAGCTGTCAGGCACGATGCATTTCGGCTGGATTAGCCTTCCTCAGGTGCCGCTGTTGTACCAGGATGTTGCCCCACCCGCGTTTAGATTAGTCCTGCATTCCTCCGATTGGTGGGAGCACTCAGTACTCCTGGTCATGTGCTCGCCCCTCACGATGCAATGTTGTGCACACTACATCTCCCAGAGTTCATCTTGCCTGGGTGGAGGTTGCGCGGAGCTGGATACGATGACAAACATCCTTTTCAACTGGTGCCAAGCAGGAGAAACACGGGTGACTGAATGTAAGTGTCCTGGTCGCCGTGTGTAAACAAGTACTTCCTCGGGTCCCCTTACGCTCAAGCCTCTTGAAGTTAGTGTCCACCGGGCTGTGGGCTTCAATTACAATGAAAGAAACCCCTCGTGTAGTCACGAGCTGCATTGAGCAGCAGCCCTTGTATCCTCTACTCACTGAGGCGTGCTGGAGTAAACCCGATCCCTCGGGTAAAGAAAAAGCGTTACAACCGCGGGAGCCAGCAGATCTCCAGCCAACTTGCAGAGCGGGGCCTCTTATCACGCTACTGGCCAGCGTGAAAAAATGCAAACAAACCCCTCCATTGCCGAAAGGAAAGAGGCCACACGGGGAAATACTCTTCGGAAGCCCTTTATTTAAAACAGCTGTCAGGCACGATGCATTTCGGCTGGATTAGCCTTCCTCAGGTGCCGCTGTTGTACCAGGATGTTGCCCCACCCGCGTTTAGATTAGTCCTGCATTCCTCCGATTGGTGGGAGCACTCAGTACTCCTGGTCATGTGCTCGCCCCTCACGATGCAATGTTGATGCACACTACATCTCCCAGAGTTCATCTTGCCTGGGTGGAGGTTGCGCGGAGCTGGATACGATGACAAACATCCTTTTCAACTGGTGCCAAGCAGGAGAAACACGGGTGACTGAATGTAAGTGTCCTGGTCGCCGTGTGTAAACAAGTAGCTTCCTCGGGTCCCCTTACGCTCAAGCCTCTTGAAGTTAGTGTCCACCGGGCTGTGGGCTTCAATTACAATGAAAGAAACCCCTCGTGTAGTCACGAGCTGCATTGAGCAGCAGCCCTTGTATCCTCTACTCACTGAGGCGTGCTGGAGTAAACCCGATCCCTCGGGTAAAGAAAAAGCGTTACAACCGCGGGAGCCAGCAGATCTCCAGCCAACTTGCAGAGCGGGGCCTCTTATCACGCTACTGGCCAGCGTGAAAAAATGCAAACAAACCCCTCCATTGCCGAAAAGGAAAGAGGCCACACGGGGAAATACTCTTCGGAAGCCCTTTATTTGAAACAGCTGTCAGGCACGATGCATTTCGGCTGGATTAGCCTTCCTCAGGTGCCGCTGTTGTACCAGGATGCTGCCCCACCCGCGTTTAAATTAGTCCTGCATTCCTCCAATTGGTGGGAGCACTCAGTACTCCTGATCATGTGCTCGCCCCTCACGATGCAATGTTATATACACTACATCTCCCAGAGTTCATCTTGCCTGGGTGGAGGTTGCGCGGAGCTGGATTCGATGAAAAACATCCTTTTCAACTGGTGCCAAGCAGGAAAAACACGGGTGACTGAATGTAAGTGTCCTGGTCGCCGTGTGTAAACAAGTGCTTCCTCGGGTCCCCTTACGCTCAAGCCTCTTGAAGTTAGTGTCCACCGGGCTGTGGGCTTCAATTGCAATGAAAGAAACCCCTCGTGTAATCACGAGCTGCATTGAGCAGCAGCCCTTGTATCCTCTACTCACTGAGGTGTGCTGGAGAAAACCCGATCCCTCGGGTAAAGATAAAGCGTTACAAACGCGGGAGCCAGCAGATCTCCAGCCAACTTGCAGAGCGGGGCCTCTTATCACACTACTGGCCAGCGTGAAAAAATGCAAACAAACCCCTCCATTGCCGAAAGGAAAGAGGCCACACGGGAAATACTCTTCGGAAGCCCTTTATTTAAAACAGCTGTCAGGCACGATGCATTTCGGCTGGATTAGCCTTCCTCAGGTGCCGCTGTTGTACCAGGATGTTGCCCCACCCGCGTTTAGATTAGTCCTGCATTCCTCCGATTGGTGGGAGCACTCAGTACTCCTGGTCATGTGCTCGCCCCTCACGATGCAATGTTGTGCACACTACATCTCCCAGAGTTCATCTTGCCTGGGTGGAGGTTGCGCGGAGCTGGATACGATGACAAACATCCTTTTCAACTGGTGCCAAGCAGGAGAAACACGGGTGACTGAATGTAAGTGTCCTGGTCGCCGTGTGTAAACAAGTACTTCCTCGGGTCCCCTTACGCTCAAGCCTCTTGAAGTTAGTGTCCACCGGGCTGTGGGCTTCAATTACAATGAAAGAAACCCCTCGTGTAGTCACGAGCTGCATTGAGCAGCAGCCCTTGTATCCTCTACTCACTGAGGCGTGCTGGAGTAAACCCGATCCCTCGGGTAAAGAAAAAGCGTTACAACCGCGGGAGCCAGCAGATCTCCAGCCAACTTGCAGAGCGGGGCCTCTTATCACGCTACTGGCCAGCGTGAAAAAATGCAAACAAACCCCTCCATTGCCGAAAGGAAAGAGGCCACACGGGGAAATACTCTTCGGAAGCCCTTTATTTAAAACAGCTGTCAGGCACGATGCATTTCGGCTGGATTAGCCTTCCTCAGGTGCCGCTGTTGTACCAGGATGTTGCCCCACCCGCGTTTAGATTAGTCCTGCATTCCTCCGATTGGTGGGAGCACTCAGTACTCCTGGTCATGTGCTCGCCCCTCACGATGCAATGTTGTGCACACTACATCTCCCAGAGTTCATCTTGCCTGGGTGGAGGTTGCGCGGAGCTGGATACGATGACAAACATCCTTTTCAACTGGTGCCAAGCAGGAGAAACACGGGTGACTGAATGTAAGTGTCCTGGTCGCCGTGTGTAAACAAGTAGCTTCCTCGGGTCCCCTTACGCTCAAGCCTCTTGAAGTTAGTGTCCACCGGGCTGTGGGCTTCAATTACAATGAAGGAAACCCCTCGTGTAATATATATATATCCCAAGACTGTTGAATCCTAAAGAACGCCCAGCCTCTCGAGTCGGGGCTTGTGTGCGGGCGTCACTGTTTTATTTCCACAAACAAATACTCCTCCATCCAAGGTGAAAAAACAAGCCCACCATGCCATTGTAGATTCAGTTGTTTTTTTGTGCCGAGAGTTCATTTGGCATGACGTGTTTTGACCTCTATCCCGGTCTTCAGAGCTGGACTGGCCCTAGCGGGCATCGAGTGTTTCCCCGCTGGGTTGCCAGGGTGGGGGCTGGTTTTGTTACCGGGGGCCGGCAATATCGGCCCCCTGTAACAAAATCGGCCGAAACCGGCCCTAGCAAACAGTTCGGCCGCATCCCCCCACCCCCGTGGCTGGCCGAGCAGTTTTCCAGGTCCGGTTTCGGTTCCCAGTCCAGCCCGGCCGGTCTTAATCATATGCAAAACAGGAACGGTCCAGTCCTCCATTTAAACACACAGTTCATAAACAGTAAGGACAGACTCTACGTGGACTCCTCATTCAATGTTAATTCATTGACCACAGTGCCCAGAATGCAATTTAAATGTAAAGTGCACAGCCACTTTATGTCCTTCCACATTCCTCCTTAAAATAATATTTTCTACTGCCTGGACATCGCTTAAGTTCATGCAATCCACTTGCCTCGAAGAAATCAATTTCATGTTGGGCATAATTGTATAATATTCACAGGAATGACCAGAAAAGTACACTGCCATTCTGCACTGGTGTAACGAAACTCGAGGGGGCCTCCCTGCAAGGCACGTGGAGGGGCCCTCTCCGGGCTCAATCAGGAGCTCTGCAGCCAGAGTGCTGTGCTGAGGGGCCCCCCCCCCGCTCCGCGGGGGATGCGGGGGCCTGTGTTACGCCCCTGCCATTCTGTGATTAAAAGTATGTTCTGTTTCTCATCTGAACATCTCTGCTATCAAACAATGTTCTCCCATGGCATGTGCAAAGGGTAATTTATTTATTTATAAGGTTTTATATAGCGCGAACGTGACCCACGAGGGTATCAGAGCGCTTTACAGTATATAGTTATAAAGACACACGAAATGAGGTAGTATACACGCATTTGATATTCATCATTACTTACAAAAGAGGTAAATAGTATAAGATAACATAGGTGACCAGTAGACAACATATGATGATCCCAGAGGGCAACAGAACATTATATTATATACAGTTATTGAGCCTTAGGTCAGTATTGAGGAAATAAACAAACATATAATGTTCTCTTTCAATCCACAAGAGTTAGCCAGTGATCTGAGGATCGTATCGGTGACTCGATGTCAGCATAGAATCAAGTCTTAGGACGCGAATTTGTTCATTAGGAGTATTTTTACCTCTTTTTTGAATGCGGTAAAGGAAGAGATTCCCCGTACCACTGGAGGTAAGGAGTTCCAAATCTTTGGAGCGATCCCTGAAAAAGCCCTGCAGCCAGTTCTCTTTTTATGAAAGGATTGTGGTTTCAGAAGTAAGGAGCTTGCGCTTCGTAGTTGTCTGCATCCTCCGGATCGTTCTAGTTTTAGAGCTAGGTAACTGGGTGTATTGTTATGTAGTGCTTTATGGGTCATGCAGGCCACCGTTAGTTGTATTCTAGCCTCATAGGGCAGCCAGTTCAGCGCATTCAAGGTCGGAGAAATGTGGCTGTTTCTTTTAGATCCTGATACCAATCTTGCTGCAGGGTTAAGAGAAGCCCTTAGCGGAGCCAGCTTGTATTTGGGGAGACCACAAAGAGTGGTGCTTCCATAGTCTAATCTTGGTAGCACTAAGGCTTGCACTGCCATTTTTAGGTCGGTCTGAGGGAGGAAGGGTTTAAGTTTCCTTAGTAAACTCATCTGGTGATTGGCTCCCTTGGTGGCATTAGTGATGTGCGACTGCATATTCAGGTGTTTGTCTATGGTGACTCCCAGGGATTTCGCAGAGTCAATGATGAGGGGAGAACAGTCAATGGAGGTTAGGTGTTTCAGTCATTGCTACTCTGGCAGTCTCACAAAGTTTTACAAAATAACCGGCGGGCCTCCATTAGAGTGGCCCTTCCTGAATTACTTCATCCATCACTCCAGGTACTGCCCGCCGGTTATTTATGTGGACATCACGAAGAGCATGCGGCAGTCCACAGTATGGCTGCCTTTTGCTTCTGATGCCAGCAGGTGTGAGTCATACAGTGAAGGCTGTCCCTCATGATTAGCTTCCACTTTGCAAATAGATATGGACGCTTCTTGGGCGCAACCTTTCAATCTTTTGAGGCTGCAGGAGTCATCGTCAATATCTGCAATATTTCCTTGAGAGATGAAAGGAAGGGGTCTCCCCTTATTGACTTCACAAAGCTACTCTCAAGCATCTCTTTTAGAATACAACCCAGCACCTAGGCACGAACCCGCCCCACACCTCCCAATCACCTTTTCCCATTAGTTTTTACTTTAAAATATTACAAATCTGGAATTGTATGACTTATTCCACTTCTTAAATGGATCATAACGTTTTTTTCGGTCTGTTTAATTTTTTTATCGCATAGGTTCAGATAATCCTGAAAACGGTATGTTGCATAAATTGACATTGAATCATATATTTTAATCTGTTCTGCTAACAATTTCTCCGTGCACGTATATGCACAGCTTAAAGGAACCAATAACAAGCAACATAAAGCATGTTTCTGGCAGCCGGTATAACTGGAAATGTCTTTGTGGCTGCAATTTCAGATGAGATATATAAAAATTGGAGGAAAATCCAATAACGTCTGTGTTATCTGGACACCTTTTAATGCAGAGATAATTTATTCTGTATAGTGCTCTCAGAAGCAGACTTCAAAGAGACATTTCTCAGGGAATATTAAATAAGATTCTGCAGTACAGCATTCAGCTCACAGCTATAATTCAGAGGAAAGAGGACATTAGCCATCACATTTCTTTAATAAGTCCTTCTCGCGAGTAGGCCTGTGAGAGGACTAAGAAGAGGGCTTTTTCTTATCTGTCTGAGACAAGATAATGGTAAAATGACATAATCATGCCCAGCTTTGGAACAGAATGATCCCAGCCCTGATGTAAGTGCTTTCAACGTAATCCAATGCAGGAGTACTGTTCACTTTCTGTGTTTGCAAAGCCAATAAACTCTGTTCGGTGTATTCAGTGATGCATCGCCTCACTACTGTTATGGCTGCTTTGAAGAAAAACCTGCCACCTGTGGTACTAATGTATCATAGGAATCTGTTGATAAACATAGAGTTTCACTCTGTCACATATCCCAGGCATTTATATATGTAAGAAATAACTGATGAAGTATATAATTATACAGTATACACAGGGAGAGATGTGGCGCAGCGGCCCGAGTAGCTGACTCCGGAGCACGGGGCTCACGGTTCGATCACCGGCGGAAGCTCAGATCAGCATCATGTGACTCTGGGCAATAGCTCACTTAATCGCCCTGACAGCCCCCAGCGCCTTGAAACCCTTAAATGGTGATATGTTTGGGCTTTACAGATAGGACTTATTATACTTAATAAAGATGTCTACCCCATTTCTAATGTTTTAAAGATATGGAACCAGGTAGAGAGAGAAACTAATTATTGGTAACCCTATCTAGGTACAGTTCCTACGAAGGGATCACATGTTTTGCTGTTACCCAGCATAAAGGAACTTAAATGTAAGATTATTTAATTTTAGTTTGAGCGAATGGTCCCACCCAGTTAGTAACCTTGGTAATGTGCAAGATCAGAACACAGTTTCAATGAGAAAACCTAGGCTTAGTCGTAGTAGCATTGGCTTTTTCCAGAGAAACTTGTGTTAGGTATTTGAGCAGCACCAACAAACTATTAAAACCAAGGAATTAAATTATAAAATTTCCAAATCAAGTGAGGACAAAGGAGACATAGGCAATAAACAAAATGACAGAGAAAGAGTCAAAATCTGATCAAGGAATGGGAAGTATGATTTTTTTTTAGCAGCTGTGTTCAGCTTCTGTTGAGCGTGCATGGAGGGTTGGGTGAATGAACCTCTTGGTTGTGCTATAAGATCTAAAACAGATGTTTCCAACCAGTTGATCATGAGCTCCCAGTAGCTTGCAGACACCTTCAGAGTAGCTCTTAGCTTTGAGTTTATTTTTAAATAAGCACATGTCACATTTTCCATTTAAAGTTAAGGGAAGGCTTGTTTTTTACATTATTATTATCAGCTGCAGATTGCAAGGGCTGATAATAAAAAATGCTCAGTCAGATTTATAACCCAGGCTGGGGCACAGAGGTGAAGAACTGAAGCACTGAGGTATTTAGCTCATAAATAAAAGACCTGGTCAACTCAAAATTGGAGCATGAGAAAAAAATTATGTTTCTGAATGCTTTTAAATAGGAGAAAATTGAAGTGAAAAGTTACCATAATGATTAAGTTAACTTTTCATTTAAATTTTCTCCTATTTCAAATCGTCACATTTAAAAACAGCAAGCCTCTGGCTCCCAATGGCCAGTAGACACTGTGCCAAATTTCTAACTGAAAAATACTGTCATTTTTTTAAATGGGAGAAATTTAAAGTGAAGAAAAGTATTTCAATGAAGCATTATGTCTTAATGTTTTTCTCGACTTTCAATAAAGTCAATTACATCTTAATGTTTTATGAAGCATATTTCATCACTTAAATTCCTCCCATTTAAACAAATGGCTGTAATAAATAGGGAAACATGTCTACAGGCCTCTGCGAGCACGACGACTGCTGTTTGTAAATGTGACACTTGGAAATAGGATAACATTTAAACAATGAGTTTTATGGAATCCATATAAACAAAGTTAACTCTTCATATTATGAACATTTTTGCAGAACATTTTTCTGCACTTTAAATTTCTCCCATTTTAAAAATATTGGTTGTTTGTTTGTGTTATACATGTAACAGTGCCACATATGGCAAAATATATGTCCTGTGCCACAATTACATATGACACAGGCTCTCAGTCACCCATACACATATATCCCATCCATATGCAAACACGTTCATACATCCCTAAAAACTACACTCTCACTGACACACAACGCAGCCCTGTCATAGTGTCCCTAGTCAAATTATGTTGTTCAAACTATAGTATCTGGCTCTATGGGCATTCAGTCTTAAAGATAATGAAGAGGGGCGTGAAAGTATCTGGTAACAATGCACAAGTTGCTTAGCCTTCACTAGCTCACTATGATTTTCAGGGAGCAGAAGTAGCTCTCACTACAGAAAAAGTTCTCCACCTCTCCTTAATGCCCACATAGGCCTGCCCTGCAGCCCCTAATATAGATTCTAAGTCGTGAAGAAAAAAAATACAAAATAAAACAAAAAAGAAGTAAATGGTAGTGGCTGTCCTCGCACAAACATCTGGCCATCAAAAACATATTTTGCAAAGTACTGAACTGAATTTACCTGATTTCCCTATACAATGCAAATGATATATGAGTAGATGATGCAACAGAGATGAGTGATGTTTACCTTCCATTATCCAAATCCAAAATAAGCAAGGAGTCAACAAAGAACAGGCACGAGTCTTCAGAATGAAAAGAGGAAGTTGCAGCTGTATGGTCAGTAATCTCAGTCTCTATCACACTTCCCACAATTTTTTTTATCTTGCACTAATAAATTTGTACCACGATTGCTTTCGAGTAAAACTTTATCTGCAAGTTAATCTTGCTCAATACTTTGCATACTGTGACAAAAAAACAGAGCGTACAACATTCGCTCAAATTAGGGAAAGTATTCTAACCTTGTTCTTGTGTTTCCATGATAGGTTTTTTCCTGAACAAATCGTATTTACTCAATTTGGCGCAATGGCGTAAAATGCAGACATTTGACATCATAAGCGAAACTAAAAATTACCGACCTTATGTAAGATTATGCCAGCATGGTTTCTCCTAGGCTTAATCATAAATGTGTTCTGTGATAGAAACAGTACTGATAAAAATAGGTTCACAAAGGCAGGATAGAGGAAAGTCAATAAAGGTCAGTATACTTGTTCATTTATGAAATTATGTATTTTTTGTTCTCACCACTCAGGGTATTTACAGCCACACTTTTCAATGTTCTGCTGACAACAGCTGACTTCCAGGAAAGTTTCTGTATTGATTATCCTTTATTCAAACTATGCTGAATAAGCCATGGGGAATTATTAAGCAGCACAATGTGTTTTTTTCTTCAAACCATGTCCTCCCAAAGAGACCAATTGGCTATAAAGAAATTTACTTTGAGCAGCTACGTTTCTGCGCTCCCCTTTGGAGTTAGTCAATAAATTCAGGAATTATGGGAAATAAGACATGGGTATGCTATAGTTCACCTCAATTAAAGGATTTGAAACTGCTGCTGTTTGTGAGAACTGATAATTACACTGTCTAATAACATTTTTAAAAACAGAAACCAACTGCAAATTGAATTTGATGTGCCTTACATTTTACGTTTTAACAGATCGTTGTTAAGAATGTTGGCAATGTTTAACTGGGTGAATACTTTTAAAACTTTTTAGTACGATGCTTTATTTGGGAAATAATGCGCAATGTGCAATGTTTTTTACTTGAGGAAATAAAACTGGGGCCTCACGACGACCGGAGCACCATACTTTACCTTGTCCTGGTGCCACCACAGAGACACCATCTTGTGGGGTCAGCACTCTAGCAGTGAGCCTACCAGTGACGCTCCTTGACTCTTGTTAATTGGGAACACTATATTTAATTCAGTATGAGCAGTAGAGCTGGTTATTACACTGCCTAATTGCGCTTTTAAAAACAGAAACCAACTCACCCCCCACCATTCTCTTACTTGACCTGCGGCACTCGCCAGAGTTATCAAAGACACAACACGGCCTCTTTCACAGGGCGCTTGCCACAGCTAAAATGTGTATATTACGACAATGGAGGTCGCCGATACCCGCATCACAGGAGGCATGGTTAGTGGCCATGATCAACATCGCCTCACATGAACAAGTCATCTACAGTCTACAGGACCAATCTGAACTGTTTTTGCAGATATGGGCACCCTTCCTGCGTGCAGAGGAGAGCACTGGGGCCAACCATACAGCAGGGGACACAGATCCCCCCCCTCTCGCCCGTAACGCGCCCTCGCCTGCATTATCCCTCATAGCCAGCCCGTGATCTGCAGTATACAATGTTCCTCGAAGTATCGAGGTCACCCCCTCCCTCGGCCCCATTCCACCTGCAGTGCTCTCATTGAGTCGCAAACTTTCACTTTTCCCCCTTTCACTCCCCCTTCTGCTCTCCCACGCACACCTTATGCAGACTATACACCTAAAACCTACATTCACCCCCCACCTACCATATCTCTTCGACTGTCCCGTCATCTCCTCTCTCCTCTCCTCTCATGTCTCAATAAGTACTCACACTTATTCTGTGATCCAACTCCAGACTCCTCCTTATTCCTTCCCTCCCTCTATTTACCTGACCTCCCCTCCTGACCCCCTCTCTCCCCACCCCCTTCCCCTACCTCCCCCTGGCACCGCACCACTACGCAGCGCTGCGCAGCACCGCAAGGGAATTGCCCTGCAGACCTTTGATCAATGGTCCCCCTGTTTGCACCCAGGAATTTGTAGGGGACCCAACGATACTACCGAACAATATCACAGCCCATGTCACCCTTCCCCATATTCCCGCTCTCCCCCCCCCCCTTGGTAGTCCGCCCCTACTCTGGCAAATGTGCAACCCTCACCAAGAATAGAGGACAGAGAGGAGCAGGATACCATCCATCACCTTCCATCATGGACCGCTCCCTCCCACCATACACGCATACCATCACCTACATCACGCAAATGTCCTTCTATACCTATAGACGAATACAGCCACAAACCCAACACCATCACCACCGGTCCCGTGGCACGCTAAGTGCATGTTTACCCTCCCAGAAACATACCCCCCCTCTTCGACCTCTGGACAAGGGCCAGTTGCCACCTGGGATACTCCCGAAGTTGCACTGGGACAGGCCGTCTTGCCGGGGGGAGCGAGGGGGGGTATTGGCCAGATTTTCGGTGACACCCCGCCCACGGGGGATGGCGAACTGGTGGATCATCCGGGTTCTATGCTCTCCCACCTATGGACATCAGCACCATCAAAAGAGGGCGGGCACCTTAAAGAATAGGAAACGCGTGATCACTCAGCCCACCTGCTCTACCCTGTCATACCCCACCCATAGGACAAGTAGCTTCTCCCTATCCCCAACTCTCCTCGTCACCCCCCCCTATTCTCTATATACTTTTTTTCATTTCTAAGATGCAATTGTCATTCAGGTTTTTACACTATTAATGTTACTGGCTATTGTATTTAGTCGGCAGATGCTGACTCTTCCTGATGTATATTTTTATGACGCTTTAATGCAATAAAAAATTGCAACACAAAAAAACAGAAACCAACTGTAAATTAAATTTGATGTGCCTTACATTTTACATTTTAACAGATCACCGTTTAGAATGCTTAGGGGCACATGCATCAATGTAAAATTTTGCGAATCCTTAATTGCGAATTTTAACGATTCGCAAATAACGAATCGCAAAAACAGATGCAACAAAAAAATTGCGAAAAAATAAAGAATCGCTAAAAATCGCAAACGCTACTGCGAATCCGAAATTTGCGATTCGCTAATAGCGATTTCGCAAATAGCGACTTCGCTATTTGCGACTCGCAAATAGCGACTTCGCAAATAGCGAAGTCGCATTCGTGATGCATCTTGATGACATCAGAACCAGGAAGTGAGCAGCACAAGCCCCATTCCCAGTGCACAGTCAGAGGGAGAGGAGGGAGCTGGCTCTGGGAGCTAACTAGCAGTGGCATTGAGCAATTGGAAAAACCTGGTAACTGCAAGAAAATGGAAAGCACACAAACAGCAGAGGACAGCCAATCAGGCAGGAAGCGGAAAATGAAATTCTCAGAAAAAGAAAGTGACACACTCATTGAGGGAGTCGTCCACAGCCATGATAAGCTGTTTGGGAAACAATCATTGAAAGTGGCAGAGCAGGAGAAAAGGAAAATATGGATCCGGATCCAGAACCGGGTGAATGCCAGTGGCGTGACACACCGCACCATCGATGACCTGAAGAAAAGATGGTACGACATGCGCAGTCGGGCCAAGGAGCGCATAGCTGCCCGTCTGAAGGAAGCAAGGAAGACAGGAGGGGGAACACCGATAGACACTGGGAACACTACCATGGAGGAAATGGTTGAATCCACTATCCAGCCTGAAGCTGTTGTCGGTGTGACACAGCTAGACACGTCAGGAGCAGCAAACACATCTGAAGGTAAGATGACTGCATGTTACCATTGACCTAAATAATAAAGGTAGTACACCACCCCAGTACAGCACAAGTGCACACTCAGAACATCCAGTCCACAATGTATCCATGAAGGAAGTGCATTATGGGAGATGTAGGCAGGTCAAGCATATACAATGTCAAACACACAAATAGGCTAAGAACAACTCAGAACAGTGAACATATTCCAAATTTAATGCCAAAGTAAAAATATGATCACTGTGACATGAAATCCCTACTTAAATTAATGCTGGTTTTGCACTGTTAAATCTCACAGATGCAGAACGTGTAGAAGCTGAGGATAGTGACAACCAGGACATACAGGACATCAGCGCAGTTGAGGATATGGACACACCGGTGTTGCCAACAAATCCATCCAGTGCCCCAAACACACGCAGGGCAACTGTCCCACCACTGGTCACCATGGAGTCTGACGATGAGACAAATGCACCACATGAGTCCAGGCATGGCCCAGCCACATCCATCCCAAATCCACAAACACAGGTCCGCAGAAGTAATGTCAGTGTCCGGCGTAGAAGAGCCAGATCACGCAGAACACAGCAGGAGGAGCAACCAAATGATGTCTGGGGTGGTCTTGAGGGACAGATGCTCCGCATGCAGCGCCTGCAGACCAAGAACACACGTTTAGTGCAGTTACAAATAGGGAAGATGGCAGACAACATTGCAGTACTGTGCGATAGTGTGCAGCAAATGACCAAGGTTATGCAGGAGGGACATGCATCACAGAGAAGAAACCATCGGCAACTAATGCAGCACCTCAAAAGCTATGCCAAATCCAACAATAGGCTGGCCACATCAACTGCACTGCTGGCACGTAGGTCTGTGACCTTGCAAACAGAAATGTGCCATTGGAGCGGGGATGTGGCGAAGGCACTGGACCAGGTAACCAATGCAGTGGAACTGCTGAATGCTACCACAATTGGGGCCAACATGTCCACGCAGGAAGAGGGTAGTGAGGGGGCCTCAAGCTTGAGTAGCATAGCTATGCCAGTTGCCACTGCAGGAAGACGCAACACACGCAGCAGTACCCCCTTGTTGGACTTGGCCCTTTTTGCACGGTCATCCCTAAACTTTTTGCCTTCCTCCTATATTTTTTCTGACCTGTTGTTGGCTGTTTTATGACTCTGGGCACTTTACCACTGCTGATCAGTGCTAAAGTGCATATGCTCTCCCTATTGTAAATTGTGTTATGGATTAGTGACTCCATGATTGGATGATTGGTTTACTTGTCAGTCCCTAGTACAGTGCACTGTGTGTGCCCAGGGCTTGTAAATCCAATGCCGCTGGTGGGCTTGCAGCACTGGTTGTGCCACCCACAGAAGCGGCTTGTAAAATGTGTCTCAGGCCTGCCATTGCAGAGCCTGTGTGCAGCCTAGGGCTGCCATGTCGACTTGGTGAGTACACCCACTTACCAGTCCCTAAACCTTCCCTTTACTGCATGTTGGTCACCCCTAAAGTAGGCCCTAGGGCAGGGTGCATTGTAAGTATAAGGTAGGACATGCCCTGGTGTGTGTGGCATGTCCTAATAGTGAATTACAGCCATTTTCGTTTTTCACTATTGCAAGGCTACCTGCTCCCCATAGGCCAGAATGGGCAGACTGACTATTACACCTTATAGTCAGAACTGACCCAGGGAACATGGTAGAAAAACGAATTTAGTATGCCTGAACTCAGAATGATAAAATACATCTTTTAGTAAAGTTGGTTTTAACATTCTGTGTTTGAAAATACCACTTTTAGAAAGTGGGTATTTTCTTGCCTAAACTTCCAAGCCTGCCTCTGCTAGGTTGTGTATTCCTTGTCTGGAGATTGAGTGACAGGGGCTGGGGGTGGCTACAGGAGACAGGGTGAGTCAGCACAGGGCTGAATAGAAAGATCTGCATCCAGAGTGGAGGGAGGAGTTGCACCTGGGTCTGAATAGGGCTGTGCCTGCCTTCCACAATGCTGGCTCCACCTCCTGCCGGGCGGCTGAGCACCCTGCCCCACATTCTGAAAGGAAAGAAGGAGTCAGAAAAACAAAGTGCTCCAGGACTGACCAGAACTGGTTTTGACTAGGCAGAGGCCTCTCTGCCTTCAGAGAACAAAGGAAAACTGTGTATAAAAAGGGGACCCAGACCCCTAGGAAATTAGATCACTTTGGGAAAACAAGAAGAAACCTTTGCTGAGGAGCGGAACCAAGAAGGAACTGAGGAGAAGACTATCCCTAAGCTAGAGGGATCTGCCTGCAGTGGTTGCCTGACTGCCAAAGGAAGGAGAAAAGGACTTTGTGTGCACTTTTATTCAACTTGTAAAGTATCTCCAAGGGCTTGAGAAAAGAGCTTGCCTCCTGCTGAAGTCTCAGGGACAACAGACTTCAACCACCAGCTCCCCAAGAATCCTTTGGAAGTGCCTGCTGCTGTTTTGGGCCTTCTGAAGGGACTGCGTGTCGCAAGGAGCTGGAAGCGCGACTCAAGAGGAAGAAGCGTGTCGCCGTCGCTGCTGCTGCCGTCGCAACTCCGAAGGAGGGTGTCGCCGCTGTAGCTGTCGTATTGCACCGCATCGAGAGAAGCGTCCCGCATCGAAGAAGAAGCGTGTCGCCGTCGCAGCCGCTGCCGTCGCAACTCCGAAGGAGGGTGTCGCCGCTGTAGCTGTCGCATTGCACCGCATCAAGAGAAGCGCCTCGCATCCACGGAGAAGCGTGCCGCCGTCGGAGCTGCTGCCGTCGCATCACGAAACAAGGGTGTCGCCGCTGCAGTTGTCGCATCGAGCGGAAGCGTCTCGCAACGTCGGAGAAGAGGGTCGCCGCCAAAGCCGCTGTCGTCGCATCGCTGAACAAGGGTGTCGCCGCTGTAGCTGACGCATCGAGTCGAGACTTCTCGCAACCTCGGAGAAGCGTGCCGCCTCAGGAAGAACTTGACGTCTTTATTTCTTTACACCAGAACTTTGTCGCATTTCCATCGCTGCAACATTGCTTGTTGTGGAAGCGTCCCGCATCGTAAGGTACATTGACTTAAAGTGTCGCATCGTAAGAACTGAACTGAACTAAGCTAAAACTACCATTTTTAAGTACAGTATTGTGGATTTTTGTCGTTATGGTCTTGTGTTAAAACTATATAAAGAATACTTATTTTTGATATAAACCTTGTGTGGTGTCCATCTGTAGTGTGTCCCTAGATTACTGTATGTGTTCACAAATGCTTTACACACTGCCTCTGAGATAAGCCTGTCTGCTCGTGCCAAGCTACCAAGGGGGTGAGCAGGGGTTATTTTAGGAGTGTACCCTTTACCCTGACTAGAGGCGAGGGTCCCTATTTGTCACAAGTACCTACCTGTGCCAACTAGAGACCCCCAATTCTAACATTGGTGGTCAGCGGTGAGGATTCTGGACTTGCATTTGTGATTCATGTACAGTGATTGGTGAACACTACTATTGAGTGCAGACCAAACGCGACCACATACTGTTTTTCTGTTTTATGGTGTCCTCCTGGAGGTATTTTTGATACCATGACTCTGGTTAGTTGTTGCAAAATGGAACTCAACTTCTGGCACATGTTTATCTACACAATGAAGGAGCTACGTGTGTTTTGCAAGGAAAGAGGGCTGCCTGTGAAGAGAAGGTCCAGGGAGGATCTAGAGGCATCCCTATTTCAGTATGAGTTACCCCGCTGGAAGGCAACACTACCAGTTGAGTCTGAGGAGGAGGAATTCCCTAGAAGTGAGGGAGAAACAGAAACAGATAGCTGGCTTCTGGCTTATGAGCAGAAGCTGAGAGAAATTGACGAAGAGCTGAGAGAGATTGATGAGGCTCAGAGGGCCTTAGCCCAAGAAAAGAAATTTGGGCAGCTCAGGAAGTGAGCTTTGCTGAGTTGGAGGTGGAGTCCAGCTCAGATGGTGGCAGCAAAATTAAGTTATTCAGTGCTGAGAGAGTAGTGCACACACCCAGAGATGTGGCGCCTGACTTGAAGGAGGGGGTTAACATACACCAGGAGGTTCAAGGACATGAGGTAGCTTCAGTAGTGCGCAGTGTCCCTGAGAGGAATAGGGAAACTGACGCAGGGATTCATGGTCCTAGTGGTGGGAGGGACACTCTACTGACTCTAGATGAGAGGTGCAGGGAGAGGGGTTCCCCCATGGTTGAAGTCCTGGTATGTGAGTGTGAAGACCGCCCAGAAGAGTGTGGGTTGAGTGACAGAGACAGTCAGATACTGTCTTGCCAATCTCAGAAGAGTGGTGTGGGGTACGTGTGCGAGGCACTGGATGGTGAGGTGAAGGATAGTTTGGTTAACCCCTGTGGGGGACTGTGTGATCCAATTGTGGGAGAGCATATTGTAAGTCCCTGTTTTCCAGAGCTATGCCAACACCTGTTGGAGTGTGACTTCTCTGACCTCAGGGAGCTCACATTGGAGGCGGACCTTTTGGTGGATTCCAGAGGGTCTGAAGAGGCATTGGGGAGTGACCCTAAGAGGAGTGGCTCAGGTGTCTTCCAACCCATAGTGGTGGGAGAGGTTCAGTGTAGCCCAGCTAGGTCCCGTGGTAATGGGAGGGGTGTAGGGACTCACGTCCTGTCTCAGTGGAGAAGGAGTGAATGTGGGGCTGCGTGTCCCGAGGTGCCCGAAACCCAGTCTCAGAGCCTGGATGGTTCTTTAAGGGAACACCAGGTAGGGAGCCTAGGCTGCCCTGATGGGCCGCCTGTTGAGGAGGATCTCCTAGTGTCTAGAGAACCTGGAGCGTCTGTAAATGGAGCTCCCGTGTTTCTGGTGTCTGGCAGTGCCGCTCCACTTGGGAGGGTGCAGAAGTCCAGAGTGAGGGGTGAGAGGGGGAGAGAGTCCCCAGTGGAAGAACCAGTGGATCAGGGACCAGCCAGAAGGGCTGAGTCACCAGTGAATGACCATGGTGACACCACTTCTGTCCTGGGGGATCTTCACACACTGTCAGACGGACAGGGGTTGGGAGATCTGCGCCAGGCAGACTGTCACACAACACCTGAGAGATGTGTTACCCTCTGGGGGCATGCGTGCGCCCCAGGAAGTCCTGGTGCGCCAGGCAGGTTCTTACACAACTCTAGAGGAGTGTGTTTCCTTTGGGGGGTTGGTGTACCCTCCCGGAAGTCCTGGGTTGCCAGGCACAGGTCCAGCCTAAGGGTACAGACCCTGGGTTGGAGGGCCAGGTTCAGGGTGTCCCCCTGACCTGGAGGAAGGGGCAGCTGCTAACAGTGCCCCTACCAGTTTGTCTTCTGGGGCAGCGCTCCAGGTGGGAGGGTGCAGGACCCCAATAAGGGGGTGGGGAGAGGACAGCCTCACCCCTGGCCTCTGCCCAGTATAAGGGTACAGACCCTATGCTGGGATCCCAGTTGCAGGATAGAACCCCTGAACTGGTGGGCGGACTGTGCAGGACACCTGCCACAGGTGCCCTGACAATTCTGGTAGGGGTACCGCTCCTGATGGGAGGGGGCAGTACACTGGAAGGGGGTGCAGAGGGAGGGAGTCCTCGCCTCTGACCCCGGTTCAACTGGAGGGTTTAGACCCTAGATTGGAGGACCAGGTTCAGGGTGTCCCCCTGACCTGGACGCCCAGTTGCAGGATAGAACCCCTGAACTGGTGGGCGGATTGTGCAGGACACCTGCCGCAGGTGCCCTGACAATTCTGGAAGGGGTACCGCTCCAGGTGGGAGGGTACAGAGCCCCAAGGAGGAGGACCAGGTGTGGGAAAGCCCACCCCAGTCTCCAGTCCAGCCGCCGGGTATAGGCCCGGGGCTGGTGGGTCAGCGCCAGGATGTCATACCTGACCTGACAGGAGGGAGAGTGGACAAAGGGTGCCAAGCACCTGGGGCTACTGCCCCTCGCTCTCTGACGCCACAGAGGTTTGAGAGCCCTGAGAGGCATAAGGCCTGGGTCTCATCCCTGACCACTGTCAGTGGCCACTGTGGCTTGCTGGCTGTCTGTTGGGACACACCTGTGAGCAAGTTAAGGTTAGGTGCTGCACAGGTGGTGTCCACAGGTGAGGAGAAGGGTTCCCCATGGATTAGCTTGGTGGGCCCTGAGAGTATGGACAGAGGGATCCAAATAGGTTCAGATTGGCGTAGAACTGGAGTATGCCCCTGCTGTTGTGGGCCAGGGTCCAGGTTCTATCGCCCAAAGCAGGGAAGCCCATCAAGGTAGTGATTGGTCTACCCTGCGTTTTGGCTGGAAGGGGTTGTGTTGGACTTGGCCCTTTTTGCACGGTCATCCCTAAACTTTTTGCCTTCCTCCTATATTTTTTCTGACCTGTTGTTGGCTGTTTTATGACTCTGGGCACTTTACCACTGCTGATCAGTGCTAAAGTGCATATGCTCTCCCTATTGTAAATTGTGTTATGGATTAGTGACTCCATGATTGGATGATTGGTTTACTTGTCAGTCCCTAGTACAGTGCACTGTGTGTGCCCAGGGCTTGTAAATCCAATGCCGCTGGTGGGCTTGCAGCACTGGTTGTGCCACCCACAGAAGCGGCTTGTAAAATGTGTCTCAGGCCTGCCATTGCAGAGCCTGTGTGCAGCCTAGGGCTGCCATGTCGACTTGGTGAGTACACCCACTTACCAGTCCCTAAACCTTCCCTTTACTGCATGTTGGTCACCCCTAAAGTAGGCCCTAGGGCAGGGTGCATTGTAAGTATAAGGTAGGACATGCCCTGGTGTGTGTGGCATGTCCTAATAGTGAATTACAGCCATTTTCGTTTTTCACTATTGCAAGGCTACCTGCTCCCCATAGGCCAGAATGGGCAGACTGACTATTACACCTTATAGTCAGAACTGACCCAGGGAACATGGTAGAAAAACGAATTTAGTATGCCTGAACTCAGAATGATAAAATACATCTTTTAGTAAAGTTGGTTTTAACATTCTGTGTTTGAAAATACCACTTTTAGAAAGTGGGTATTTTCTTGCCTAAACTTCCAAGCCTGCCTCTGCTAGGTTGTGTATTCCTTGTCTGGAGATTGAGTGACAGGGGCTGGGGGTGGCTACAGGAGACAGGGTGAGTCAGCACAGGGCTGAATAGAAAGATCTGCATCCAGAGTGGAGGGAGGAGTTGCACCTGGGTCTGAATAGGGCTGTGCCTGCCTTCCACAATGCTGGCTCCACCTCCTGCCGGGCGGCTGAGCACCCTGCCCCACATTCTGAAAGGAAAGAAGGAGTCAGAAAAACAAAGTGCTCCAGGACTGACCAGAACTGGTTTTGACTCAGGCAGAGGCCTCTCTGCCTTCAGAGAACAAAGGAAAACTGTGTATAAAAAGGGGACCCAGACCCCTAGGAAATTAGATCACTTTGGGAAAACAAGAAGAAACCTTTGCTGAGGAGCGGAACCAAGAAGGAACTGAGGAGAAGACTATCCCTAAGCTAGAGGGATCTGCCTGCAGTGGTTGCCTGACTGCCAAAGGAAGGAGAAAGGACTTTGTGTGCACTTTTATTCAACTTGTAAAGTATCTCCAAGGGCTTGAGAAAAGAGCTTGCCTCCTGCTGAAGTCTCAGGGACAACAGACTTCAACCACCAGCTCCCCAAGAATCCTTTGGAAGTGCCTGCTGCTGTTTTGGGCCTTCTGAAGGGACTGCGTGTCGCAAGGAGCTGGAAGCGCGACTCAAGAGGAAGAAGCGTGTCGCCGTCGCTGCTGCTGCCGTCGCAACTCCGAAGGAGGGTGTCGCCGCTGTAGCTGTCGTATTGCACCGCATCGAGAGAAGCGTCCCGCATCGAAGAAGAAGCGTGTCGCCGTCGCAGCCGCTGCCGTCGCAACTCCGAAGGAGGGTGTCGCCGCTGTAGCTGTCGCATTGCACCGCATCAAGAGAAGCGCTCGCATCCACGGAGAAGCGTGCCGCCGTCGGAGCTGCTGCCGTCGCATCACGAAACAAGGGTGTCGCCGCTGCAGTTGTCGCATCGAGCGGAAGCGTCTCGCAACGTCGGAGAAGAGGGTCGCCGCCAAAGCCGCTGTCGTCGCATCGCTGAACAAGGGTGTCGCCGCTGTAGCTGACGCATCGAGTCGAGACTTCTCGCAACCTCGGAGAAGCGTGCCGCCTCAGGAAGAACTTGACGTCTTTATTTCTTTACACCAGAACTTTGTCGCATTTCCATCGCTGCAACATTGCTTGTTGTGGAAGCGTCCCGCATCGTAAGGTACATTGACTTAAAGTGTCGCATCGTAAGAACTGAACTGAACTAAGCTAAAACTACCATTTTTAAGTACAGTATTGTGGATTTTTGTCGTTATGGTCTTGTGTTAAAACTATATAAAGAATACTTATTTTTGATATAAACCTTGTGTGGTGTCCATCTGTAGTGTGTCCCTAGATTACTGTATGTGTTCACAAATGCTTTACACACTGCCTCTGAGATAAGCCTGTCTGCTCGTGCCAAGCTACCAAGGGGGTGAGCAGGGGTTATTTTAGGAGTGTACCCCTTTACCCTGACTAGAGGCGAGGGTCCCTATTTGTCACAAGTACCTACCTGTGCCAACTAGAGACCCCCAATTCTAACACCCCTCAGCTTCCAACATGAGGGATGAGGATGCTGTCTCTGACAGGCGTCTGGGTGTTCGTGGGAGAAAGCGCTAGCCTGCTATATACAATTGCATACCGATATGGTGACGTAACCATGGATGTGATCGGACCTTTTGACTGATTGACAAGTCATTATTTATTTTTAATACACTTATGTCCATTACTTAAGAATCCTGTGCCACTGGCCACATTGAAAGTGTGCTCCGACACTCATGCCATATTTCCTTTGAATAAACCGTTCTGTGATTGTAATATACACTGTTTGTGTCATCATTACTCACCTCAGAAATAGTTTTGTGTGATGTCCAATCTTCTCCTGCGCCCTTCTGCTGCGCTTGCCCCTTGTGCTGCACGGCGCTGTGGCACTTGCTGGTCCTCATCCTCGGAGTCACTGTCAGACACCTCGATCTCCATTCCACCCCTCGTTGCTATATTGTGCAGCATGGCACATGCTGCTACTAGCTTGCAGCATTGTTCAGGGTTGTATTGGAGTGCTCCACCAGTCTTATGAGGCATCTGAATCGGCTCTTCAGCAGCCCAAATGTGCGCTCTATGATGTTCCTTGTTGATATATGTGCAGCATTGTACCTCTGTTGGTTGGCAGTTGTGGGATTGAGGTAAGGCGTCAGAAGGTAATTACGCAAGGCGTATGCACTGTCACCTGCATGTGGGTAAGCAAAGGGTCAGTGGCAGTTTGACATTGGCATACGTACAATGACTGTGAGTATCACCTACACATATTTACCAAGCAGATGTGCCTCTCCAAATTCTCCCCTGACCAGACGGGTGTGAATGCCACTTTGCCTGAAAATATATGAATCATGTGCACTCCCAGGAAATTGAGCCACTATATCAGTGATTATGTATTTGGCATTGCACACAACCTGAATATTAAGGGAGTGATAGCATTTTCTATTTCTGTATATGTATTCCTGTGCTGCAGGGGGACATATTGCCACATGTGTGCAATCGATGCAACCTATCACATGTGGGAAGCGAGCTATCTGGTAAAACTCCTGTTTTGTTTTCGCAAGGTCATGTGCGGTGGTGGGGAAATTGATGTGTGAGCCGATCCTGGCCATCCTGGCATCAAGGAATGCTTTGAATATTCTTGAAAGTGCGCTTTGCGACACACCTCCAGCTACTGCAATGACCCCCTGGAAGCTGCCTGACGCCAGTAGGTGTAGGCAACATAGGACCTGCACATGCGTTGGGATAGCATTGGTCCTACGTGTCTGTCGTGGCAGTATGGGATCCAATTAATTGATCAGGTCATGGATCATTGCTGCATTGAGCCTATACTTATCGTATATCTCATCCTCTTGCTGTCCTAGCAAAGTTATGCAGACTCTGAAGATGCGCTCTTTAATTCGCCTCCGTCTGTGTCCAGCAGCCAGCAGCCTCATCCTCCTCGCCATCAGGTACATCCCTGCCATTGTGAGATGTGGTAGCTAATTCTGGGTGTGTTTCAATGGGTTTAAGTAGAATTTCAGCTGTATCTGATTTGCACTCATGATTACCACCTGGTTGTGATCCTTCTTATTTTGCACTCACAAAATTGCGAATTTCAGGTAATTCGCAATTTGCGATTTTTCATGCATCTATTTTGCGATTCCTTATTTGCGTAATCGCTATTTGGGGCGCAAATAGTGATTCGCTAATACTATTCGCAGAATGTTTTGCGATTCTTTAAATTAGCGAATTGTTGAGTTTTCGCTATTTTGCAGTTGATGCATTGCGAAACGGTATTTTGCGGTCGCAAACGCCATAATTTAGCGATTCGCTAATTTTGCGATTTTTTTTAGGCTTGATGCATGTGCCCCTTAGAGTGCTGCCAATGTTTTAACAGTGTGAATATTTTCTTAGCCGGGTGATTTTAGTACTTTTTAGTCGGGTGTTTTATTTGGGGAACTGGGCAATATTTTTTACTTGAGGGAACGAAACTGGGGTATCACGAGGATCGGAGCGCCATACTTTTTCTTGTCCTGGTGCCAATCCAGAGACACCATCTTGTGGGTTCAATGCTCTAGCAGTGTGCGTACCAGTGACCCTCCCTCCCGCTCCTTAATTGGGAGCACTATAGTTTGCTCAGTATGCTATGGGTGCGCCACTGGCGCACTTAAGGCAAGCCCGTTCGTGCCAGGACAGTGCCAAGCACAAGAAGCCCTGGCCATTGTTCCCCGCATTTCCGCAAAATCATAAGATGTTCTTCTAATGAGCTTCTCTCCCTCAAAGGAGTAGGTAAGATACCTTCGTGCACATTATTCAAGCTGGGTGAATATATTAAAGTAGCCGATTTCACGAGTAACCAGTGTGCGTATTCACTGAAGGATGCTATAAGAAACATTTCTGACAAGGACAAGGGAACCCAAATAAAGTCTGCCAGGGACCTTGGGAAATAGTACTTTTCTAGAGAACAGTGGTCCCATGGAACTATCTAGTATGAACAGAATGAATATAGACTCAATCAGTTCTATATTGATAACGACTTATCCAGTCGGACAGAGGTCTACTTTAATGTTTGTAGTTAACAGAGTAAAAACTTTTCAGAACCAAGAATAAGAGTAAGCGGGACACAGGCCTGTGCCCTCACTACACATACATAGAACACATACAATGTGACAGCAAAACAAAGGCTAGGCACGGCTGTCGATTTGTCATATATGGCAATAACACATAGGGCCAACAAATCGTCTTTTACACCTTACATCAATAAATAACACATTTAGGGAGTGTATAGGGTGTGATAGTGTCGACGGACGTCTGATCCATACAGTAAGTACAGGATCATCATCAGGACTTAACATAAGCATGCCTGAAATTTAAATTTAAAAAAGCCTGTAACAACATAAAACAAATAGGGATGAAGGAGGGAAAGTTACAGTTAGTTAGGGGAAGCAACATAAGCAGTAAATTAATCTAGTACAAATTAATTAGCTTATGCAGATGAATATCAGCACCTGTGGAATTAATAATACATAACAGTATTACGTTATAGTGAATAACAGTATAACAGGTAGAATGCCACTCTGGATTAAGGATACAAGAAGGCTGTTGCACGGTCCTGTGAAGGGAGATCATAGTGCAAGTGAAAAGGAAGAAATAGAGGTGAGTCATATGAATGATGTGCGTGTGCTCAACAGTGGATGGAACAAGGAACATAAGAGTTAATTTAATCTAGTTCGATTAATTCAATTGGCCATGCAGATGATTATTAGCATAACGCTATAGTGAATAACAGTAGAACAGGAAGAGTGCCACTCTGAATTAAGGATACAAGAAGGCTGTAGCACGGACCTGTGAGAGAAAAGGAAGGAATAGAGGTGAGTCTATGGAGGTCGCATAAAAGATGTGCGTGTACTTGAAGGAACAAGGATCACCTGACAGGGGAGAAGATGTCCCATCCTGCAATGCGCGGGACCTGTAGGGAAGGGCGGAGATGACGGGTGGGAGCCGGAGGAGAGAAGAGACAACGTAAGCAAAGGGATTAGGCTTACCAGTCTCCGTGTCAGAACCACGATGCGGTTCGATTTCCTGCAAAGGAAGGAGGGAGTAAGGGGAGGGCAGAAAGGAGGAAGGCCACGGTGCGGTTCAGAAGGAGCCAGAGAGGGACCTACCGATGGTAAACGCGTGCAGCGACGGGCGTAATGTAGATAATTCCTCGTGCTGAACCCGCCGATATAGGGCACCAGTGGTACCTATGGGGGAGGAAGTCAGGTCAGTGGCCAGAACCGTAGTAAGGCATGGGTGGGCAACCAGGGGCAATAGAGGAGTCTTACCTCAATGGGAATCTCACAGGAGGTGTGAGCGCCGGAGGCCGGACAGCTAATGAGGGATTGCAGGAGTCGTAGAAGGAAGGGTTTAGGAGCGTGCGATTGGTGGAGGAGAGGTCAGATGACCAAGGATAGAAATGAAAGGAGGACAAGGACCAATACGTGGCAGACATATTGGAGTGGTGCAATTGGCATCTGATGAGAGCGAAGAAGGACTCCATGCATAGTGGTCAAGTCAACCTATTACAGGAAGAACAAGGAATTAATCAGGCTATTAGACAGTTAAAGCCACCCATATGGGAATTGTGCAGTGAGCAGTGGTGGCGACGGAAGGAGGACTCAGTAATTCAGCCAGCATGTGAGTTACTATATAGGAGTGGGTACAGTTAGTTTAAACAAGAGTAGTCCAATCTTCAAGTCTGTTTAAGCCTGTATGCAGGCTGTTGGTCTTAAAAATCCATTTTAATTCTTCTTTGTCCAGTAATTTCGAGATATCTCCTCCTCTTGGAGGTGGTTTAATCACGCTTATCACAGTCCAGCGTATATCATTCTCGTTGTGGTGTGCTTCCTCAAAGTGCTCAACGAGTGGTGCATTAGGGTCTTACATCTTACTCTGCTGCGATGCTGGCATATCTTACGCGTATCTTTTGAGTTGTTTGGCCTATATAGATTTTCTTACAGGGGCATAATATGGCATAAACAACATTAGGCGTGTTACAACTCGAGAAGGAATGTAGAGTGATCTTGGTTTTCTCAAATACAAATTCCTTACATTCAATGCTGTAGTCACATACGCTACAATTGCCACATTTAGCATGCCCAACCAAAGGTGCGAGTATTGGGGACTCGCACCTTTGGTTGGGCATGCTAAATGTGGCAATTGTAGCGTATGTGACTACAGCATTGAATGTAAGGAATTTGTATTTGAGAAAACCAAGATCACTCTACATTCCTTCTCGAATTGTAACACGCCTAATGTTGTTTATGCCATATTATGCCCCTGTAAGAAAATCTATATAGGCCAAACAACTCAAAAGATACGCGTAAGGATATGCCAGCATCGCAGCAGAGTAAGATGTAAGACCCCTAATGCACCACTCGTTGAGCACTTTGAGGAAGCACACCACAACGAGAATGATATACGCTGGACTGTGATAAGCGTGATTAAACCACCTCCAAGAGGAGGAGATATCTCGAAATTACTGGACAAAGAAGAATTAAAATGGATTTTTAAGACCAACAGCCTGCATACAGGCTTAAACAGACTTGAAGATTGGACTACTCTTGTTTAAACTAACTGTACCCACTCCTATATAGTAACTCACACATGCTGGTTGAATTACTGAGTCCTCCTTCCGTCGCCACCACTGCTCACTGCACAATTCCCATATGGGTGGCTTTAACTGTCTAATAGCCTGATTAATTCCTTGTTCTTCCCTGTAATAGGTTGACTTGACCACTATGCATGGAGTCCTTCTTCGCTCTCATCAGATGCCAATTGCACCACTCCAATATGTCTGCCACGTATTGGTCCTTGTCCTCCTTTCATTTCTATCCTTGGTCATCTGACCTCTCCTCCACCAATCGCACGCTCCTTAAACCCTTCCTTCTACGACTCCTGCAATCCCTCATTAGCTGTCCGGCCTCCGGCGCGCACACCCTCCTGTGAGATTCCCATTGAGGTAAGACTCCTCTATTGCCCCTGGTTGCCCACCCATGCCTTACTACGGTTCTGGCCACTGACCTGACTTCCCTCCCCCATAGGTACCACTGGTTGCCCTATATCGGCGGGTTCAGCACGAGGAATTATCTACATTACGCCCGTCGCTGCACGCGTTTACCATCGGTAGGTCCCCTCTCTGGCTCCTTCTGAACCGCACCGTGGCCTTTCCTCCTTTCTGCCCTCCCCTTACTCCCTCCTTCCTTTTTGCAGGAAATCGAACCGCATCGTGGTTCTGACACGGAGACTGGTAAGCCTTAATCCCTTTTGCTTACGTTGTCTCTTCTCTCCTCCGGCTCCCACCCGTCATCTCCGCCCTTTCCTTACAGGTCCCGCGCAATTGCAGGATGGGACATCTTCTCCCCCTGTCAGGTGATCCTTGTTCCTTCAAGTACACGCACATCTTTTATGCGACCTCCATAGGCTCACCTCTATTCCTTCCTTTTCTCTCACAGGTCCGTGCTACAGCCTTCTTGTATCCTTAATTCAGAGTGGCACTCTTCCTGTTCTACTGTTATTCACTATAACGTTATGCTAATAATCATCTGCATGGCCAATTGAATTAATCGAACTAGATTAAATTAACTCTTATGTTCCTTGTTCCATCCACTATTGAGCACACGCACATCATTCATATGACTCACCTCTATTTCTTCCTTTTCACTTGCACTATGATCTCCCTTCACAGGACCGTGCAACAGCCTTCTTGTATCCTTAATCCAGAGTGGCATTCTACCTGTTATACTGTTATTCACTATAACGTAATACTGTTATGTATTATTAATTCCCACAGGTGCTGATATTCATCTGCATAGCTTAATTAATTTGTACTAGATTAATTTACTGCTTATGTTGCTTCCCTAACTAACTGTAACTTTTTCCTCCTTCATCCCTATTTGTTTTATGTTGTTACAGGCTTTTTAAAATTTAAATTTCAGGCATGCTTATGTTAAGTCCTGATGATGATCCTTGTACTTACTGTATGGATCGAAACGCCGTCGACACCTATCACACCCTATACACTCCCCTAAATGTGTTATTTATTGTGTAAGGGTGTAAAAAGACGATTTGTTGGCCCTATGTGTTATTGCCATATATGACAAATCGACAGCCGTGCCTGAGCCTTTTGTTTTGCTGTCACATTGTATGTGTTCTATGTATGTGTAGTGAGGGCACAGGCCTGTGTCCCGCTTACTCTTATTCTTGGTTCTGAAAAAGTTTTTACTCTGTTAACTACAAACATTAAAGTAGACCTCTGTCCGGCTGGATAAGTCGTTATCAATATAGAACTGATTGAGTCTATATTCATAAGAAACATTTCGGTAATGGCCACTGGGAAAGTACCCGAAAGCGAAATTAGCACCAAACTGAGGCACAATATCAAACATGATAAAAAGGAAGGGAAAGACATCTTTAAGTGTGTATTAATAAATGCATGTTCCTTGGTAAAAAACAGATATGAATTTGCTGACTTTGTAGATAACTACTCCCCGGAGATACCATTCATTACCGAAACCTGAGCCGATGACGCCTCAGGCCCAGACCTAGTTGTAGCTATTCTAGATGGCTACTCTATCCATAGATGAGACCGCACTCACAAATGGGTAGGGTGGCTAGTGGTTATATATTGCAGCTACCTTAAGGCTATGTTTCACACTGTAACGTCAGACCAATTGTGAAGCCCTTACCTTCCGATCTGAGTTAAGCAAAAATTACTCATTTAATGGCATGTTAATCTACAGACCACCTGGTCCTAGAACTAACTTCTTCCAAAGCTTTGGTACCCACATGGAATCCGGCCTACACATGGCCAATTTCACTGTTTTAGGAGATTTACATTTTCATCTCAGTGCCATTGGGGATAAAGACACCGAACATTTAGTTGATAATATGAGGAGCCTTGGACTTTCCCAATTGGTTCACTCAATCACTCATTTAGCGGGACACACTCTTGATGGAATTTTCTCAAACAACCCTTTAATTACTGAGGTATCCTCAATACCACTTACGTGGTCAGATCACCACACAGTCTTTTTCATACTATTTCTTCCCAATAGATCAACCCTCATCAATTGCGGCTGCAACATCATTAAATCACAAGCCTGGCATAAAATAAACCCTGATGAGTTGAAGAGAACGTTCGGAGAGTCCCAACCACTTTTAGACAACAACCTGGAACAGGCATCCAGAGCCCACACTAGTTGGATCAGCTCAGCGATAGAGCAGCTGGCTCCCCTAAAATCACGAAAATGTTACAGGAATAACCCCTTTGCCCCCTGGTTTACAGATAAGCTAAGAAATCAAAAACAAATCTGTTGCAGACAAGAACAATGAAAAAACTATGATCCTGGTGACAAAGAGAAATACAGTCAATGAATAAGGGATTATACATTAATGATTATAGCTGAGAAGTCTGACTATTTCATTAGGGAAATTGAAACAGCAAAAAACTCTGCCAGAGAACTCTTCTGGACAGTTAGCTCACTGGCCGGGTTGAGCAACAATAATTCTCTGGTCCTAAAACAAACGTTTTGTGAGGATCTCGCTGATTTCTTTCAATCAAAAGTTAATGAGGTCTATAATGAACTCTTGGCCACTGATCAAATAAGTCTGATGTCTTAGGAATTAATTTTCCATCTACTACACTAATGGAGCTCTCTTCCTTAACAACCAAACAGGTAAAAAGACTCACTGAAGCAACCAAATCTGTTGCTTCGATATCTGTCCACCTACTATACTTAAACTTGCACTGGAAATAGTAGCCACTTACCTTACAATGCTCCTAAACAGCATGTTTAAAACTGGATACTTCCCTAAATCATGTAAAATGGCCTCTATTCTGCCCCTACTAAAGAAACCCATGCTGAACCCGTTTGAGATCAGTAGCTATTGCCCAATGTCCATACTCCCATTCCCAGCTAAACTAGCAGAAATCTTTTAGACATCAATAATATTCTTGACCCTGACCAATTCGGATTTCGATCTAATCATAGTACAGAATCTACCCTTCTTGTTGCCACAGAAGGTTTTAGAACAATCGTGGACAATGGTGGCAAGGCAGCAGTCATTCTTTTAGATTTGTCAGCCGAATTTGACACTGTATATCATTCGAGGTTGATATCCAGTCTAGAGAGTATAGTGATAAAATACTCTGCCCTGACTCTTTTCAGTTCTTTTCTTGCAGATAGAGAACTGTCAGTTGTGCTAGGTGACCACTCTTCAAAACCTTTTTCACTCCCCTGTGGAGTTTGCAGGGCTAATCACTGAGTCCTACACTTTTGAATATTTACGTGACAACTCTAGCCAGATTAATCCACTCTTTTGGGTTCTACCTGGTGTCATATGCAGATGACACTCAGATTGTAATATCCATTTCAAGATACCACGCAGAGGTAGCCAGTACTTTTCATGACTGTCTATTAGAAGTAGGTTGTTGGATAAAATAATTTGTATCAAACTGAATTCTAGTAAACCCGAGATTCTGTTGTTCGGAAATGACACATCATTTTGGATCCAACTTGATGGCCTTGCGACTCCGGAATGCTCCCACCCCCCTCCAAAAAGGTTAAAAACCTTGGAGTAGTTTTTGACGACAAGCTGACATTTGCAGACCAAATCAACCATGTCTACACCTTGAAAATGCTAAAAAAAAATGTTCCCCTGTATTCCCTTGGACCTCCATGATGGTTGCTCTAGTCCTATCTAAAATTGACTATTGTAATGTGCTGTATGTCAATATTCAACAAAGATTGCTAAACAAACTGAAAGTTCCTCAGAATGGGGCTGCCCATCTTTTGTTAGGAATCCCAAAGTTTCAACACATATTTCATGCATTACCCAATTTACACTGGCTACCAATAAAAAAGCAAATCATCTTTAAGATCCTATGTATTGCGCACAAGGCCCTTTATGACTACGGCCCTGAATGTCTAAAAAATAGGTTTCAGCGGTATGCTCCAACAAGAACACTTCATTCTACCCATTCATTCAACTTAGTGGTACCATAAATCAAAAAATAAACCTGCAGACAAAGAACTTTTATCTTCTCCACTGCAAAACTATGGAATGGGCTACCTATGCACCTGAAAACCCAAAATAGCTTGCCCATCGTTCAGAAATTCTTTAAAACGTGGCTTTTTTCAAATACATAGTTCAGATGATATTCCAGTTAGCTCCACTAGGTTTTCATTTAAAGCAGCCTAATGCCCTCTCATTTATACCAGCGCCAAGATGCCTACGGGCATATGCGCTCTTTATAAGTTTTCATTCATTCAGATAACACTCAGCAAACTTGCAAGTGATGTTACATTCCTATGAGGTTCATAATTTTAAAAAAAGTACAATGCTACTCTAACACCCTTGAATAGTTTCAAAGATGCTAAAAATTCTGTGTTTCATATATTATACTGAATTGTATATTTATATAGTACTTTCTACCCTATGTGAGGTGCAGAAAAGGCTTGACTCCATGGTATCAGGCTACACCATGTAGAATGTGTGGTTGGAAGTCTTTGGTCTTTGTTTTGATTCTGTGTGGGAAGTGTTTCCATATCCTCACTGAGTTGTGGTTAACGTGTTATAGGACGCAGCACTTAGCACTGTGATGGATGAAGAAGTGAGAGAGACAGGAACCCAATTTATGATTTTCCATAAACTGTTAGCGTTGAGCAGCTCTGCATGACCTTTTATGGTATTTCTTATTTTCATAGTCCACTTAGCTAGTTCTGCACTTGGATTTCGATTCTGAGATATTGTGTTTAAAGTTTATTGTCCTGAGCAGGCATAGGTAAAGGGAGAAATGCTAGAGAGAACTGCTGCAATAGATTTTGTTCATATCATCCCATATCTGATTGTCATTGTGAAACATCAAGAAGCGGTCATAGTTTGTAGCTTATTGGGACCTGCAGTGATGCACTGAATTAAAATACTCTGTTGGCTAACAATATGTACGTATCATGCTTTGTACCCATTGGTTGAGATGCCACATATATTACTCCTACGCATTCAACAATCATTATAAGACAAACCTTTCCTGGTAATAATTTTGACAGCTAACTGTTCTTGCTTCTAACCCCAAATCACACCAAACCCTAGGACGTCTGTATTTCGTTAAAACATCTCTCTAGGCCTTTTTATCTCCTTCCTGTTCTTTTCTACTTCCCCCTTTTCCCTTCCTTCTTGATAACGGCTGCAGTCTATCCTGCATATTATTATTATTATTGTTATTATGGGTAGCTTTTTCTGTGGCTTTTGGCTCTGTACAAATAACTAAAATTAAGTTAAATTAGATACTACACAATGCAAGATAGGAACAGAATGACCTGATTTGAAAATAAAAAATAAAAATGTTAGTAATAACTTATTTGTATATAGCACTTGCTACATCAGCCAAGCTAGTACCTAATGCTATACCAGATATTTTCACTTAGTAGCTTATTGGCAAGCATTTTATGGATCATATGTCTCTGCTCTGAGGACATTAAAGTACATTAAAAACTTTATCTGGCTTATTGGGATTGGAACGTGCTGTTTTAGGGTTTACACAGATCTATGTAACAGGTTCACAAACCTCCTAAGCTACCTTAATTACAGATATTTGTTTATCAAAAGGGGCATAGCTATCATTAGTTCAACTGATTCAGTGGCACCCTGGGTCTAAGGGCGGTGGAGGTAGATGGCATGTTTCCCTTTTTTGCACGAGGACCAATGCCACGGCTTGTCAAGGAGATGTACTTATATTCTACTAAATGCAGGTCATTTTATGAATAGGTATGCTCAATACGGTTATAGGCGGCAGTGGGGCAGGGGCAAATAGAAAGAGGAGAATCCAGAGGCACAGAGCAAAAGTGATGAGGCACAGCCATGCAGCTGTTCCCTCAGCTCGGGTGAGATGCGGCTTTTTGACCGGCACCTAAATGAAAAGGGTAATTAAAGCCAGGACAACAATTTGTAGAGGAGGCCATGGTGTGGAAAGGAGAAGAGAAGTTGGAAAGAAGACTGGGACAAGAAGTGAATGGAAAGATGTAAGTGGAGAGGGCCATTGTACCATCATTGTTAAGAAGTTCTGTTGATGTACCTTTGCAGGCATGGCTGTACAGCAGTAAAGTGCTGGAACGCAATCATAGGAGTATAGCAGCTCTGTCCAAAAGTGCTGTTGCTGCTCCAGAAAAAACTTAGGGGCAGATTCACTAAATATTCATGCAACATGTCATGGTAATAAAAGTTGCTGTGCTGCCTTGCATGAAAGGGAGAGAGAAGATTAGCACCATGTGTATTAACATATTGTGGTGTTTCTATTTCCCCTTGCATTGGCACTTCTTAGGCTGCCGTGCACCAGTGCACACCCTCTTGCACCATAATGCAAGCATTTTTGTCTTCTATCAAGCTTAGGTTTTGTACTGGAGACAATACTTTTAAAAGTTGATCCACTGTTATGCATGTCTCAATCAGGTGTTATATTTGGGTGCAAATCCCTGTGTACCAATGTTAATGGATAGGGATTTGCATCAAACCCTATGGATGTCTGCATGGGAACACCCATGTACCACCTCTGATACACCCAATTGATGCAAAGTGATGCAAAATACCCAATAGTACAACTTTGCATTACGTTAGGCAACCTTCAAGCACAAATCATAATTTATGTTCTAAAGTAAATCCCACTACAACACTTTGTGCCTTGTTTGTGTCACATGACGCAATCCCAGCACAAAGTTTTAGTAAAGTTGGGCCGTAGTGTTCTTGCTATGATGTGCATTAACACTTTAATTTAAGGAATTCTATTCCTGCTAAGAAGTGCAGGTGCATGAGTTTCCAATAGAATTGAATCAATAGGATGCCAGGATAAGGTACTTACAGCTTGCATCTGGAGACAGATGTCAACAAAAACTAAAGCAGAATCCATTGTTTAGCTGACAAAGAAGACGTGAGAGCACTGTTAACATACAACAAAATGTATGCTCTTCTAAACCCACAGAAACATCAAAAGCGGAGACTGCCAAGCAAAAATCAATGAATTGAAAAAACGAGTGCAACAGTTTACACGCAGAAAGGCACATGACCTATTTATACATCCCACAGACAGCATGTGCCTTTTACTGGATTTAACAGCGATACAGTTTTATACATTTTATCAGATGCTATCTCAGTCTTAGAATAATTGTTATTGCAGCATGAGGAACATAGGAAAGCAATGCGTTTTGGATTGTGATAAGTACGTTAGTTAGTTTTGGCTCTCAGTTGCAGTGTGTGAGACAGCAAGTACTGCAGGATGTCCAGACCTTTTCCCGAGCTCATTCCTTTAGTCACGGTACAGTCTGACCCGTTCCATTTAAACCCTGATTTTTCCTCACATCTGTTCAGTTCGGCGCAAAAACTCATTATAAAGGATTACTGATAACAGGCTTTAATGGTTGAAATGTTTCAATTAGAATTCACTTTACCTAATAGCTTTGTAAGGATCAATATAGAAAATAAATCTAAGACTCTTAGGCACACTAACAGAAAATGACAGGTGAAAGCCAGACTTCAGTTCATTGTACTTACACCAAGTGCTTAATTTGAGCCGGTGGTTGCCGGCACTTATTTTCCCGAACCCTATATTTGCCGAGTGCAAGAGAGGGAAAATCACACAGATCGAAAAGACGGAGGAAGAGAAAAATGGCAAAACTGTCCTACAGGCAGAAAGCAGGAACCTGCAAGAGCGAGAAAGAGGGCCAGGAGTGTCGTATAAGGGTTTACAAATGCCCAGCCTTGGTATTCGGTGTGCCTGCATTTAATTGCATCGGCTGGCGGCTTCTGAGCAGAGCTTCGGGCACTGGCACCCTTTGTTTCACAAAATTAAGCTCTGCTTATGCCCACCTATAAGAGAAGGCACATTAGGGACTAAGGGCCAGATTTATCTACTGAGGTCAGGCCATTGTTCTGCCAAGGGAACTGAGCAAATTCCTTTGCTGCCCTGGCGGAGGTCCCGACCACCAGATTTATATATGAACGCCAAGCTGGAGGTCATTTATTAAGCATTTGCAGAACCCGCCGTCTCAGCGGTTCCTGTCAATGCATTTTGCTGTTTGGTGCAAGGCTCCGTCGACATAACAAAGCCTTGCACCAAACAGTTTTCTTTTTCTATTTTCAAAAAGAAAATCCTGAAACAGGGTTTTCTTTTTGCAAATAAAAAAGATAATGCCCCGCTGGCCATGGGAGTAATCTCCCATGGCGAGCAGGGCATTATTTCTTTTTCACTGTCTTTTACCACTGGGGTTTGCCTGGCAGTGACGGAAAGCTATATGTCCACCCATCCTAATTAGGTGGGTGGACAAATAGCCAATTCTCTGATGGCCCTTACTCTTCCAGCCCATCTGAGAGTTTGGCTACGGCAGTGACAGTCACCACCGTAACCAAATATGTTCCACTCACATCTAAATCGGGCAGGTGGACCTTTATGTTGGCAGGGAGGGAAATCTGTCACCGTTTTGATGGAGGTTCCTCTCCACCAACATCCAAATAAGGCCCTAAGGCTGAGATGGTCCTGCCTGATTGTAATGCTAAAATGCAGATGTACAAAATGTATGGTAATTGACTACTCACATGTTTATATAGACTTTTGAGCATTTTCAGTCTTCTCTAACTGAGAGCCTTATGTACTTTTGAAATGTAACTTAAAGAAAATTTCACTTGTGAAAGTGTGCAAATTGAGCATCAACAGTAAATGTTGTTCTGATGTAGTTAAATGCATGCTTTTTCCGTGTGTGTGCCTTTGAAATGTTATGTATAAAAAATGTTTTTTTTAAATCTCAGTCAGTTGTGGACCAAGTCTAAAAACACAGCTCAAAAGAGCCTGAAAGTGGCAGAGGAAGGGTCATAATACAAATAATAATAATAAGAACAACAACAACAGCAACAATAATACACCAATTTGTTTGGAATAATATAATGAATGTAATTAAAATATTGCTCTTCACTCTATCGTCTATTGACATCTATGGCACATATTCTTTCAAGTTCTTGGGCTAGCTCTCCTAAAGTACATGCTCTGTTTCTTGGGCTATTTATTCATGTCTTTCTTTTCCTTTTCCTTATGGGGTGCCTTAGTAATCAGTCCTTCTCTTAAAAATCAAGACCTCTATCTTGTTGAGATCATTGCTGTTAGAAATGGGGTCTCTTGTTGGCAGTGGTTTGTATCCTGTCCAAGTAGAGACCCTCACTCTAGTCAGGGTAAGGGCATCACAGAGCTAAGATAACCCCTGCTCAACCCCTTGGTAGCTTGGCACAAGCAGTCAGGCTTATCTCACAGGCAATGTGTAAAGCATTTGTACATACACACACGATAACACAGTGAAAACACTACCAAAGGGGTCCACACCAGTTTAGAGAAATAGGCAACAAAAATCCAACATACTCAAGTCAAGATATTTCTTTTAAAAGATTAAGCAACTATAGTTCATAACAAATCAATGGATTCATTCGTTTTAGCACAAAGTACATTAGATGCATCAAAAATCAAAGATGGTGCCAGGCACAGGGGAGGTGAGGCGCTGGAAAAGCAAAGCGATGCGTCGGCTCCTTACTGACAGGGGAGGTGGTGCGTCGGTTTTTTACTGCTAGGTAGGGGAGGTGATGTGTTGGTTCCTTACTGACAGGGGAGGTGATCCGTCGTTTCCTAACTGCTAGGCAGGGGAGGTGATGCATTAGTTTCCGGACACATGTCCTCGGTTCCTTACTGCGGTGTGGTGTCGATGAAGAGTTGGCGTTGAGGGAGGATGCGTTAAAAATCCAGACGCACTGCATCAATGCGGCGATGCAGGTGCTGCATTGATTTCACAGCTGCAAGGCAGGCACTGCGTCGATTCTTCAGCCGCGAGTGGGTGCTGCATCAGAGTCGGAATGGGTGCCAATGGATGTCGGTGAGATGGTGCTTAGGACTCGCAGTGATTTTTCTGTTGTGCTGCGACGGCGAGCTGGGGCCTGCTGTGAGAGCCATGGTCGTTGCTCTCAGTGGGAACCATGCTTCGGTGCAGGCAGCGGCTATGTTTCAATCTTGTGCAGCGATGCATTGAGAAAACAGGTGCTGGGAGTCGATACGTGGATTGTCTCTTTAGAACCCCAGGTTACACTTCCAAGGGCCCAGGAACTGGATTTGGCACCACTTGGCAAGTCAGGGCTCTCAGCAGAAGAGCCCAGGCACTGGTAGATGAAGTCTTTGATGACCCTGAGACTTCTTAACAGGAGGCAAGCATGCACAAGCTCTTGGGGAACCTTGGAAACAGGATATAGAAAGCAAAGTCCGGTACTTTCACTCCCAGGACAGAAGCAGCAAGCAGCATTCCAGCACAACAAAGCTACAGCATCCAGCTCTTCTTCCTGGTAGAATGTCCTCAGGCAAGATGTGTTCTGATTTAGGGGTGTCAGAGGTCCAATACATATACCCCTTTCTGCTTTTGAAGTAGACAAACTTCCAATGAAAGTCTTTGTAGTGCACAAGACCCTGCCTTTCCCTGACTTGACTCCAGACACACTACATGGGGGTGGAGACAGCTTTGTGTGAGGACAGGCACAGCCCTACTCAGGTGTCAGTGACAACTCTGCCCACCACACTATAGCTCAGGAACGCCCATCAGTCTGGTGATGGCCCATCAGTATATGCAAGGCACACTACAGCTCCCTTTGTGTGACTGTCTAGAATGAATGCACAAGAGCCCAACTGTCAACCAAACCCAGATGTGTATTCTACAGACATGCAGAGGCACAGAATGGTTCAGCAAGAAAATGCCCACTTTCTAAAAGTGGCATTTTCAAACACGCAATTTAAAAATCAACTTCACCAAAAGATGTATTTTTAAATTGTGAGTTCAGAGATCCCAAACGCCAAATCTCTATCTGCTCCCAATGGGGAATTACACTTAAAAGATATTTCAAGACAATCCCCATGTTACCCTATAACAGAGATAGGCCGTGCATTTGTGAAAAACGAAATTAGCAGTATTTCACTATTACGACATGTAAAACACACCAGTACATGTCCTACCTTTTAAATACACTGCACTCTGCCCAGCGGGCTGCCTTGGGCCTACCTTAGGGGTGACTTATATGTAGTAAGAGGGAAGGTTTGGGCCTGGCAAGTGGGTGCACTTGCCAGGTCAAAATGGCAGTTCATAACTGCACTCACAGACACTACAGTAGCAGGTCTGAGACATGTTTGCAGGGCTACTTATGTGCTTGGCACAATCAGTGCTGCAGGCCCACTAGAAGCATTTGATTTACAGGCCTTGGACACATCTGGCACAATTTACTAGGTACTTACTAGTAAATCAAATATGCCAATCATGGATAAACCAATCACCAATACATTTTAGACAGAGAACATATGCACTTTTGCACTGGTTAGCAGTGGTAAAGTGCCCAGAGTCCTAAAGGCAACAAAAATAGGTTAAGAAAAAGTAGGAGGAAGAAGGCAAAAGTTTGGGGATAACCCTGCAAAAAGGCCATGTCCAACAATTGCTTTTTCAGTGTAATAATTTTATTTCAAATCATGCAGAATTTTTTTAAATCAATTTAAGGTATGACCACGACATCACATGTACAGCTAAGAATATATGATATTGATATGATAATGTCCTATATTACATATTAGTGAGCCCAAATGTATAATGATAAATGATCATGCCTTCTTTTGACCTTTCCTACCATCTTTTCACGGATGATTCCTAGAATTTAATCTCTTTCTCTTCTGTCACTCCTACGCTTTAATATTCTTTACCTTTGTATTATCTGCAATTAACTTCTGGACACCCTTTCACAAGCTTCATATTAACCCAGTTAAAATGGAAATCCTCTGCTGCCCCCCAGCTGTCCCTCTTTCTTCACCTCCTCACTTCACGATATCTTTCCCCCTTCTCATCTTTATGTCTCCCACTGCCAGGATTTTTTGAGTAATCTTTGACTCTAGTCTTTCCTTTAGTAGCAAATCTCCACTATCGTCCATGTTCCTTGCTTCCAACTTTATAATATTTGGAAAATCTGACCGCTCTTGGCATTCCAAGTCACCTAAACTCTCATTCTTATCTTTATGTTATCTCATCTTGTTTGTTTCACTCCCTTCTTGCACTCCTCTTCAATTTGTTTTTAATTCTGTATACTTCTTCTCTGCAGAGTTCTCCCCCACATTATCTCTTTTTGCTGTCTCCCCTTTACTTTCTATCTTTGATTCCATTCCCTCCTATATTTTGTCACCCCCTCAGCTCTATATTGCTTCTCACTCTCCACACTCTACCTTCCAGTTTCATTTTGTATGTAACTTTTACTGATTGCCTCTTCCTAATTTTGATTCTTTGCTCCACTTATTCCTTGATCGTGAAACTCCCTCCCCCATCCTCTCTGTACTGCTCTTCTGTAAGTCTTGTATGGTCCTCCCTGAAAGTAATCTCCTTTACCTGTTTGGCACTGTTTTAAGCACCAGTAACAAATGTTTTTTTTGGCCTATTTTGCCAGTGAAGCTTTTGCTCTGGCTTGAAAGTGAAGCAGTCTGAAAAACCTAATATTACCCGTTGGACTTGGTCTTCTCTGCAGAGTCAAACCTAAACCTTTTGCCTGCACCCCTCTTGCTTTCGGATCCCGTTTTAGTTGGCTCTTCAGCCTCTTTTCTCTTAACCACTACGACTAGTGCTAAAGTGCTTGTGCTCACTCCTTTAAAACTGGATAAGTTCCCTTACATCTAATTGGCACGAGTAAAGTGGTACTACATGTACCCCGGGCCTCTACATTAAATATTACTAGTGGGCCTGCAGCACTTATTGTACCACCCACTGATTTATCCCTTTTAACCAAGTTTCAAGACTGCCATTGCAGCATGTGTGCAGTTTTAAGCTGCCATTTTGACCTGGCAAAATAAACCTTTTTACCAGGCCTTAACCTTCCTTTTTAATACATATAAGTCACCCCGAGGGTAGACCCTAAACAGCCCTTAGGGCAGGGTGCATTGTATTTAAAAGTTGAACATGTACTTTTCAGTAGCGACTCGCAGTGGGAGTGCTGCGGGGCGGTGGGGCGGGGCGGGGGAGGGACAGGGTGGGGGGGTAGTGGAGTCGGTAAATAAATAAATACAACTATTTACCTTCCGTGCGCTGCATCACCGAGTTGGCGATGCAGCGCGCGCAAGGTAAATAGTTTGATTTATTTATTTACCTTCTTTACTCGTGGACATCGTATGTCCGACTCCACTACCCCCCCACCCTGCCTCTCGCCCTCCCCGTCCCACCGCCTGCAGCACTCCCACTGCGAGCCGCCACTGGTACTTTTACATTTTACAGGTCCTGATAGTGATATATTCTCAAATTCGTTTTTCACTACTGCAAAGCCTACCTCTCCCATTGGATAACATTTGGTTACCTTATTACATTTAGTAAGTGATAATGTTTGTTTGGGAACAGGTAGAAATGTCATTTTGGTTGTCTAAGGAATTGTAATTTAAAATCCTCTTTAATGGTAAAGTTGGACTTTAAGTCACAATTCTGAAAATGTCACTTTTAGAAAGTTAACATTTTCTTGTCCTAACCATTTGGTGCCTGCAGCTGGTATCCTGGGTCACATGACTAGGTGTAGTTGGCAATTGGCCTTTGTGTATTCCTTCCAGACAGTATCACAAAGCTGGACTGGGCATTTGCAGGATGGGTAATCCTGACCTGAAGGGAGGGGTGGAGCTCTCACCTTCCACACGTGCACTTTAAAGGAGCTGCCTCAGCATACACACAAAGAACTTAACATTAGCCTTTTGTGACTCCAGATATTCTTTGACCAGGGCAGGGAGGAAGTAAATTCCAGAACCAGATGTGGGGGGAAGTTCAGACAGTTATACCGCTTCAAATCTGGCACCAGGTATAAATATTAGACCCTCAGCTCAAATCTTTAGTACTCTCCTGGACCTGTGGATACTACAGGGGAAGGACTACTCTGCTGCGAAAGGACTGCCCTGCTGTCTGAGGCCTGCCTTGATGTCTGAGAAGGAAGACTGGGCCTGCTCCCTTCATCCAAGGCAGAGTGGCTCCAAAGGTCAGTTGACTGTGCTCCTTGCAGAGCTACAAGGTCATGGAAAGCTCCAGACACCTCCCTGCACCTGCCTAGCTGACCTGCAGCACTGGACCTGCCTGAACCCTGCTGGCCTCTGAAGGAGTGAGGTTCCTGATCCCCAAGAGGTGCCTCCCAGGTCCTGGACCCTTGGTTGGTATCAGTTGGGCTCCTCCTGTGAAGGAATTGAGAAATCCTGAAGTTTGTGGGCTCTTTGTGACCGCAAACTGGCCTGATCGTACCAAGATCTTGCTACCCGCAATGACCGCCAACGCAAAGCTCCAGTGAACCCAAGTCTTTGAACTACAGCAACGGCCACTGACAACTGGTAATACGAGATCTGCACTTCGCGCTTAGCATCGACAGCCCAGGGTGACCACCAACACGAAGCTCCAGCAACGACCATCCGCAACGCCTGACAGAATCTTTGTGCGACAGCGATGACTGCTCTATGTGCTACAGTAGCTGTAGTGTTCAGCTTTTGGGGTGCCAGGGGGTAACTTTAGGGTTCAGGTTGGGTGTGGGTTTTAGGGTGCCAGGGAGTAATTTTAGGGTTCAGGGTGGGTTAGGGATTGGGGTGCCAGGGGGTAATTTTAGGGTTCCGGGTGGGTATGGGTTTTGGGGTGCCAGGGGGTAATTTTAGGGTTCCAGGCAGGTATGGGTGTTGGTATGCCAGGGGGATTATTTTAGGGTTCAGGGTGGGTATGGGTGTTGGGGTACCAGGGGGGTAATTTTAGGGTTCAGGGCGGGTATGGGTTTTAAGGGGCAGGGGTAATTTTAGGGTTCAGGGTGGGTATGGGTTTTGGGGTGCCAGGGGGATAATTTTAAGGTTCATGGTGGGTATGGGTTTTGGGGTACCAGGGGGGTCATTTTAGGGTTCAGGGTGGGTATGGGTTTTGGGGTGCAAGGGGGGACATTTTAGGGTTCAGGGCGGGTATGAGTTTTAGGGTGCCAGGGGACAATTTTAGGGGTCAGGGCGGGTATGGGTTATGGGTTTTAGGGTGCCAGGGGGCTAATTTTAGGGATCAGGGAATGTATGAGTTTTAAGGGGCCAGGGGGTAATTTTAGGGTTCATGTGTGCTCTAATTGTTGTCCAGTTTCAAATGCAGAATTCACCACTTTTTTTCTCAGCTTGGCCTGAGCATTACCCGATCCTGATTGTCTGCCATTTTAGCCCCGCCCCTATTGATTAACATTAGCCACGCCCCTTCATTTGCCAGGTTAGCCCCCCCCTGGAAAAATTTCTGCGGACGCCCATGGCGCCAACCATTCGCAATGCTCTTCCTGTTCCATGTAGCCTCCTCCACCACAAACTGAACTCTTTGCGTTGGACTTTAAGAAGGCAACTTTTTCAGAGGGACTAACCAGGTCCCTATATCCGGCCAGTGCTCCATCATGGGTGGTCTGAATTTGTGATGTGAACCTGGTATAGCACGACTAGATAACTGCGAGTGGCGCTTTGTGCTTATAGGCACTATACTTACCCTAAATCATTGAAATTGCATATCTCCACTTCTACTGATTGGATTTTTGTCAATTTGTTGTCAAATAATTTATAACATTTTTCTACATGGTGTGTTTTCACTTTATTACTGTTTTGGGCAATATGAACACTTTACAAATTGCCTATAAGTTAAGCCTGACTGCTTTTGTGCCAAGCTACCAGAGGGTCAAGCACAGATTAATTAAGTGACCTTTGTGGTTCACCCTGATAAGGATTTTGGCTGTTTCCTGAGAAGGGCTCACATCCACTCAACCAAAAACCAGATTTCTAACATTATCAATTCTTTAACGTTTACATATAGTAGGCTTTTGCTCCACCCAGAGCAATATTTTACTCTCACCTCATGGTGTTAGTTCTTCGCTGTATCATTCAACCTCCTGTGGAGTGCTTGCACTGCAATCCATGATGGGAAATTTTACATCCCTAAAGAAAGTACACAGAGTGATCACAGGTTAAAATATTAATGCAATACATGCAATCTGTACAGAAAGCAATCTTATTATTATTTCTTTTTTCACTGCACAAGGGTTTTTAATATTTTAATCAGCACTTGCATTATGACCACTGGAGTGTTCCGTATACACTAATAAACAAGTATTACCACAGCCAACATGTGGCAACTCAGGCATATCCTAAAGCTGTTGGACTATTTTAGTATGTTAAAACCACACATATTGGCTTTGCCAATGTTTGTTATTTTCGGTGCTTACTGCCTTCCTTATTTCTCTTGTACAGATAACAAGGCTAACAGCTCGTTTGCAGTCAGGGCCTCACTGTTCTTCTAGAAACAAATGAGCTAACAGAATAAGAGATATAGTATTAAACACATATTATGGTTAAAAGTCTCAAACAGATTAAACTGATGTTCAACTAGGAGGGCAGTGAAGAGAGACCAGAGATTAGAAGAAGTTGGCACGGCCAGACCTTGGAAGTAAAGCTAGAGTGGATATTTCAGCATTCCTGTTTGCTTGTGGAAAACAAAGTATATTTCCATTTTCATTGCCGCATATCTGAAAAGATAAAAACTATTACCAAGAAGAATTCCTCCTCAGGCTGACTGCCTTCAGGGAACTTGGGCTGATCTCAAGATACATTTAGATAGAGCAGAAAAGGCTGCAGAATACTTGTCAGTTTACGAACCCATCGAGGTCTCAAAATCTTAAGTAAACTTATTATTGTAATTTTCAGTCTGAAAAGCTTTTGCAAAGCCTGTACCAATATGTTATGCCACCAAAGCATCATTCAATTACGTTCAATAGCATTATGATGACTTCTGTTTTTGCTGGTTGTTTCTCATTTTTGGGAGTACGATTCCTAAATTTTGATTAACATAATGCAGCATAACATCAAAGCATTGAACATAAATACAAATATTACCTTGTTATATGGTTCTTAGGCACATTATCGACATTGCTAAGTTAGCATGAGCTTCGCTGCCATGATGCTCCTTTTGCGCACGCTGCTACATGACTTTGTTTTTGCAAGACTTTGTTTGTGCCCTTCACATGAGAACGGGTTGCCTTTCGCGTTCTCTGCCTTTCCTGGAGATTAGTCTGAACACGATATGCAAGGTCGATAAACAATGCCCCTTGTTTTTCTGTTCTGGTCAGTCCCTAGCACCTAGACATAACATGCTACACACAGCTGAAGTACTGAAGACTCGTGCTTTGATATTACGTTGTTGCATGTTGTTTTAACACACTTGGAGAAAGCCGTTCCATGGAGAAGAGCTCTGCTGTTCCTACGATGTAAACCTTACATCCAGGCTTTAAGGTATGGGGTCTGCTGTCAAAGCCCAGAGATCGTCCTTTTTATAAAATAAACTTCTTCTAGTCAAGGGGAGGGTGGTCAGGACTATAGGCCCTTATTTCCACAATCTTTATAAAATGACTTCTCCCTTTGTATTCTATGGAACTGTAACAATGCTAACTGTGCTGAGTTTATGCATTTTGCTGCTAGTAGTGGCACGTATACTGTATTGTAGAGCACGATAGTTAAAATAAACATTTTGAACTATTTCAGTGACTCTGCTTATTCTCATTGTGGACAGGTATGAGTGAGTGAGCGAAAGAGTACGTCTTGCTTCCGCGATTCCTGAGAGAGTCGGGAGTGTTGTGTTCTGGGTTGTCTAATCATTTGTAGCTCCTTCATCTTTAGAGGAGAACGAATGAGACACTATAGCTAGTCGGTTTGGGATTTTGGGTACTGATGTGGTAGGTTGGTACACCCCTATTCACTGAGGTCCTGTTTTCCTGCGCATAGTTCTGTGTATGTGCAGAATCCCTGCAACAACCTTAGACAATGTAATAAATCAAAACGATTCAAGTCCACAGAGCCTCTTAGGAACCGAAGTATACCATAGATTTGTTAAAAAAAATCTCTTTGTAAAAGTAGATTTCCAAACTTGATTCACAGAATCAGTATTATCAGAATTGAATACTTGGAAAAACAATTCTTCTTATGCGACAGAATTTCAGCAAAATTAGAGTGGTCTTGGAACAATTTTCAGTATTGGGGTGCTGACATCAATGTTACATCATTGAAATTTGGATTCTGTAAAATCCAAACATGACACTTAGAAAAAGTGTAGCAAATTATCCAAGCCCATTCTGCAAGATAGAAGTGAATTCACTTTTAAGAGCATCCTTTTGCAAATATATTAGTAAAATACAGTGTGGCACTGATTTTACATACAGTTTTACTGATGAAACTATATAGCGCACAAATGATAATGTGTGAAATCATGTTTCAGCAAATATTTGTCATTTGCACATCACAAAGTAAAGTGTCTTGATTTAAATTTATTAAAATTTTAGTTTCAATTCAGAATTACAAAAATGTACTTCATTTGTGCTTTCCTAAGTGCAGATCTATTTTGAAATAATTGTAGGAATCATTTACAGATATTGAAATATTGTTATGAGTTAGAGAAAAATGACATAGCCTTTCCTTTCACACCAGCAAGATTGTCACATAGTCCACTTTACAAAATCCTCTCAATTTGCATGCAGTTGGATAAAGAGAATTACACAAACCTCCATATTAAAAGAATAAGCAACATTTTGCCAGAAGATATAGCCTGTATTTGAACGTGCACACATGCGACAAGGTAAACAAGGTAAAAACAAAAATTGAAAGAATCTTTATTGCTCATTCATCTTCTGAACTCCAGGATGATTCTTTTGGGAGTGCTGCAGCACCCCTCCAACCCTATTTCAAGCGCCTAAGGAGTAGGATTGCTGTCGGCTTGGGTAATACGCAAATGTAGAGGAATACCACAGTCTTGCAAGTTTGTGGATTCTCAAATGCCTCCTGCAGAAGTTTTCCACAATGGAAACATATGTAAATTTACTCCTGTAAAAGGTTAGAGACGGTGCAATTCCTGGATGGGCAAGGAGAGCACTGCAAGAGGCGGAGTCTGCATTGTAAACAGCATTTCTTGTGCACAGAAATCATTTTTGCTTCACATTTATGTAAGTATATTTTCTAAATGATGCATAAATTCCATCGTTTTTGTCTCAGGGTGGATCATCATCACTCCCAACGACACAGGCAATCATGGATGAGCAGATTTTCAACTTTCGACTGTGGATTTTTTTAAATTGGACTCATGGAATCATGTGACCCAGATTTAGATTTTCCATCTTTCTGGCATAATGCTGTGCGACTTGTAGACTACCTTTAAACATGTGCCATATTGCCAAGTCCCATGTTTTATCATTCCAAGATAGCTTTTGAACTCGGCAATACATCTCTCCTCTCAGCTGGCAGGTAGCTCTGTAAAAAGCTTCACTTTAATGGAGATTTCGATTTCTTTATGGCTGACTTTCAAAGTTATTTCCTTTTTTTATTACTCACAATGATTTCTAAGCATTTATTGATTTTCTCTTCTCCTTGCCTTCGGTAACCTTTTAGACCAAATTGTCAGCTACAGAATTAAACCATTTTTATATTATAACTGCTGTATTTCATTATTGCAATGGGAGGGTGAAGAGTGTTCTGTCATCAGTAGACGTATGGGGAACAAAAAGTTTCAGTTATACATATATAACTGACATAAGTATAGCTTGCACCGCCGTAGATTTCAGATGTCATTAGTGATGTAATATCATAGCAGTGCATCATAGGGCAAGTTATACGTATGTCAGTTATGTATAACGTTAGAAATGGTGGTCCAAGCAGGGCCCCTCAGTCTAGTCAGTGCAAGTAAGCTACACCCTCAGAATAACCCATACTCACCCCCTTGGTAGCTTGGCAAGAGCAGTCAGGCTTTTCTCAGAGGTAATGTGTTAAGTATTTGTACACACACATGCAGTAACACAGTGAAAACACCACTAAAGTACTCCACACCAGTATAAAAAAGAGCCAATATTTATCTGAGTAACACAAGACCAAAATGACAAAAATCCAACATACACAAATCAAGATATCATTTTTTAAAGTTTAAATCAAGTATAGTTTTTAGAAATCAAAAATAGCTCCAACTGGGGCTATTTGGTCGCGGTCGACAACTTCACAAAGACAGTTCAACCTCGAGGGAGCGAGGGCCGGTTACGGAGTCGTGCAGACCCCAGTACAGTACCTTGGAGGTGTCAGTAAAAACAAAGACAATGCAAGACACAGGGGAGGTGAGGCGTTGTAGAGGCTTGTGTGGCGTTGGTTCCTTACTGTTGCAGGGAAGGTGAGGCGTCGGTTCCGTACTGCTGGGGAGGGGAGGTGATGCATTGGTTCCTTACTGCTGCATTGGAGGTGAGGTTGCGGCGGCAGGTGTGGTGCCTTGGTTCCTTACTGTGAAGCAGTGTTGATGCCGTGTAGAAGATCAGGCCGCAAGACTTCGGCACCACGGTGTCAATGTAGAAGCGTTGGTGTCCGCTGGGCCGGAACTGCGGTGCAAGTCGGGGTTGTGCATCGTGCTTTTCACGATTGGTGCCCTCGGCTCCGGTGCATGCTTCGGCCTTGATGACGACGTCAGAGTCGATAAGTTGCTGTCGTCAGTAACTGGGGCTGTGGTGCAAGTCGGGGCGGTGAGTCGTGCTCCTCACAAACGGTGCCCTCCGCTCCGGTGCAGGCAGCGTCATCGATGACAGAGACGGGGTTGCTTTTCTTGAGTTGCAACACAAACCACTTGACCCCTAGGGCCCAGGAACTGGATTTGGCACCACTTGGCAAGACAGGATTCTCAGCAGAAGAGTCAAAGTGCTGTCAGCAAGAACAGGTGAAGTCTTTAATGGCCCTGAGACTTCTTAACATGAGGCAAGCTCAACTCAAGCCCTTGGAGAACCTTGGAAGCAGGATGTAGAAAGCAAAGTCCAGTCCTTTCACTCCCAGGACAGAAGCAGCAAAGTAGCAGGTCAACACAGCAAAGCAGACAGCAAAGTGGCTGTCCCTCCTGACAGCTATCCATCTCTTCTTCCTGGCAGAATGTCCTCAACCCAGAAGTGTTCTGAGTATATGGTGTCAGAGGTCGAGTACTTACACCTATTTCAACCTTTGAAGTAGGCAAACTTCAAAGGAAACTCTTTGTAGTGTGCAAGACCGTACCTTTCCCTGCCCTGACTCTAGGCACACTACAAGGGGTGGAGACTTATTTGTGTGAGGACAGGCACAGCCCTATTCAGGCATCTGTGCCAACTCCTCCCATCACTTTAGCTCAGGAAGACCCATCAGCCGGGTGATGAGCCATCAGGATATGCAGGGCACATCTCAGTTCCCTTTGTGCGACAGGCTAGAGTGAATGCACAACAGCCCAACTGTCATCCTGACCCAAACGTGTATTCAGAGACAGCCAGAAGCACAGAATGGTTAAAGTAAGAAAATGCCAAATTTCTGAAAGTGGCATTTTCAGACCTGCAACTTAAAAACCAACTTCCCTAAGAGATGTATTTTTAAATTGTGAGTCCAGAGACACAAACCCCAATTTCTATCAGATCCCAATTGGCAGATACACTTGAAAGATGTTAGAAGGCAGTTCCAATGCTAACCTATGGGAGAGATAGGCCATGTTGTAGCGAAAATTGAAATTAGCAGTATTTCACTATCAGGACATGTAAAATACAACAGTACATGCTCTACCTTTTAAATACACTGCACCTGCCTTGGGGCTACCTTGAGCCTACCTTAAGGGTGCCTTACATGTAGTAAAAGGGAAGGTTTGCGTCTGGCTAGTGGGTGCACATGTCAGGTCAAAATGGCAGTTTATAACTCCACACATAGACTCTGCAATGGCAGGCCTGAGACATGTTTGCAGGGCTACTCATGTGGGTGGCACAATCAGTGTTGCAGGCCCACCAGTAGCATTTGATTTACAGGCCTTGGGCACACATGGTGCACTGTACTAGGTACTTATAAGTAAATCAAATATGCCAATCATGGAGAAACCAATTCTCATTACATCCTAGGGAGAGAGCATATGCACTTTAGCACTGGATAGCAATGGTAAAGTGCCCAGAGTTCTAAAGCCAACAAAAAGAAGGTCAGAAAAATAGGAGGAAGAAGGCAAAATGTTTGGGTTTAACCCTGCAAAAAGGGCCAGGTCCAACATATAACTAGTGAACTTCGGTATTTTTTTGATTTTAAAACTTTAGTTTCTTATATTAATAGAAGATCTACGTATAACTCCTTTGGTTTTCTAAGTAAATTTCTGAGGTCTTTATAAACATAAGTAACAATCTTACTAACATATAACTCCATTTTAACCTTTGTGTTTTTTCAGTAAATTTCTATGCTTTTTTAATGTAAAGTAATATTTTATTATGATACGTCTGCAACCAAACCCCCGCAGGACACTGCCCTTGGCTTTTCATGGCATGGGGTTGGCCGGAGACCTTGGTCTGTGGCTAAACCCTGCACCCAACCCCCAAGGCCAGCAAATCATCCTCCATGCATGTCCTTTGGCCATGCACAGCTTGGGGTTGGCTGCAGGCCCTGCACCATGCTCCTTGCGGGTGGTCAACCCCCGCTGGCAGTCACGCCCCCATTAGCAACCACCCACATACCCCCACCACACATTATTAAATGATTTTCTTTTTAAATGTTATTCAGTCCCGTAGGACTCCTATGGGAGCAGAGTCCCAGCGGACCACACAGGGCCATGCTGTGTTGCTCAGGACTCTCACAGGAGCTGTCAAAATCTCCTGCAGGACCGATGGGTTGAAATATTTTTTCTTTTATTTTGGCCCCAGTGGGGGTCCCTCTGAGACCCCCCACAAGGGCTAGAGGGGTAAGGGTACCCTTAACTTTCATCACACAGAGACCGAGTCCCCATATCCTATAATGGTTTCTTTAATACTGTGGCCAGCCAGTAACATTGTTCGGTCCAGCGGGCCAGTGGTTCCCATGTGAGGAAACCGAGCAACAGAAAAAAGCCCTTGCGACCAATCAGATAGATCTATTTTTTTACTTGTAATCCCACAGGATCAACTGTCCTGATATCTCTATTTTCTTAACCCTATTTTTTAGACAATGGCTGAAATGATTTACAGCAAATTACAAAGAGCACGCTTTCTTACTAAAGCTATAGCTTTCTGCCTACTGATGAGGTGGATGAGCTTTTATTTTTCAAAAGGTTTCATGAAGATTCGTCAAAATGGTGCCAAAGTTATTATTAAAACAAAAAACACTCTTCCTATGGAAACTTGCGTAAACTGCCACGATGTTCTATATATATACATGCATAGTCTCATTCCTCTATATGGTCACAGAACTCCTCGATCAGTTGCAATATCCTTATAATGTATGGGAGGGGATAGTTTATCACATATCTATTTAGTAGTAGTAACAGTAATAATAATAAAAAACATAAAATTTTTGTGACTTTTCAGGCTGTTATATTTATATATTAACGTGTTGTATGGTTCTAAATATCACCTACTAATCACTTAAGAGCACTCAAAGAGCAGAGTTGAGCCAATACCTAGCGAGGAAATATGGGTGCAACAAGTACTAGCTTAGTAGCAAGAGAAGGAATTAAGAAGACACTGGATATAGCCCTGAAAAAAAGTTGTACGTATAAACCATGATTTGCGAGTTACATTAGTCGATACCTGTGTTTAAAAGTTCAGAACCCGTCTCCATAAAACCTACTTTCATATAGTTAATATTGAGGGCCAGGGCCTCTAAAATATATTCACTTAGTTATGACCCTGTCCCTCCCTACCAGCTTTCTCCTGTTTTTCATTCCTTCCTTCTCTCCTTCCCTCTCTTACTCCTTCCCTTCAAGGTTTTCTTCTTTTGTTCCATCCAACAGTTCGCAAAATTGCCACATAGTGTTTTCACAACTACAAGACGATAGGATAGGATTCACCACAAGATCTTTACTTGCCGCAATCTCGGAGGCAAGTTGTATCTCGAAGAGTTAACATGTTAAAGTCATTAATTACTTCTTTAGAACATAAATTTGATGCCAGACCTTTCTGTAACAGTTCTTGATATAGATTTTCCACTGTTCTAGATCATAGATTTCATGGCAGACCATTCTGTAACATTTGTTAATGTCCATAGTTCACTGTTCTACATCATAGAACTGATGACAGAACTTTCTATAACATATGTTAATGTTGGTAAAACACCTTTGTTGATCAAAGTCTTGATGAACGAACTTTCTCTAACATTTGTTATCATTGATTTTCCAATGTTATAGACCATAGACCTGATGACGGAACTTTCGGATGAGCGTTTTAAGGGAGATGTTACGTGCCAAGTGTTGGAAGGTGAACGTGCCGAGAGGCTCCGAGCCACACGAGAAATAAAGGAGCTACAGGTAAACTTTATGTGTGAGAGATGCTGAGTGAGCAGTGAGTGATGGACAATGAATGTGATGAGGCGCACATCACTTAGGACCTGGTGACAGACCTGCTAGATTGTGCTAGTGGTCAGCAATTGCATTTCGCGTTCTGTCACATTTGATACATCACCACATCCCTATGCCTCGCTCTGGGTCACAACAGGGTAACAGACTGTAGCTATATCTACACAGAGCTGCTTCTTAACCCACAGTATCTCTGACATTAACCTAAGTTTAACTATGGACACACACACACGCTACTTGGAGGAAACACAATTCAGTGGCTGCCAGAGGTTGCAAATTAAAAGAATTCATAGTCATTAATGACAATTTCTCTAATGAATCCACTAATAACGTGAATTATTGTAACATTGTAACTATTTTAAAAATGCATAATATAAATTTACCAACTGAAAAACAAGCAAGAATATATGTAATTTCTTAGCTAAATCAACTTCTCCATTTCTGTTCCTTTCACAGTCCTCTAGGGTTTCATCTTTTGGCTCTCTTGTCATTATTTCATCTTCTTTACACCATCCCTCTGACTCTTAACTTCCTTGTTTTCCATCCAACATCTCACCCATTCTCTGCTGTTCTCCCCTCTTGGATCAACTTCTTATTTGCCCTTCGGCCACTCATTTTTACATCATTCGACTCTTCTGCATCTTCCACCCCCTTGCTTCACTCCTTCATCCTAACTGTCGTCAATATAGTTTTCATCTATTAACTTCAATGCATCGTGTTTTGAATATCATTTCCTGACGATGTAAGGGTGCTGTAAGAAATACATGGCTGGGAAGGTTTTTTTCCATTTTAATAGAGTAAAAGCTACCATTAGTATCTAACTACACTGCTTTTGATAGTATAGGGATGACTTCAAAATGGTTCCACAGGGAAGTGAGCCTGATTTCAGTTTTTGGAGATGTGCAGGTGCATTATTCTACAGATCTCTTCAGTAGGTGCTGAAGCCACTGCGTTATAACTCACAGGCTTCCCAGATCTGGATGTCACCAGTTAGCTAATATGACCTGCTTGAACGCCATGTTTCTACACACGCTGTCGATAATGCATGAGTGATTTTCTATGACTGTGTAATATGGAGCATGGAAAAATCTCAACAAATAATATGTTGTGTTAGAAATTTGTAGAGCACCTGGTTACACAAATTCGGAGTGTCCCCGTGCTGGAGTCCCACTGAGAGCCAGGTAGAAGCTGTCCTAAGACTGTCTAATAGCCTAAAGAGTGTCTAAAGAACCGGGGGGCATATTAGCAAGAACCTCGTTAAAATTATCGCCGTTTTAGCGGCGATAATGGGCTTGCTAATATGCGTTATAGAATTCCAATAGAAGCCCAGGTTAGATGTCCTGCACATCTAACCTGGGCTTCTATTGGAATTCTATAACGCATATTAGCAAGCCCATTATCGCCGCTTTAGCGGCAGTTTCCTGCCGCTAAAACGGCGATAATTTTAACGGGCGTCTTGCTAATATGCCCCCAAGTATTCATTTTTTTTCGAAAAAAGGACTTCATATGGTTCCAGTCTAAGGTTCGACAGGAGTAAATTCCACAGTCTGGCAGCCAGAAAGCTAAAGAAGCTGCCTCACAGACGTTCTCTGTGTATTTTTTGAATCACCACCGAGCAGTTCCAGAAGATCTGAGGCTTCTGCTTGGGAGATAGAGTTTGATCAGAGAGAAAAGATAGGGAGGACCTTTCTGATTTAGGATTCTGTGAAAAATGGGCTTAGGGGCATATCTATGAGAGGCTTGCAACGTGTTTGCACCATGCAACGTGGTACATGCGTGACGCAAACTTCTAAAGCAGATTTTTGAAGCCACGCAAAGCCATTTTGTGTTGCTCTGAGTCGCTTCAGAAATCTGCTTTAACTCAACGGAGCAAAAATCGCTGCGTTGCATTACTCTGCACTAGGAAGGCATTCAATGGGTGTTGCGTGGGTGTTAGCACACAACTCCCATGGCTTTTTACCCATTCCTAGATTTACAAGAACTTGTAAACCTGGGAATGCGCCAAAATCTTACACTTTCCCAGGGGAGGCATAACTAGAAGAAACATCTCTATTTCTCCTTGTTTCTTCCTCTTTCTATATAGAAAGAGGAATATGCCTCCCAGGATTGTTTTCCTGCACAAAAACAATCCTGCATGTAACACAGGCACAATTGCACCATGGTGCAAGGGCGCCTGCATTGGCGCTAGGATGCCAAAAGGGCTCCAGCACAGGGGAAAGGACGGGAATTGCCTTAAATAAGGCGCATTCCCGGCCTTTCCTTGTGATGCAGTGCAGCGCAGAAAGGTAACTTGCATGACTTCTTCGTAAATGAGCCCCTCAGTTTATTATGCAAACAGCACATGAGGAGCCAGCCACTCTCACCCTAGACATGTGATCAAGACAAACAGCAATGAGTACATTAGTAAAAACGTGGTTCCTTCAGATATAATGCATCAATTATAGTGGCAAAGTAGAGGCAGAGATACACCACAAAAAGTTAGAGGAACTCAGACACAGTCAGGGAAATCGATTGCATAGGAATATAAGGAGCTTCTAAATTGTTGTCATATTCTATGTTGCCATGTGATTATTATCTTTTTTTGCTTAGAGTAAATACGAACAATTGCAGAAGAATCTGGACGTGGTCACAAAACAGCTAGAAGATTCTCAACAGCAGATTCATCTGCAAGAGCTTGGCATGGGTACCTCTGGAGCAGGTCAGTTCGAGAGGCTCACCTATGCCTGTATGTATTGGTCAGTTTCCACAGCCGGTTCTTCCACTGAGATGTAGAATGATCTTATTGTAATGGTCTGCATAATATTATAATTAAATATAGTGAATTTGTTTCACCTTTCAAATGAAATGTAAAATAAAATCCCAAAAATCATTATCTTTAGCCTTTTCACTGCTGTGGTGTTTGAGCACTTCTGTGCTGGAGTTTTTTTTTAAAGAAATCAACATCATGAAGTTTAAAGACAAGTACCATAGAGCCAAAGATGGTGGATGCCTCACCTCAGACTTTTCAGCTTGGGCCCCGGCCGCCTGTCCCAAAAGCAGAGCTGTGTGCCATCTGGGTCTGAAGGGAGCCTGCATACAAGCTCCAGAGGAGGATGATTTGATGTGTCCGGTCAGGTGACTTTGAACGAACGGGCAAGAGCCACGTTGCACTGCAAATCTAAGAAAACATACTCTAGCGCCACAGCTCCAGTGGGAAGAAGCTACGGGCGGCTTGCGAAATAGGGGGCTGTACCACCAGACTCATGGAGGCCTGCAGGGGGGACTCATTTGATGACTGCACTGCCCGAACTGCCTAGAGGGCACAGGAGTGGGCATATGCTTCCTTTATGGTAGACTGTCTTTTACTGACACAGACCTTGTCTCCAAAGCAACACACACCGGAGGGGGCCCACGCAAGTTCTCTCTCACCTTTGTTAGGATGTAGGGGCCCCGAATTGATTAGTGAATTGGGGTGGCCTGAAGCTATTCCCCTCCGTTTTTGAGAGCATGTAATGCTGTCCTATTTATAGTGGACACCGGAGGGAGACACAGATGCTGAGGATACCCTGTCAACACCCTGCAGTCGCCCTAGGGAGTGGAGATACTGGGGGCTAGTTCCAGAACTGTGACCTGCACACCTTTTAGAGACATTTCCTCTTGTCATGTATTCTGGACCGCTCTTACAGACATTATGCCAGCAAGGGCCCACAAGGAGATTAGACCCAAATAGCTTTGACTGATCACTTGGGTGAACCAGGGACCAGACTAAAGGGAGTGAGGTGGAGTGTCCTTGTCCTTAGATGACTATGAACCACTCCCAACACTTTGGCCATGGCGAGGCAACATCCCCTCCCTCTTTATAGTTCTATTCAGAATAACTTGAGCTTGATGAGGAGTGACTTGACTAACATCCCATGTCGGGGTACCTATTGCAGGGTCAGGGTGCAGTCACTAGACACTGGCAGTCAGAGATATGTGGGTTGCTAAGCTTGGACTAGTCTTCTCACTCCACATGCTCTCATATCCCAGACATGACAGGCAGCAGGGCCAAGAAAGAACCTTCCATCAAGGATATGTTGCATCATGCCAAGGCTTGTGGCACCACAAGTATGCAGCCCAAAGACAGGCCATGAAGGATGTACTGGACAGAGTATGGACCAGGATTACACCATTACTAAAGACTTTCTCCGACAGGCATTCTGAGAGATTAAAGACAGCATACAAACAGTTCAAATTTACTCCGCCATTTACAACAAATGCTAAGAGACTTGATAGATATGGGAAACCAAGCTGAAGAGTTTGAAAAGGGCTTTCATGAAGTGGTCGATGACTGTGACCACTTAGAGCAATGCATGCTTGCTTTCGAGGAAAACCACATAATTTTACAGCAGAAGTGCGAAGACGATTGAGGTGGAACAATATCTGTGAGATACCTATGGAGATTCAGAGTGGCAAACTTTCAGTGTATTTTAGGAACTTGTTCAAAGGCATATTAGAAAGAGCAGACCAACTTCCAATTAAACTTGATAGGAGCCATAGAATATTCCAACGACAAGGCAATATAGGCCCCTCCCCCAATGTAGTGACTAGAGTCCACTTCTGTGAAGAAAAATACATTATCGTGGCACAAGTCTGTATAGGGGGTCTCATCATATTTAGTGGCACACCTATGTAGTTTTTCTAAGACCTGTCCCCTGTTACTGTTGAAAAGTGTAGGTTTTTCGAGCCCCTCACATAATTTTTAAAGACAAAAATAATCAAATACAGCCATCCTGTATTATTTTTTCATGGAAGGGCAAACAGCACTCTTATGCCTCTCTGGAGAATAGAATACTTGCTCCCTGTTGAACTCAAATGCAAGAACAATCCCCAAACCCAAGCAGGCCCACCTGACATCAGGAAAACCAAAGATTTCTAGTGTAAAGTCAGAAACAAGTGAAGGAACTCGAAACCAGGCAGTGGGGAGATTGCAGCTGGCAAGGAAAGTGTGCTTATCCATCTACGGCATGACCCCAATGGGGCCTGGGATCCTCTAAGCCTGGACGAGACGTAGACGAACTATGACACTCAATAAAGGAGATACAGCTCTGTGGCTTCTGTTGCATTGCCACCGGTAGCATGTTAAGTATGGGGCCGGAAGGAAGCTTGGGACGGACTCGGGTGGTGAGAGTCTACATGGCTGATACCCCCCACTCACTATTCCAAACAGGCCTGCTGCCGGGGAGGAGAGATGGCGAAGGGAACGATTTTCCCTGGAAGTATGTTATACTCAATTTCTGCCTGCCCTAAAACACCAACTTGAAGCCAATTCTAATCTACAGTTTCTATTACCCTTTGTTAGGTTTTATTGTGGTTCGGTTAAGGTACGAAGTAACACCACCACCATTCAGACACTTACCAAGACGAGCACAGACTCGGCTCTGCCCAATAGTGCCTTCTTATGGACATTCCTTGGTCAAGAGAAGATGCGATGACTAGAAACCCATTATTGTCAATATTAACATACAATGTTAGGGGCCTGAGCAGTCCCACAGAATGCCTCAGCACCCTGAAGGAACTCACCAGATTGGGAGCCAATATTTGTCTCATTCAAGAGACACACCTGTTAAGGAAGAACAGGCATAGACTTAGCTCCAGACATTTCCCCACACAAAACTTTGCTGCTGTGCCAGCTTAGATAGGAGGCGTTGCAATTTTACTTCAATTTTGCTTCATAACAGCCATAAATTTGTAGAAACGGTTGTCAGATCTGACAGACAAGGTGGATGACTCATCATTACAGGACAAGCGAAATTTCTAACCAGAGTGATGCATGGCATAGCTCATTATTCAACTATCCTGTCATGAATGGAAGGGACTTTAATTGTGTGATGCACCCTATACTTGACAAATCATGTCAGCAGGTGGGGGGACACCGGTTTTATCAGTCACTGACAAAACTCTGTTTAGTGGCTTAGGCCAAATTGACTCTTGATGCCAAAGACACGCCCAAAAGGTAGATTACTCCGACTTTTCAATGGCGCATCAGACCTAGACATAATATTTCCACATATTTGTAGATCAAAGACTAATGCTGAAAATTTGAGAGGTGGAAAACCATGGGCAAGTACAATTTGAGTATGACTGCCTGAGGACTGGCAGGGCGAGGACACATGTGCACTGGCGACTTAATGACTCCCTTTAAAGGACCCATTGACCATACCCAAAGCTAATAAAATCAGGAATACCTCACATCTGCCTACATCACCAAACACATGTGTGATACCTTAAAACAAATGAAGGAGATTTTCCACAACTCTCAGAATGGAATACCTCCCTTTGCTTCTTTACTCTAAAATTTCAAAAATATGTAATGACATCTTATGCAACTCAGCATTTTTCCAACTTACTACAGTGCTTCCATCATAAATAATGTTATCCAATAACCTTGGGGGTGGGGGTGGTCAAATCTGGGTAAACAAATAAATGTAAATAACCGCTTGTGTAATCCTGCACAACAACTTACCTAGAGCGGTTCTACCCTTCCCTTGAGATGGTCTTCTCATCAACGAGAAATTCTTCATTTGTCCACGTAACCATTTCTGGCTTCTGACAACATGCCATTATGAGGCCTCTCGTGAACAATGCTTCAGATGATTTAAAGATGCTGATCAATTATATGGCAATTTACACCATACCCTACACCAGCAAGATAATTGATAAGGACATCACAAGAGTTCCTGTAGCACAATCTGGATAATAATTGGTCTGGGTTCAGGCCACCCAGGGACATCAGAACTGACCTTGGTAACATCAGAGATGAGCTCCTTGGATGATAGCAGTTAACTCAGCTTCATACTCTCTGACCTTTTAGCAGCATTTACCACTGTGGATCTGTGGATCATGGCATCTTGCTGAGTAGACTGGGACACTGGGCTACATTAAAGTGACTCACCTGAGAATGGATGCAATCCTGCTGTTCAAAAAGCAGCCAACCAGTTTGTATTGGGTCAATGGAATCTACATTGCAAGCTGTAACATATAGGGGTCGATTCCGATTCGGGCCGGAAATTTCTCCGACCGAGCCGGACCCGGAGAGATTTCCGACCGGATCGGACCCGTGCAGTCCGACCGAACGAGTACGATGCGTCCGTATGTTATCGGACACGAGTCGGTCGGACTCCCATTGAACTCAATGGGAGCCGGTCGCTACAACGCGTACGCGGGCTCCCATTGCCTCAATGGGTGCGAGGCGGACAAGGGCGCCCCCTACAGCGAGTACGCCGCGAGCGCTTCGCGGCGTACATGCACAGGTAGGGGGACCCATGGGTCCCCCTGTGTGCGCCTCGCACGGGTACGCGTACAGGGGGTCCGACACGGACCCCCAAAGTACGGCTCCGACAGCGAGTTCGAGTCGGACGGCGCGAGTCGGTCGGAGCGGTCGAGGTGCGCATCGTACTTACCCGGCCGGAAAACGTCTCCATTGCGCGGTGCGAATCGGGTCCGACCGAGTCGGTCGGAGCGGTACGATCCGGGTACGAGTCGGTCGGAGCGGTCGGGTCGCCCGGACGAGTCGGTCGGCGACTCGCATCGTACTCGCTCGGCCGGACCAGCGTACGGTTCGGTCGGGAAACAGGCTTTCGCATGGCTTTTTTCCCGACCGAATGGTATTGGGTGCGCCTCCGACCGAGATCGGAATCGGCCCCATAGTGTACCATCGGGGTCCACCATAGCTTTTCATTATCTATATGAACTCTCTGGCAGAGCTCATTGAGCCATATCATGAAAACCTCCAAATAATTGATGATTAAAAGCGTATCCTTCCAGCATATGGACATCACCTTGCACAACACTGAAAATATGGACCTAGTAGTTCTGTTCAACACAGAATAATCATTTGTGTCCAAGAAAATGCAGTGGTCAAAGGCATCCATATATATCTCTCACCTCTCCAGAGACTTCTCCAGCTTCTCTATGTGGTGTTAACAGGAGGCTATAGTGAGATCCCACATTGGTTAATGCAACATTATTACTCCCAAAGAATCTCATTTATTGGTTGTACAGACTTCAAAATGTTGCACCCAGCGTATGCCTCAACATTGAACTTTTGAACTTTTCAAATCATCTCTGAAGTTTACTCTGCATAGTCCACATATCTACCTGGGCAAATAAATAGTTAACTAAAACACTGGTATAGTCACAACTGTACTTTGTGTTGGTCAATGACAAATCTCATTATTTAATGAACTGAAAAATAGACAGAGGATGATGGATGTGCAGGGTCCTAGACTGTTGAATGCACTGAATCCAAACCCAAAGGTAGAACCAAATTACATCCATTTCAGATAGGCATAAAAAGCAAGCTGCTCGAGCTAGGCAATAACTTAATTGTATGTAACCGGGAGCAGCATTTGAAGATTAGTGGGCTGGGACCTACCTCTCACCAGCCATAGTTGTAATCCCATATCATTACACTATCTGTACTCTTTCTCACCTAAGTGCTTTGAAGTAACTGAACGGCAATGTGGAACGGCAATGTGTGTGCAAAAATAATAATAAATTATCTGTGCCTCCTAGAGGATTGAAAAGCCCAAGCAATTTGATTAGAACAGGTTGGATGCACCAAAGGTGATTTCAATTATAATTTCACCTGTAATATTGATGGTTTCCTTAAAAAGCGTAATCAACAAAGGGATTAATATCACTACAGGTGCATCAAGCTGCAGTTACTGCATTCCAAAACTATGTATATATTGCCTACAGCCAGGATCTGAGATAGGTAGTTGAGGAGTGGTTCCTTCTTGAGAAATACGGGGAGTGGAGACTAGTGATGGGGTCCCCTATCCCAAAGGTAATTACGGTGTCCCTGGAGGAGCACTTGAGTAGCGGTTTGGGGGAAGAGGTCCCTTGCAAATATATATCCAATGGGAGTGGGGCACTGGTGCTAACAGCTGTGGACTTTCTCCCATGCAAGGATGAGGGCAAATTATGTTCTTTAAATTTGAAATTGAAGAGCTTTATTGATAATACCTAAATGAGTTTTCATTTTTTTATTAATGTTACATCAACACTATAAATATAATAGAGGAAAGAGAGCCATTGAATAACACATATTCAGCCTGCTTACAAATATAGCAGGAAAAATCTCTAGAAAGCCCCAAACCCTAAGGCCATGGGCAGGTCAGGGGATCAATGTTGAAGGTAATGACAAGAAAAAAGGGCAAATAAGGATACGTCTCAGAGAGAAGTCAACACATCCAGAGTTGTGAAGGTGGTGGGCACCGGAATTTATTTCTGGAGACTAAGAGCACTTTTCATCATCAGTCTTTGAGCAAAAGAAAAGCAAGATTCAAGGAGGAATATAGGAAAACAGTGACAAAGGAAGAAAGGTGGGATGAGAAAGAACCTTCAGGAAAGAATAGACAGAATTTGAAGGTGGAAGAAAGAGGCATGAGATGGACTCAGAACTAGGCAATGCTGGTATACAGCAACCCTGGCAGCACCGGTGGCAATCTCCTTGGAAACTATTTGACCCCCGCACTTCTTTTCTTTTGCAAATTATGTACTGGGCACCACTGAGGCCTTTATTCAATGTGATCTCTGAAGCATATTTGCCACTTACAATCCAATGTCTCCTTGGTCTGGGGGAATCATGAAATGATGTAGCTAAGACTCCAGAATTTGTAAATTTGATGCAAGTGACTTCTCTTACTGAGGGACTGTGAAATCTTATTTTTAGTTGCGCAGCAGGGTGGCGGTGGAGCCTTTTTAAAGGTGCATATACATCTCAAACCCTTAGTACTGTGGTGTAAAAGGGCTGGAGTTCAAGTAATTAAGGTAACTGGCAATAAGATTAACATTAAGTGGTAGTTTATTTAATATACTGTTCCATCCGTCCATCTTTCTACTGAGAATCTAATGTTGTTGGTTGTGAATCCATGACCTTGTAAAGATTACTTGCACTGTGTACATATACTTAACCTTGACTGTCATCTTTTCATAGTTAGGAGATTCAAGTACCCCTCTGGCCGATAATCTCCTGCTAGTAATCCCCTTTATTCTACCTGTAATCCTTCCGTTGCGCCTCTCCTCTGTACCCCTTCCATCAGAATCCACCGTAGTACTGTGGTCTGCTGCTTTGCTACTAGAGTTTCACTAAATACGACTCCATACACATACATGCATACAGAGTCATAAAACACACATTGCAAAAGACACATTGCACTTATTGCCTGACCTTGAAAATTGACAGTCAATGGAACAGTATGAATGGCTAAAGAAAGGTTTTTTTTTTAATATATTTCTTTATTAGGTTTTTGTTCTCCAAATCATTAGTTCACATGTCAAAAACAGCAATGACACAATTGGTCCACCTCAGCCGAGGTGGCCAACTTTACAGTAATAATACGTAATGAAATTGAGAACTGCGATCGTAACCTTGGTGAGTCCTTGTTTTCTTGGCAGCAAATTCCTAAACATAACGTCACCTGTAGACCTCCCCCCTCCCTCCCCGCCACCCCCCCTCCCTGGTGCCCTCCCCCCTGCTGTCGGGTCTAAGGAACCAGTATTCTGTACATTCTAGTGGTCATGAGGGGTGTCCCTGTGTGTCCCCCCGTCGTCCCGGGGTCACCTCCTCTGTGGAAGGCACCTCGCCTGAACCCTCTGGTGTAGGTAGGGGGTCTTGCCCTGTTATGTCGTTCATCATCGCCCCCCATGCCATCAACACCTCGGGCAGTTTGGCATCTCTCCTGGTATTCCTAATGTGTCCTTCCTCTGCTAGTGCCCACTCTCTTAAATCCGTCCTCCACTTTTCCAGAGTCGGGCCCTGTTGCGTGAGCCAATGAATTGCTATCCGCCGTTTGGCTATAACCAGGCCTAAAACCAGGAACCGCCTGCTTATCTTTCGCTTGGGATCTCTAGGGATCAAACCCAGGAGGCAGGCACTCGGGTCTAAGGCTAGTGTCCACCCTGTGATCTTAGTCAGGTCGTCGCGAATCGCCACCCAATATGTCTGGATCATGGGGCATCCCCATACCATATGTAAGAAGTCTGCCGGCTCATAGTGACACCGAGGGCAACGTGAGTCCCTGGAACCATCTATGGCCTGAAGTCTCCGGGGTGAGAGGTAAGTCATATGTATTATGTTGTACTGAATTTGCTTGAAGCGGTTGCTCACCGACACCTTCCGTACACTCTTGTGTATTTTTTCCCAGTCCCGGGCCGTGATCTCTTGCGGACACACCTGCTGCCATTTGTCTTCTATCTTGAGGGGGGCAGTCTGTTTATCGTCCCGTAACGCCCGATAGAGGTGCGTGATGAGCTTCCGCCCACCAGCCATGGCGATCATGGTCCCCAGGGTTCCACAGTGCCCCGGAGCCTCCGGGAACGTGGGCCATAACTGTCGTGCCGTTGCTGCTATTTTTGCATATTGTAGAAATTGCCCCACACCTAATTCGAAGGCCATCACCGCCTCCTGGTAGGTAATAAATTGGTCATCTGGGTAAAGGTCAGATAGCATAAGGCAGCCCCCGGCCTTCCAAATCTCCGTGGACATCACCTGGTCTATGTGCGCAAAGGACGGCATCTGCCAGAAGTCTGCCTCTGGGGCAAACGGCCGTCCCCAAATTATTCTGCGGGACACCCGATTCCGGATTGATGCCCCAAGCCGCGCCAATGGTGGACCACACTCACCGCGCCCCCCGGTTCGCCACAGGAGCGCCCCCAGCTGTCGGCCCCCGTAGGTGCCTTCCAGCAGGGACCTCTCCCAGGAAGGATCCGTGTCCAGCCAGGCTATAGTGTGTTGCAATTGAGATGCAAAATAATACAATTCGAGGTCAGGGACCTCCAGACCTCCCTTGTCCCAGCTACGTTTCAGAACCGCTAGGCTCACCCTACAGCGCTTTCCATTCCACAGCAATAGGACCATCAAGGCATCCAGTTCCCGGAATACCCGATGCGAAAGTTCGAAGAAGGAGCCTTGCATGGTATAAAGGCAGCGGGGCAAGACCACCATCTTGATCAAGGCGATCTTTCCCATCAGGGAGAGCGGGAGCGTGTTCCAGAAGGCAATACTACCCTGTAACCCCCTGATTATCCTCCCCATGTTGTGCTGATAAGAAACTGCCTCATTTCTGCTAATCCACATCCCCAAATAACGGATAGTGTCATCTGCCCAAGGAAACTCCATGACTGGACGCTGGGACCTCTCCCAGTCACACTCCGGGCTAATCGCGTACAGTTGCGATTTCGTCTTGTTGACGGAAAGTCCGGAGGCAGCGGCAAACCACGTCAACGCCACCAGCAGCGTCGGCAATGACCGGGTCGGCTGACTAAGGTATACCAACGCGTCATCCGCGTATAGCGATACGATGTGTTCCATGGCCCCCACCCGTATGCCATGTCCTTCGAGCACCCCTCGTAGATGGCCTGCCAGTGGCTCCATTGCCAGGGCAAAGAGCATGGGGGAGAGCGGACACCCCTGCCGCATCCCTCTTTCTAGGGGTATCGTGTCCGACACGTAGCGTCCTGTGCGAACTCTCGCCGTTGGACGGGTATAGAGTAATTTAATTCAGTTTACAAACCCCTCTCCGAGACCCATTTTTTGGAGAACCAGCCATAGGTAGGCCCAGCTGATGGAGTCGAACGCTTGTTCGATATCAAGGAACACCAATGTGCTCTGTTGGGCCCGGCCCTCGAGATGATGCATTACATGTGCCAGGCGGCGGATGTTTCGCAACGTGTTCCTACCCGGGATGAACCCGGATTGGTCCTCATGGACCAGCCGCCGAAGATAAGGGAGGAGACGATCTGCCAGCACGTGACTGATAATTTTAAGATCGACATTCAACATTGAGATCGGTCTATATGAGCCGGGGAGGAGGGGATCTTTCCCTGGTTTGGGGATCATCACAATCAGCGCTTCCCGCATAGAGTCTGGGAGCACTCCCCGTTCCTCGGCTTCACCCACGATGTCCAGTAACCTGGGGATTAAGACTCCGCCGTTCTCTTTATAGAGTTCGGCGGTTATGCCATCCATCCCTGGGGATTTCGCCGTCTTCAAATGGGCGATCGCCGCCCGGAGTTCGTCCACTGTAAAGGGACCCCCCAAGGCCTCCTGACTGTCTTTGTCCAGGCAAGGTAATTCCACTTCCGCCAGATAAGCCTCCATGCCCTCGAGGGCCTCCGGAGGCTGGGGCGCCGAGTAGGTTTTCTGTAAATGGGTCGGGAATACGCCGTTGATCTCCTGCTGGGTGTATACCAGCTGTCCTGAGGCAGCCTTGAGCGCCAGAATCGGGTGAGGCTGTGTCTCTGTCCGAATCAGGCGTGCCAATAATCGCCCTGCCTTATCCCCGTCCGTATACCAACGACTCCTACTTGCGGTTCTATTAAATTTGCCTAATGAATCCCACAGGTCCCCTATCTGCCGTCGCACATCGACCCATTCAGTTGACCTTTCGCCATTCATGGGCAAGTCTTTCTCCAGGGACGCCAGGCGCTCTTCCTGTCGACCCAGATCGCGCTCCAATACTCTCCTCACCCCCACCTCAGTGGATATACAAATTCCCCTTATCACCACTTTCATCGCGTCCCATTCAGTCGCCCGGGTGCCGGCTGAGCCCCAGTTGACTTCCAAGTAGTGCTCCAGTCCCTTCGCTATGGCTTCTTTATAGATCAAGTCACCAAAAGCTTCAGTGTTAAGCCGCCATAGCGGTACCTTAGATCTCAGTCGGTCCAGCGAGTAGGTAATTAATAACGGAGAATGGTCGGACAGATAACGGCCCAGATATTGTGGCGCTGCCATCCGATGGTCCGCCCCCCATTGGATGAAAAAGTAATCCAGTCGACTGTGGGTATTGGCAGCAGGTGTGTGGCATGAGTACTCTCGCCGACCAGGATTACGGTGGCGCCATATAGCCAATAGCCCGTGATTATATAGCATCTGGCCCATCGCCTCCCTAACCCTAGGTTTGGCATCCAGCTTTGGGGGATGTCTGTCCAGTTCCCCATCCAGGGCACAATTAAAGTCTCCCGCCACAATCAGTTCCGTATCCGGACCCAGATCCAGCTGTCCCATCACTCAACCCAGAAACCCCCCGTCGTCAGTATTCGGGGCGTAGATATTTACCAGGCATACGCTACGTCCATCTAGCGTCCCCTCCACTATCACATATCTCCCGTCAGGATCCTGTTCCGCATGCAAAGCCTTAAAAGGGACCCCCGGTGCCACCCAGATCAGTGCTCCCCTAGCAAACCCCGAGTATGAGGTAGCGAAAAACTGGCCCCTCCATCTACGTTGGACATATTTGAGGCAGTCTCCCCACAGGTGCGTCTCCTGGAGCAGGGCTATGCTTACCCTATAACGCCGAAGGTAGGATGCTATCCGTATTCGCTTGACCCTATTATTGAGCCCACGGGCATTCCATGTAATCAATTTGTATTCCTGTGTGTCACCTGGCATAAGTAAACAGTTGTTGGCAACGCCGCCCCCCGGCTATCACTGTAGACTCTCTAGGGAGCCTGTAGCATGACCCCCCTAGCAGTAGACTCCTGCGAGCTCAAGTGGTGGACCCTTGACTAGACCCGACAGCCCCCCAAGCAAACCCTAAGCGTAAAACCCCAACTCCCCCCACCCACAGGCGGTAGCACATCATTCCCAGAACCCGGTCTGGGCCCGAGGACTCCGAACCCCGCCCCAAAGCTCCCCCACCCACTTAGCTCACCCCCGCAACTCAAGGTAACAATGAGAAATAAACGTACTCTCCCTGGTTTACAAACCTCCCTCCCCCCCTTCTGAACTTCGTGAATCAGCCGACTGCCTGGCACCGCGCGGCCCCGCCCGACCGAAGGTCTAGCCAGGCCGTCACAGCACTCTACAGCCGGCGAGTCTAAACAGCATGCAGGCGAAACGTTGTCCCCTCCGTTCACTGGTATCGTATCCTCCCCCCCTTGAATGCCACTGGGCGCCATGTCTTTGCCCATGTGTCTTTCACAGAAGTCCGGCACCCCTCTGTTTAAAGCAATTACTTGCAGTGTCCATGCCCCAGATCCTCCCAGTTCTCAGCGCCAGCTCCATTACTCACGCCTCTCCGGAGCCCCCTGCAATCGGGCCAGTGACGCTGTCCGTCTCCGATGGCGTGTCTTGCACCAAGCAGAGTGGGGAAAACTGGTTCTGCGTTGGGATCGCCTCCCGCTCCGTCAGGAGGGTGCCATCTGGTCCCACCATGATGCGTCCGTCATCTGTCCGTTCTGGGCCACGGTGGTGAAGCCCGTCGTCCCTGCGTTGCCGGGGCCGCTGTTGGTTACTCCGGCGCCTCTGCTCTTGCCAGCCCTGAGTCTGGTCGGGGCCCGCCAGACCCAACGAGTCCATCCAGTCCGTTGCCTCCGATGAGTTCCCAAAGAAGCGCTCCTTGTCGGCACATTGTACTCGGAGCCTGGCCGGGAACAGTAAGCTGTATTTGATATTGTGGCTGCGCAACCGGCGTTTGACACCCAGGAAATCATTACGTAAGTCCTTCACTTTTTTAGTGTAGTCTGGGTATATGTGGATGTCATGGTTCTCGAATCTTGGTGGGCCATTGGTGCGAATGTGGTGGAGAATCATGTCCCGGTCCCAAAAGTTGAACAAACGGGCAATCAGGGCTCTGGGTGGGGCACCTGGTTTCGGCGGTGGCCCAAGAGATCTATGCGCCCTTTCCACTGCAAACAAGTTGGAGAGCTTGAGGGTCGGGAGCGCCGTGCCAATCCACTCCTCCAAAAATAGGTCCGCCGCCGGTCCCTCCGCCTTTTCCGGAAATCCTAAAAAGCGGAGATTATTCCGTCTGGACCGCCCTTCGGCATCCTCCGCCCTATCTTCTAGGTGGGCCGCGTGGCCCTGGAGCACCGCCACCGTCTCCTGTAGTTGCCGGACCTCCGTCTGCAAAGTAGTCATGTCCCCTTCCGTGGTGGTTACCCTGTCGGCCACCTTCCGTAGGTCCAGGCGCAAATGGTTAATGTCCATGGCCATGCCATCCATTTTGGCTTCGAGCGCCACCCTGGAGTCTCCAATCGCCGCCAGAATGTCTGCCGTGTCCTGGTGGGCCCCCTGGTCTGCATCTGGTCGAGGGCGGTCCGCCGCCGGCGGCCCCGGGACCGTGTATTGCATAATTTTGTTTGTTTGGGCCCCCCTCAGGGGTCTGTCCTTTCCCATAGTCCGCTTGGCTGGCTTAGGCGGCGCCTCGGCCGTCTCTCCGGCTGGAGAAGGTAGCGTCATAAAAACAGTTCAATGTGGAACCCCCAGGGTCCGCCGCCGCTCTCCGCGGCCTGCACGCCGTCTGTATCAGGTAGGCCTCCCAACTATATCCGGCCACCGACTGTCCCCAATGCGTCTCGCCGCACCGTTGCACTCCTCACCATATCTCTGGGTTTCCAGCCCCAGGCGCTGCTCACCGGCTGCAAGCCCCTACGCCGTCTCTCACCAAGATGCAGCGCAGTCCACCGGTGTATTGGTGGGCCGCTGCACACCATGCAAGTCCCACTGTGGGCTTCGTCCTCCACTTCTGGACTCCGGTCTCTCTGGCGTGACGGGGGGTCCCCCACCACCGGGCAATAGTTGCTGGACTCCGCGCCGGTGACCGCCGCTCGAGCTAGCTGCCAGCCACCGTGCGCGGGTCCAAAGCCATCAGGGCCCGACCTCGCCCCAGGCCCGCCTCTACTCCGGTATGCGTTGTGGGATACTGGGGCTGCGGCACACCTCGCTCCGGCTCAGATTTAGGTTGTCGGCAATTAGGCTAGTCCTGCCAGACCTTTGAGTCCTCCGGCAACTCTTACGCCACGCCCAGGCCTTCCCGGTCGGTGCACCGGTAGGCCGTGCCTCCGCGGGCTCTCGTAGGTCCCGTCCCCGGCCGTCAGTGCCAGGCCCGCCGGCCGCCTGCCGCAGATTACTGGTGTCCCCCAATTACCCCCACCTGGGGCCGTATTGTGGGTCCGTATTGGCGGCCGGGCTCACGGCGGTCCAGGGTCTCGCCCGTGCCCCATCTCGCCCACCTCCGAGTATAGCCAGGAGGCCGTTGGAATCAAGGCCGGGGCGTCTCCCAATCCTCCGCCTCCCGCATCAGCGCTCCGCCGCCGCGGGTCAGTCCGTCCGCTCTACGCCGGGGTCCCTGGGTTCAGGGGAGGATTCCGCTGGTAAACTGCACAAGATGGGTCAGCATAACGCCAGGATTAGTAAGGATTTGCGGGTTTGGGGCAGGAGCAACGCGAAAACACGTCTAGCCGGCCATGCTGTCAGGCCACGCCCCCATGAATGGCTAAAGAAAGTTATGCAATGCAGAACATGTTACTCTAGCTCGGTTGCATATCAGAATATTGACCGCAGAAATCTTGCTCTAAAAGGATATAGTAGAACAAATACCGACAACCAAAATATCATGGATAAAGAAGTATATATTAGTACTCATAAACGTACTATTCTTGAACATTGAATATTTTGAAGATACCTATATGTGGAGTTAACTTTGGTAAACCTATATTTACCAATATATATAGACTTTCTCAATATTTTTGTCATTGATATTTTTGCTACCACATTTTTGTAGATTTTTGTATCTCGATATTTTGATACCATTCCTCTAATTGATTGCTTTTATAGGTGTTAGCATGCTGCACCATCCAATCTGCTTCAACAGTCCCAATGATCCTTGTGTGTGTTTTTTACCCTCCACAGCTGATGAATGGCAAATGCGTTTTGACTGCGCCCAGACGGAAATTCAATTTCTTCGGAAACGGCTCACACAATTTGAGGAAAGACTGGAATCGGAACAATATTATCGACGTGAACTCGATGAAAAGGTAAGGGCACAGAATGGAAAGGTCTTGGAAAGGGGAATGGAATGTCCCCCGCAGGGCTTAATTTGAGCCGATGGTTTCTGGTGCTCGGCACCTGCACTTAACTGTCAACACCGGGGCTTGTGACAATCTCCCACAATGTGGCGCTGTCTGGCTAATTTAGAGATGAACAATAGCAACACGTAATTATTCATTCCATATATATTAAAAATTACTATTACCTGCCGCCCAAGCCATTCTAATAGCTCTGGGGGCCTGAAATAGTCTGTATTGTCACACTTGATGGTTAGTAGTTGTGTTGCTACTATTATTGGTAGCGCTGGTTGGGGCAATATGTGGTGCAAGCTGCATTGGCCTCATGACGAGAGCCGAGGCACTTATTTTTTTTTCACAATTTAAGCACTGGTCCCCCGCTACTTTCTAAGACACCCTTACGCCGCTCAGCCTGTCATTGCATTAATGAGTGACAAGACTTTTCATTTAGACATCAGCACTCCTTAGAACAGCAAAAGATGAGACGACCCCCTTTTTCAGTCTACCTAGGCATCCGTTGTTACATTACATTGAGCCCTGTTTACAGCATATGCCAGATCCCATGGGTGTCCTAAATACTGGACTATTTCAAAAATAAATTATATGTTTCTACTATATTTCATACTCTTAAAGAGGGTTCTTGTGGTAACTTTTGGCCATAGAAAGTGCAACCACACTACAAGGTAGTTAGTTAGAAGCAACCTACGTGCAATATTGAGATATGCAATCTGCAATATGCAATATGCAATATGCAAATGTAGCTGGGCTCACATTTGAAAGCATTTTCATAAATGCTACATGTTCATTAAACTATGTATTGTAAATAGAAGTTGCATCGATGAATGATTTTATCACGCAAAGTCTATAAAGAAATTTGCAAACATCATAGGGGCATATTTACAAGCCCCTTGCGCCACTTTTGCGCCGCCGTTGCGTCAAGCATGTGACGCAGTGGCGACGCAAACCATGCGCCGCATTGCGCTATATTTACAATGTGACGCATCTAGGGAGATGCGTCACGTAGTAAACCCCTGCGCCACATGAAACCTGCGTCAGGTTTCATGTGGGCGTACTGGCGCAGGGGGGGGCGTTCCGGCGCAGGAACGCCTCGGAAAAGTGACGTAGTGAAATCTACTAGATTTCACGCAGTCACTTTTCCAACGCTGGTGCGTCAAATCCTTACGCCTGCTTCAAGCAGGCGTAAGGATTGATGCACCATGTTAGGGATAGGGAAGGTTGGAACAGTGCTGGAGTTGCGTCACGCTTGCGACACAACTTCAGCACTGCGCCAACCTTCCGCCGGCAGATGCGTCACGCATCTGCTTATCCCTGCGCCACGATGCACCGCATTGTAAATGCGGCGCATCGGACGTGGCGCAAGGGTAAACTTGCGTGACGCATTTTCCTGGCGCATCCCTGCTGATATGCAGGGATGCGCCAGGAACGTAAATATGCCCCCTAGTGTTTACACAGTTTTACAATTTCCTATATTTGTGTGTAAATCATGACTTCTGCCATAATTTGTGTTAGGAAAATTACATTTGTAGACAAACATTTTGCATACATTTCCCACTGTGCATAATAAAGCACTGAAAAGGGTAAACCTAAAGAGAAAAAACTCTGCACTCGTTTTTAGGTCTGGTCTTCGAGACAGCTATAGCTATAAATATAGATAGTTATAGATGTGTTATGAGGGGCTGCTGTGGCGCTATAAACTGCAAGCACGACATTCCTTTTCAGACAGCCTATTTCTCTCCCAATAAATATATCACACCAGTGTGACCTGTACATGGTTTGCTCAGCAGCTGGGAAAAGTACACACTTACAGAACAATGGAGAATTGCTGCTGATTACGTGACACTATTGTGGCTTATATGCAGCCTTTGGGTGTTGATGGTAGGAGCTGGTGAGATGGCTCCCACCTGTATGTTTGCCGCTTGTATTAGTCTGCCTAGAAGTCCCTGAATTCGATTGCAAGCACAGCATGTTTATTTTTTTTGTCACAGCCATGTACAACAGTGCACACTGAATTATGCTTCGTGACTAGCTGTGAAAACTCAGAAGAGCAAAGGATTGTGATACCAATCAGAATTGTGCGCTGTCCCTTGGCTTTAGCAGGAGGAGGGTTTTTTTTCCAGGTGCTATAATCTGCAACTTCCATACTAGCTCTCCCAGACTTAGACTAATCAAAGGAAGCGGTGGTTTATTGCAGCATTTATTTTACCCTCTAACAGTTTTTTTTTTGCCAACCCTGCCACTCGAGCAGCGAGATCCGCAGGATGAAAAATGCTTTTCTGACTTTGGGAACACAAAGCATTATGTTTACGTTGAGGTCCACACAACTTCAACCTGTGATCCTGGGAATCTATACATTATTTCATTTACTTCTTGCGTAACCCCACACTTAATTGTCCTACGGTCCTTCTCAAACCACAGCTATTTATTTTTCTTGTGTACCTTTTATTTATCTATAGCTATCTGATCACAAGGACAATAGGGTCTCTGGCCAGGTGTAATGAATCTCTGTGTATGCATGTGTGTGAATGAACGAGTGTGAATGTGTTAGAGTGAATGTGCGCATGTGTGAAATATGCATGTGAAAGCTATGTGCATCAGACTGCACTTTTACATCTTTCTTGGCACAGGATGATTTTCATGTTACATTTTTGTTCTAGTGCATTTATGTGTTAGGTGGGGGTCTATGTGCCACCTGCTGCCTGGGGAACTGCTTCTAAAAAGGTAATCCCCGAATAGAAAGCCCATTGAACATAGAGTTTTTTAAGCCATGGGTAAAGTGGGCAGTGTTCTAGGGAGCCACCTTCCAAGAAATCACTGGGGCACTCTCTCTACCACACATAACACCTGCCACTACTTCTATACCCCCTTTTTTCACCCCCCCCCTTTCTCTCACTATACCAACACTGTCTACCACACCCCCTGCCCTGCATCTGACTGCTCTGTTTCCATCTCCGTTCACTATATCTCTCCTTTATCTACTTCACCTTTCACTCAACCTCATCTTTCCTTTTTACCTCACTACTCTATCTCGCTAACTTATCTCTATGCCACACCTCTCTTGACCCCTTTCACCTCTCTTTGTGCTTTCTAGCTGACTCGCACCACTCTCAACCTCACCACTCTCTACCATAGTTCTTTCTTTTCTCTCTCACTAAATCTCATCTTTTCCCCCTCCTCTTTCTCTCTCTTGCTACCAAACATAACAATTTATGTTACTATTTATTCACTCCCTTACCTCTCCAACCCCCACCCCTCTTTGTAACTCTTTTCCATTTACCTCACCTCTCACTGCCTTTCTCAATACTCCTCTCACTCTTCCACCACTGTTTTCTCTCGCATTAACCTCTCTTTCGCTTTCTTTCATCACTCTGTGTACCTCTCTCTATTTGATCTCACCCACTTTACCTCTCCTCTCTCTACATCCTTCTCTTTAAACTTCTTTCGCCCTGACTTCTGACTCCAGTTCTTTCTCTACCTCACCCTCCCTTTACTGCTGCTTCAATCTCACTTCTCTGTACCTCAACTGTCTCTCGACTTCACTAATGTTCGCTCTCCACCTTACCTTCCATTCTACTTTTCACTGGGACATATAAAATTTTCCTGAGCTCTACTCCAGTGTAATAACTTTAAGAACACCACTTTCACAACTACACCAACCTTTAGAAAGTATCAGGGCCGGACAGGCCTTTTATCCTATCAGGCATTTCTCCAGTGGGCTGGAGCCCTTAGAGGCCGGTTTGGAAACCCTAGGTCCATTCCTGGTGCCTTTTTCTCTTTCCCCAGCTCACTAAGGTTAATTGCAGCAGGCACAGGAGTGGGTGCGGCAAACGAGACCGCAGTCAACTGCCTCTGGTGGCCTCGCTGGGTGCCAACTGTCCAGGGGAGAGCCATTACTTTATTTCGTGGCCTGTACCGGGATGGCGGATAGGAGGTTAGGAGGCTGGGGTGCAATGAACTGCACACTTGAGATGCCCTGAGGTGCATGGTGAGTGGAACATCAGGGGAGCTCCCGGAAGGACTTTCTGGTTCCTGCCACCCTGCCCCACATAATTATTTTAAAAAGAAGGGGGTAGCTCAAAAAGCCGAGGACCTGGGCACAATGCAGTACAGTCAGCAAAATGGTCCTAGCGACAATGTTTTAAAATACAGAGAGTCTACAAATGTAGTTAATGTATATCGATCATAACAAATTGATCAATTCTGCAAACACTAGGGAAGGCGAGAGAAAATACAAGAGAGGCAGACATTTATGCAAAACAATTCAGATTCTATTTAGACATTCGTAATATATACTCATATTTTATAATCCAATGGTTGCTCCATTATGGACAAAGAGAGTGCTCAAAGAAGTTCTCATGTGTAAGTGATGGAGGGTGAAGAAAATTTAGATATAGTAACAAAAATCCAGTGAAATCAGCAACGTTCTAAGGCCACTGCAGCAGGCCTTTCTGAAGTCCAGTTAGATGACTAAATTCACATCCGTCGACCAAGAGGTGGATGTCTTGATGAATACACTTCCTCTGTGTGAATACTTATATTCAAACCAAACTAAAGATGTAGGTTTTCGACGGTTTGACATGAACATAGGAGGGGCCAGTTCAAACCTTAACTGCGGGTCTTCATCAGGACAGACAAGAAAGGGGGGTGCAACCTGAAGTTATGCACTGTACAAACTTAGCATGGACGGCCAACTTGAATAGGGAGAGAAGGGTCAGGGGCTCTTCGTCCAGGGGAACAACTCATCTAAATTCTTGCCATACATTAAATGTCACTGTCCGATCTTGGCATGGACGGACAATTTATAAAAGAAGCCAAGGCTCTAGGGCTCTTTGTCCAGAGGGAAAATCACCTAAATTCTGTATATAAATTCATTGGACTGCTCGAGTGCGGCCTTAAGATAGAATATCATACGGGGCCAGTGCCAGAATGCAGAATTAATCTGTTTATATCAGGGTGGGAGGGCCCGTTTTGGGAGGGCCCCTTTTGTATGTATCAGCAAGTGGGCTCTGGAGTGATACAAAGTATCACTGTCTCCTTCTCGGCCACCCATGAATCAGGCCTCCTGCACCATCCAAGTGGAGCAGTATACAATGCTTCACCATATCATATTTTTTATGCATGGCCTAGAGCATTAGACCAATTCCCGTACCTTATGTCTCCCTGTTTACTCCCCCCCCCCCATAATCTCCATCCTTTAATTATTTTGTTGTCTAGGTTCCCATTTTTGATGCTCCCTTATTTTAGATATTGCTGACAGGTTCGCAATATTGATGTTCTCTTAATTTTGTTCTTGTTAATTTGTTTATTGTTGATTGTTTATTTGTTTATTATTGATGTTCCCTTATTTTAGATATTGCTGACAGGTTTTGCAATATTGATGTTCTCTTATTTTTGTTCTTGTTAATTTGTTTATTGTTCGAACAATTCACTCCTCTTAACTCCCAGCATTTGACTCTCCTTATCTCAAATTATCTTCTCATCAAAATTCACTCCACGTATCTTGTTTCTATATTTCCTTCCTCTTCTTTCTGTCCACCCCCCCCCTTATCCCATCGCGTGTCTGACCATGTACCCCCCCAATTTCCTCCTCTGTCCCGCTGATCCTGCTCTCTCCAGACATGGCCCCAACTCATGGAACATCTTATACCCGTCTAATCTTTCTAAAAATGCCAAGAAGAATTTCAAACATAAACTACTGATTCGTCACCCTGAAACTTTAATAGTTGATACCTACCACAGCCTATCCTCTCCAATGAAAACAAACTTTATTTTCTGCTCCAAACGTCCATCTAAATTAAAAAACATTTTCCGTCTCCACCTTACAATATCAAAATCAGTCAAAATTCCATATGGATTCAAAATGTCAACATCGCCATCCCCTGCCTTTCTCGGTGAAATTGACATTTCCATATTCAAAACTGGTAACATTCTTATTCAAGCATCCGAATACCACCTCAACATTTTCGACAACCATTTCAGTTTCTTGTCCTTCCAACTCTCACAACTAGCTCTTAACCCTTCATTACCCCAATTGCCTGACGCCCAACATCTCGCCACCCCGGTTCAGACCCTCCATCTCCTACCCGTCCTTACCTCTCTCACCATCTCTGACGCAGCCCCAACCCTCGTTGGTCCTCCCTTCCCCACTCCTCTTAGCACTCTGGATCTCTCCCCCTCTCGTTCCATCGTTTGCCATCCTCCTTCTCCCTCCGCCCTCCCTGACTCTCCCCCTGACTCTTTCCCGAATCACCTGCCCTTTCCCGGGCCCCTACCGATACTATCCCCTCTGTCTAATCCTTCTCAGCCCCCTTCCACGCAGACTTTCAATCCTTCTCCGCCCCCCTCCTCTCAGACCATCAATCCTTCCCCTCCTCCACCTACCTCCTTCCCGGTCTCTCCCCTTTACTCTCTACCTATGGTCTTACCCCCTCTGATGACCCTGCTGGTACTCTCCTCTTTGCTAAACCCTTCTCCTCCCCCTCCTACTCCGACCACCAACCCCTCCCCTCCAGCCCTTTCCTTCTTCCCTGACTCTACCCTCAACCCTCTTCCTATTGACTTACCACCTTTGGGCTCGCCCCTCACACTCTCTGCTATATCCCACACCTCGTCCTCCCCTCTTTCCTCCGACAGACTCCCCCCTGACCTTTCCATAAGCCCAGAATCTCCTACTATCACCTCCCATACTCACACACCTCCCCCTGGAACACTGCCTGAATCTCCCCCAAACTCCTCCCTTACTCTCATACCTCCCCTGGGTACACCTCCTGTAGGATTGACTTCCCCTGTCAACACTAACCCCTCCTCATCCCCTTTACCCTTCTCTTCTGGTTTCCTCCCCAATCTTATTGCTCAGTCTCTTTTCAACATTGAATCCAAACTCTCAGCTATGACTATCGAACTAACTCTACTTAGAGAGGATTTTAACTCCCTCAATGCTAGGACCATCCCCAATCACACTGAAACCTCTTGCTCTTTCTCCCATAACTTCTCCCAACACACTCGATGGTTGACTACACTCCTTCGCAGTCGAACACATAGACGACTCCGCACTGTTAGCTACCTCTCCACCTCTGACCTAATCAACCTTTGTAACTCCTACCTACCTAAACCTCTGATAACTAATCCCCTCCTCCCTTACTCCAACATCCCAGTTATATTGGGCATCAATAGAGTCCCTACATCACCCAGTTCACCTAGACCTCCTTCACAACTTACCACCATCCACTCACTTGAACCCGTCAATTACAACCTAATTCACCTTTCTTGCATGCTCGTAAACTGCAGATCGGCTGTCAGATATGCGACTGAATTATCAGAAACCATCCTTAGCAAGGCTATTGATATCGCCTTCCTCACTGAAACCTGGCTGAATGACCATTCGACGACTATTCTTGACCTACTCACCCCTCCTGGATACTCCATCATTAGACAAGACAGACCCGTCAGAAAAGGAGGTGGACTAGCTATAATCCATAAGAATGAATTTCAACTCTCTCTTTTACAGAACAAGGATCACTTAACTTTTGAATACCTTGGTGCTGAACTCACGGTCAAGGGCTCCTCCCCGATTAAATTTCATAACATCTATCACCCTCCAGGTGAACCTCTCCTCTTCGCTGACGAATTATCCGATCTTCTCACACACTCATCCCTTTCAGATGCAAAAAATCTCTTTTTAGGAGACTTTAACATCCACTGGAATAATTTAAGTGATCCCACGGTCATTCGCCTCAACAACCTTTTAGAGTTGAATGACCTCAAGCAATTATGCCACATTCCAACCCACATCAGAGGGGCCACACTTGACGCGATCATCTCCAACACTGACTTGGCCTCCCTTTCCAACATCATCCCTACTGACTGGTCTGACCATCACCTGATTCTGTTTAGAATCACAACCAGTGCCCTACCCCCCACTTTAACAAATAACAAACCCATGAAGTGGATCAGAAACCTTAAACAAATCCCTCCTGGTGAACTTGAGTCTAAACTCCAAGCTCAACTTCATCTCACCCCACTCTCACAAAATGCTACCGAGCTCACCGAACATTTCAATAAGACCGTTAGTGACGTCCTTGACCAAGTTGCCCCTCTCAAACTAAAACAACAAAGAAAAATTCAATCCAAATCATGGTTCAATCCTGAACTGAATAACGAAAGACGACAACTCAGACTGGCAAAAAGAACATGGAGACAACACCCGTCTCCCTCACACCTTGCCCTCAGATCTGCTAGATCGACTTATAAGAAGCACATTTTCAATGAAAAGGCCTCCTTCTTCCGAGCTCAACTTGATCGTGCCAAAAACAGGCCTAGAGAACTGTTTAACATAGTAAGAAAACAAAAATCATCTGCCCCTCCAGAGATGACTGCTGCAAAAGAAACAATTGATGGACATACCCTGAAACCGGTCCCAGGATGCTTGTTTCCGGTCCAGGGAGGACCTGGCCTGGCAATTCAGTCTGGACTGTTCCCATGGGGCACAGGGTCAAGACTGATTTGCATATGGCTGGGTCCAAACTGGGGTGGCATAGAGGGCAAAAGAACGATGGATTTAACCCAGATCTTTTGACTGGGGGAGAATGTTTGCATTGTCAGCATTCCGTCCATCATTTGTTTGCTGTAACACTTTTCGCACTAAGTGGGATGGGTATGCCCAGACGTGGGTCCCTTGCTCACTGTGCCACTGGATTCAAGCTAGCCTGGCTGAAGAAGGGTGACATACCCTGAAACCGGTCCCAGGATGCTTGTTTCCGGTCCAGGGAGGACCTGGCCTGGCAGTTCGGTCTGGACTGTTTCCATGGGGCACAGGGTCAAGACTGATTTGCATATGGCTGGGTCCAAACTGGGGTGGCGTAGTGGGCAAAAGAACGATGGATTTAACCCAGATCTTTTGACTGGGGGAGAATGTTTGCATTCTCAGCATTCCGTCCATCATTTGTTTGCTGTAACACTTTTCGCCCTAAGTGGGATGGGTATGCCCAGACTTGGGTCCCTTGCTCACTGTGCCACTGGATTCAAGCTAGCCTGGCTAAAGAAGGGTGACATACCCTGAAACCGGTCCCAGGATGCTTGTTTCCGGTCCAGGGAGGACGTGGCCTGGCAGTTCGGTCTGGACTGTTCCCATGGGGCACAGGGTCAAGACTGATTTGCATATGGCTGGGTCCAAACTGGGGTGGCGTAGTGGGCAAAAGAACGATGGATTTAACCCAGATCTTTTGACTGGGGGAGAATGTTTGCATTGTCAGCATTCCGTCCATCATTTGTTTGCTGTAACACCTCCAGAGATGACGGCGTCAATCGCGAGATGTGAGGAAATTGCCAACTTCCTCTCTGAAAAAATTGCCAAAATTGACCAATCCTTCCCTCTAATCCAGTACCCGCTCAACCCCCTATCTGCCTCTGACGCTGCCATAGACATACCTTCTTGGTCAGCACCACCCTTACCACCTTATACTACTAACCACCTACCCACTCCAACCTCACCCGTTACCATCCTTCCTAACTTACAACTGAAAAATAACGCCTCCTCGCAAAATTTCCGTCCCATGACCGAGCACGAAGTCTTTAATATCATAGCTAAATTAAAGCCGACCTCGCACACCAAAGACCCTCTCCCTTCTACCCTTGTTCACAATCTTAACCACATCATTGCCCCTTACTGGACCAAAATCATTAATAACTCCCTCGCCACTGGATGTGTCCCTGACTCCCTCCAACTCGGACAAATCACTCCCATTCTTAAAAACCTAACTGCTGACCCCAATGATCCTAACAATCTCCGACCTATCTCTAACCTCCCTCTTCTGGCTGAAGCCCTGGAAAAATGTGCCTTACTCCAACTGGACAAACACATAGGCAATTTCAACTTAGTTGACTCCGTTCAATCTGGTTTCAGGAAAGGCTGCAGTACTGAAACCGCCATGCTGAACATTGTTGATGACATCCACAGATCCCTAGATAATGGTGATGCTTGCCTTCTCATACTCCTTGACCTCTCTGCAGCGTTCGATACAGTTAGCCACTCTTCCTTACTTAATTCGCTTCAAACTCGCTTTGGCCTTAAGAGGTTCACCTCTTTCCTCCAACACAGAACTCAACAAATCAAAATCAAAACCTGCCTCTCTAACCCTACACCTGTCTCCTTGGGCGTACCCCAGGGCTCTATCCTCTCCCCCTCTCTCTTCAACCTCTTTATGGAACCCCTTACCCTCATTCTGAAACAAGCTGGAATCAACTATCACCTCTATGCTGACGACACCCAACTCTACTACAAAATTAAATCCCAGACTGATATTCTTCATTTAAACAATACCCTGAGTAAGATCCAATCCTGGTTCTACACCAACCATCTTAAACTGAACCCTAAAAAACGGAAATTATTCTCTTCTCACCAAAAAATAATCGGCTCCCCATCCAAGGCTGGATCGTGGATCTAAATGCCCTCAATTGCTCACTCTCTCTATCTGACACAGCGAAATCCCTAGGTTTCACTCTTGACAAAAACCTGGATCTTAAAGACCACATAAAAAACTCGTCAAAAGGAGCACTCTTCACTCTCCGACACCTTAAGAAAATCAAACCCTTCATTCCGTTAGATCACTTTAAATCAGTTGTCCAATCTCTAGTCCTGTCGAAATTGGACTATGGCAACGCTATACTCACAGGAACCCCCAAAGTTCACCTAGCCCCACTCAGAGCAGTACTTAACTTGGCGGCCAGACTCATCACTGATTGTAAACGATTTGACCACATCTCCCCAGCCCTTAACCCCTTCCATGCGCGGCCGATTTTCGCCCTGTGCGAGGCGTTTCATTAAGCGGACGGGTTCATGATGAGCTCAGCTCGTCATGCGCACACGAGCACTGCGCAGCATGACGAGCTGAGCTCGTCATGAGCATGGAAGGGGTTAAAGCCTTAAATTGGCTCCCCGTTGAAGGAAGATGCTTCTATAAGACTGCATGCATCACGCATAAAGCTCTTCACCAACAAACCCCTTTATACCTAACAAACAAACTCAATAAGGCGGGCGGTACCAGACAGATGAGAAGCACCAATTCGCTCCTCCTCGTCCCCCCGCTTTTCAAATAGAAATCCACCCAATCTTGCGCCTTCTCCGGGAACGCCCCGAACATCTGGAATGCCCTCCCACATGACCTGCGCTGTAACCCCTCCTACCTCAACTTTAAAAAAGACCTAAAACATCACCTTCTCAACTTATACTGGGGTCCTTAATTCTCTCCTTTGACAGTACTTTCTATTTCTCCTGCATCAGTTTTCTTCAGTTTCTTTCCTAACCCTCTCTCCACCCTCCCTCTTCACTTAATATCCTCTCTTCTCTGACCTTAACTCCTTCTCCCATGTCTATTATTATCTATGTCCATTACCCGCTAACCACCTGGAATTCCTAATCCCCCTTTTCTTAATCCTGAATTGTACCAGCATGTTTTATTACCCTGAAGAATTGCCAATATTATTTTTGCCCACTTACAACTTTATATGTGATGTATTCGCTTGCTTTATTTGTTATTCTGCACAACTGTCTTCCTCGATTTCCTCTGTTCATGTTAAGCGCTCTGATACCCCTGGGTCTAGCCAGTGCTATATAAAACCTTTCAAATAAATAATAAATATCACAAGGCAGCAAACTGCCAACAGACAGCAAGATGCACACACCTTGGAGGTGAGTGGATAGCTGCTCTGGGGTGAAGGTGGACCAGAGGGCTCAATGATTGGGATTCGGTGGGCCCCCTCTACCCCCCTCCACAGGGGGCCCTCAACCCTAAAAGCAAAAGCAACTAAGGCAGGATAGAAGCACTATCAAAGGCAGCAAACGCTGCATGTGGGTGGAGAGTGGTGAGGGGGGCGAGAGACTCCAGCTCTCCTGCGGACCTAGACCGTACTGCAGTAACAGCAGTAATCAGGGGTAAGCCTCAGGCGGTGACACCTCCACAACACAACAAAATTGACAAATATGGAAAGGTGACACCTAAGAAGGTCCACAGAGGCTAATAGGGAGTCTTTAGCTACTTCAAAGCAAATTCTCCAGGGCATATGCGATCTGTGAGCATCTATAGAGAATCTGGGCCTTATTCACAAAGATAAACGTACACGTTTGTGTAAGTTTACTCTTTTTTGGTATTCACAAAACTGCATTTTAATAGTAAGTTTACTGTTGGGACTGAGAACTCCGCACATAAAAAGATAGGCATGAATCAGCTCCTCAGATTGGGGGAGATGAGCCTGGTAGTGGGACTACTCCATCAAGAGCTAAACAAATTACAGATAGGGTCACAGAAGTCGCATGCAAAATAGCTAAAACAGCCCATTCAGTGTAGTAGAATTTAACAAAATAACCTGCACTTTGTTGGAATTTCAGAGGGAGTGGAGGGCTCCGACCTGGTGGGTTTCCTCTCCCTGTGACTCCACTCCTGGGCCCCACCAAAACTCTGTCCACCTGTTTCATAATTGAGAGGGCTCATAGATGTTTAGCGGCCCAACTGCCCTCTTGGGCATTACCGGGACCGGTGATTGCATGCTTTCTTAACTATGCAGATAGTGACGCCTTTCTGCGACAAGTTCAGTCACACACAACTCTGCAACTGGAATCTGCATGACTTAGCATCTATTCGGACTACCCCACACAGGTGCAGTGGTTGCGGAGATCCTTCGAGGCAGTGAAGCAGAAGCTGATATTGATGCAGTTCATTTACATCCTTACATCAATATGGATCAATTTACATAACGTACATCCTGCAGAGCGGGGATCCTTCTTTCACACGATCTGCGAGTGTCTGAGTTTACAAAAAGATTGGAGTCAAGTGTGCCTTACAGTGTCACAGGTGGTACATAGGCAGATAGTGAGGGAGCCTAAAATGGTGATATTAGCCCCAATAGATGAGTGGGGAGGGTAATGGCACACTAGACTGCTGGTGGCCATGGCCTTCCTCATGGTCAAGAGAGATAAAGCATGGCACTGGAGTTTCGCATCGGCTCGATCAATGACTGAATTGACTTGGGGAATGGATTATTCAGCCTAAGCAGAGTGATTTGTATACAAATCAAGGAGATGCCGAAGAAACATGTCAAAGTTTGGCTGACTGACTTAATTATTCTATGTATGCTAAGGGTTGATATTATATTTATGTTACAGGACCTTTGAGAAGGTCCATCAAGAGCCGGGAAGGTGCACTTTGTATTATATATCTCAATACTTTTTACGTCAACAAATACTGTTATGCACGTTCTATGTATATTTAAACTTAAAAAAATCAATAAAAAATATTGTATAAAAAAAAAAATGAATTACCAAGCCTATTCCTGCATGCAGACCCTTTATTTTGTGTCCTTTACGCTCCACATTTTTCAACTGTATTTATAAGGTGCAAAGTGTGCATGGTAAATATTTGTGTTATTAAGGGTATGTTTCCACATTCAATAAAACTAATAATCATGAATAGTAGTAACTCCTGCAGGGATACATAGTAACTACTGCAGAGATAGTATGTGTTATGACTATCGAAAGCCCTAGAAAATAGATTAGTGAAGGTCATCCAAACCATAAAACCACCATGATCAAAATGGATTTATGCCATAGCGCAGTACCCAACATTGTCTTCGACTCCTCCATGCTGCACTTCCATTATTTCTTAACACACCGGACTGAAGGGCACTGTTTTCCATAGATTTTGAGAAAACCTGTAATTTGGTCTGGTGGCTCTCCATGTTCCTTTTACTGCAGTGCATAAAGTATATACCATTACTTTATACTAAGCCCTGGGCAAGGGTTCCAGTGAATGGGGTGTTATTCCAGGCTTTTGCAGCTGAACGGGGCAAAACAAAAGATAGCTCCATGTCCCTCCGTCTCTTTGCTATAATCATGGTGCCATTAGAGGAATAAATCAGAAAAGATGCCCAGCTGAGTGGTTTCCAATGGTAAGACTGCTTGGAGGACAGAATATAATTAAATGCTGACGATGTCCTGATATATGTTAGCCACCGGAAACCTTGAAACCTCAATTGCTATGAACTCTTCAGATACAGGCTGATGCATTAGGCAGTTGCCACTGCTACAGGACCCGGGTGGTGGGGCGGGGGCAGGTGGGTGGATGAAAAAAGTAAAAAAAAGAAGAAAAAAAACACTTACCTGTTACGGCCGGCCGGCCATCCGCCGCCTCTCCTCCGTCCTCTTCTTCCTGACTCTGGTCCAGCAGCAGGAAGCTAAGTATGGTCTTAGATAAAAGAGACAGACCACACCAGGTACCAACAGAATTTATAGCTGCTCTAGCCAGAATATGTCTCAAAAATAATTTTTTTGCTTTCAAATATGACCTGTATTTACAGGTTAAGGGCGTGGCGATGGGGTGCTGCTTCACCCCAGAAATAGCCAATCTTGTTATGGATTGTTTTGAGACCCAATACATTTTTCATGACTCCAACCCCTTTAAATTGCATACTGCACAGTGGGTGCGGTTTATCGATGATATTTTGATGGTGTGGAATGGAGATCAGGAGTCTTTAGAACAATTTCAACTATGGCTGAACTCACGCACACAAGATCTGAGGTTTACTACAACATACAGCAGTGAAAAAATTAATTTCTTAGATGTATGGATAGCCGATAATGATGGAAAATTGGAGGTGAGTTTGTACACCAAGCCTACGGATCGTAACACGCTGTTGCATTATACAAGTGGACATCCTAGAAATTTAAAAGAGAACTTGCCCTATGGGCAGTTCTTAAGAATAAGACGGAATTGTACTAATAAAGCTGATTATTTTAACAATGCAGAAATTCTGCTACATAAGTTAGTTGAGAGAGGCTACCCAAAGAAATTGGTCCGAACAGCACTTAAACGTGCCTGGTTCACGCCACGAGAAGATCTTTTGACTCCTAAGATCAAACCCGATTCAAATCCATTGACTTGCGTACTAACATACAACCCCAAGGCCAATAAAATTAAGCTAATCATACTGCGGAATTGGAGGTTGGTGCGGCATTTAAACATCCCAAAGCCCCTTTTTGCTTTCCGTAAAGGAAAAAACTTACGCCAGCATTTAGTGAAGGCATCACGCACGCAACAACCCAAGAAAGCCCTGAGAAGTATGTTGGGCCTTTCGCCCCTGGTAGGGCATTTTAGGTGCAATAATTGCGCCGCATGCCCACAGACGAATGATTCTAAATTTGTAATGCTTAATAACAAAAAACATACACATGGCTGCTTCTCGAATTGTAATATGAAAAATGTGGTTTACTGTCTCACATGCCCATGTGGCAAAACTTACATTGGGCAGACGACGCAAGCAGTGAAAATGCGGGTATTACAACACAAATCAAGAATGCGTTGTAGGACGCAGGGGGCACCATTAGTACAACATTTTGTACAATGTGACCACAATGAATACGATATAAGTTGGTCAGTTCTTCTTGTGGTGAAATCAAATAATAAAGCGAGTCTACAAATGAACTTAAATAGACTTGAGGCCCGTATGATTGAAAAATACCAAACAGCAGTGAATGGCCTCAATGACCGCGATGAAATTTGGGCTTTGATCTGATGTAAAAGCGACTGTCCTAGAATGGGTGCCACATATATCTGATTTAGCCAAGAACATCCGGTCACACCAGGACCAATTTGAGGTACGACCCCTGGTGAACTGGGTTCTGTACATATCCATAATGTACTGTGACACACTATTTTGTTTTTGTTTTTGATTTTGTAATAATACATTGTAAGTCCCAAGTACACAGGATGTGCTGAGTATGTAGGTTGATGAGAACTTGGGGTATCCCCTGGAAAGGCTGTTGTATTCTTAGTTAGATGAGCAAGCAGGTTTCTGCCCTTTAGTAACTGGGCTGTCCACTCTTATTTCTTTTGTTGAATTGTGGACCTTTGGGTAATACTATTTATGAGGTTATTTTATTGTCTTGCCCCTCCACATTTTTAACTCGGGAGTGGTTGGTCCACTGACTTTTTCTTGTATGATATAGCTCTGGACCCTACGTTCAGGTTTTTGTTTGAATACAACACCCCCTTGATTTTTAAAAGAAGAGGTGGAGCTATATCCTTTTGTCCCCTTTTGGAGTAACTTGTGAGGGACATCTCTCCCACCTACACCATAGATAATGATATTCTTCGCGTCATCGGGTTTCCATGATGATCTGATCCTAATTTTCCGGGAGTCGGGCTTTATTGATTTTATCCCCCGTGATATCTCTCTATAATTTGTGGTTATATTAAACATCTCGTGTATAGGGGCACAGTTTTTTCATTCTGCACCGTTACGGATTAGACCGCATTCATTTTTAAGTATTCAATACTTCCTTGGGTTTTAGGTTTCCATGACTACCTAAACACAAAACCCCGGGAGTCTTTTTCTATGTCCCTGGATTTGATCATGACGTGGTTAACACGTGACCACGCCTGTAGGAAGTTTCCTGTTCTTAAGCTTCCAGTGATTTAGTGATGGCAGCACGTCGGAGCGTTTACACTCTCAGACTACTGGAGCAGCTATCCGTATCAGTTACGTGACCCCGGCATTACAGACGGTGAGTGCTGAACCGCGCAGATTGTGTGAGGGCTATCCCCGTATTTGTCGGCCAGACGTTTTTTGTAACGCAGCTTTATCCCGTATTTTCAACAGGGAACCCACCATAGAGGGAGCGAGCATATGCCAGGGTTGAATGCCATAGTTAAGAGTATTTGCAACAACCGAGAGGTATGTAGGGACGTTTTACCTTTCATCATTTTTTTATATTTTATTTTATTTTTTCACTTTGCTCTGATAACATTGTGGAGTTGTGGCTATGAGTGATTTTTCATCAAAGTTTCCCTGACAGTATCAACCACCTTTTTCAGGTGACTGAACCACGTTCTACGACAGATATTATTCCCCACACGGGGGTACCGCTTACCTGGAGCACACACAAGAGCCTGAATTTGTTAAGGCCACGTGAGTGTGCTCTGTTTGTTGTGTTTACCGCACTTCTATAGTGTCTTACTATGGTAGCACGACGGGTGTGTGAGTTTATCTTTATATACACTCTTTTGGGCCCCTTTAGGGATCCGCAGCCTTCCAGGTCCACCACCATGGGGTGTCCAACAGCTATTTTTCGCAATCCCTGCATGTATGTTCTTTTGAAATAAGATGGGCACTTGTTGCATGCCCTGGGTTCAGCACATCCTGTGTGACTTAGAAGACAGTTGTTTTAGCTTGTGTAAATGGTTACTGTTGGCTTACTTTAGGTTGGTTCCTTTACCCTTGTCCTGATGAGGCCCGGAAGGAATGGGGGCTGAAACGCGTCGACAGTTTTGATGGGAGGAATCCGCTTGAAAACAAGATTTACTATTGAATTTTAAGGCACATTCAACAAATGGTTGTAGAGGTGTAGAAACCTCCTGTGCATAGAGGATTACCTCACAGTGTATTGCCTAGATTAAGCATGCGAACACTGATTCGTTGTAAAAATATGTGGGTATAGGCAACAAAACATTGGTTTATGTCTATATATGTTGGTTATGTAGATGTCTATATATGTGTAATTGTATGTTTTCTATTTACAAAAAAAGAAAAATAATTATTGATTTTTCCAAAGGAAGTCATTGTGGTATGTGTACTCTTTGAATTGTGTTTTAAGACATTGTAATGGGACATTGTACCATTTATAGGGTAATTTGATGTTCTCTATGATTAAGTAAAGGAATAGATATTTGTTCCTCCATACCATTTTTCTGCGCAATGTGTAGTTTCTTGGCCCAGGTATAGGAGGGTGATATGGGCAAACCCCGTTGATTTTGTATCACAGCAGCAGGAAGCAGCACAAAGCACCCAGCTCCCAGCCTCCCGATAGCCAATCACAATGATGCAATGCAGTGTTGTGCTTGGTCTGAGCGCCGTGGATCGGCGCTCAGCCAGTGAACAAGGGCCTGGCCATGGTCTCCACGCAGGCTGTAATGCAGCCTGCATGGAGAAGATGCGAATCCGACAAACTTTCCTTTCACACTCCCTGTACCTCAGCACGATTGTCACATAATTCACTTTACAAAATCCTCTTACTCTGCAATCAGAGAATGTAAACACCAATCTCAGTGTTAAAAGACAAGGAAGCAATTTGTCAGAAGACACAACCTGGCATTTGACCTCTGTCTTTGAAGCATATGAAACGTGACAAGATAAAAACAAAATTTAAAGGCATCTTTATTGAACATTCACCTCCTGAACTCATGAATGAGAATTTGGGGGGGGGGGGTTGGCAACACACCTACTTATAGCACCTACGGTTTGAGTTCTCTCTTGGCAAGTATTTTGCAAAGATGCAGACTACCCATGTTTATTAGTTTGACCGCACACTTCATTTAGCAGTTCTGACATGTTATTTTGTCATTACAATAGAGTCTGGCAGGTACTGGTTTGTGTTGTGACTGCAGCAGAAACAGTTGAGGCCACCATGTGGTGTTTTTGCAGGCATGCAGGACTCCAGCATCAGATCAGGTCTTCGGCTGGTAACAAGCCAGCTTTTGGGCTTCAGTTGAGATGGGAACTTGGGCCATGGTGTAAAAGGTCATGGGGCCACTACTGAGGGCAGGCTACTTACAGTACACAACCTACTGCACAATATGTTAATGTAGCAGTATGGTCAACTTGGGCCTAACTTGTGGTTGCAGCCACACAGACTGCTCGGGCACAGTTCTTTGTCATTATGGCACAGTCCACAGCTGACTCTGGCTCTTCCTGTATAATCACACCTCCTGCAGGGTCAGCAGTCTCCTTCCCCTCTAAGCAGGCAGGATGGCTTCCAGGAACGTCAGGACACAGGAACAGTTTCTTCCTTCCAAGAAAGTTTAGAGGTGATGTCCCCTCAACTCTGGGAAGCTGGCTGCCAGACAGAAAGAAGGTCTGGTTGCACAGCAGTCCTCTGAGTACTCTGCGGAGCACTACCTTTCCTGGTTAAAGAGAACTTGGAACTGGAACAATAAATGGGTCAGTAGCTCCCACTTTTGTGCAGTCATAACAGAGCGGCTATATGGATTCTCTGCTTTTTCAAAACTGATTCATTCATGTGCCCTCTTCAGGCTCCTGACAGTGGGTAGTCTCCAGCCTGGAGTACGAATAAACGAGGCTCAAAGAGGTGTGATCTTCCACACCTGGTTTTCATTAGCCACACTGAATAGTGATCAGGAAAAGACAATGCTGGCCTCACCCATACGCCCCTTCTCACTCTGAATAACAGAGACTACAGTCCCACCTTTCACTGCCACCATCTACCAAAGGCAGTGCTCAGGAAAACAAATCAGAATTTCCTCCCAGCAAAAGGCCCTAATCAAATTTATAAAGTTTCTATGTCTCCTAACTACAGCTTCAGAAATGTCAGCAATTTACTTTCACCATCTAGTAAAGCAACCTCACCTCCACCTCCTGCTAGAAATAGGCCAGCGGCTTCCAAAATGGAACCAAATAGCCTCCTTTACTCAAGTTCACTAATGCATACTGTTAGACCTGGTACCATTGGCGTGAGTCTCCCTCCCATTTTTTGCTGTTGTCTCCTCTGTTTTTGATATGTTTTTCTGGTTTTAGATGCTTTGGGCACTGTGCCACTGCTATCCAGTGCCACAGTGCAAGTGCTCCCTATTGTAAAGTATTGTAATGGATTAGTGACTCCCTGATTGGCTTGTTTGATTTACTTGTCAGACCCTAGTATAGTGCACCATGTGTGCCCAGGGCCTGTAAATCAAATTCTGCTGGTGGGCTTGCACCACTGGTTGTGCCACCCACAGAAGCAGCTTGTAAAGTGTGTCTCAGGCCTGCCATTGCAGAGCCTGTGTGCAGCCTAGTACTGCCATGTTGACCTGGTAAGTGCACCCACTTCCCAGTCCCTAAACCTTCCCTTTCCTACATATCAGACACCCCTAAGGTAGGCCTACGGGCAGGGTGCATTGTAAGTAAAAGATAGGACATGCCCTGATGTGTGTGGCATGTCCTGATAGTGAATTACAGCCAATTTCGTTTTTCACTATTGCAAGGCTACCTGTCCCCATAGGCCAGAATGGGCAGTTTGATTATAACATCTTATAATCCTAACTGACCCAGGGAACATGGTAGAAAAACGAATTTAGTATGCCTGAACTCAGAATGATAAAATACATCTTTTAGTGAAGTTGGTTTTAACATTCTGTGTTTGAAAATACCACTTTTAGAAAGTGGGTATTTTCTTGCCTAACCATCCAGCCTGCCTCTGCTAGGTTGTGTATTGCTTGTCTGGTTTGTGAGTGACAGGAGGGCTGGGGCTCCTGCAGTCTGATGAGTCAGGGCTGGGCTGAATAGGACCTTGGCTGAATAAAGAGTAGGGGGCGGAGATTTCCTTTCACTCCCCTGAGCCCTCATAGAATAGAGAGTAGGGGAGGAGATTTCCTTTCAGCTACCTGGGCCAGGTCTGCTTTCAACAATGCTGTCTCCAACTCCTGCCAGGAAGCTGCACAGAACTGGTTTTGGCTAGGTACAGGCACCCTCTGCCTTCAGAGGACAAAGGATTTACTAGTATAAATATTGGGGCCCAGACCCCAAGACTTTAGATCACTTCTGGGAATCAAGACGGACCTTTGCCAAGGAGAAGAAACCAAGGAAGCTGAAGGATTTGACTGCCCCTGTGCCAGTGTGCTATTTTCTGGGGTTGGCCTGCAGTGGTTACTTTATTGCCAAGGAAAGGGGAAAGAACTTTTATTGAACTTTCATCATCTTGAAGAAGAATCTCCAAGGGCTTGAACTGTGCTTGCCTCCTGCTGAAGTCTCAGGGACACAAGACTTCACTACCAGCTACCCCCCTGAATTTCCTTGCTGGGAATTCTGTCTGCAGAAGCCTGCGTATCGTTGGGAGCTGGAAGCGCGACTCAACGAGAAGAAGCGTGACGCCGTCGCAGCTGTTGCCGTCGCATCATCGGAGAAGCGTGACGCCACCGCAAGGGTCGCCATCGCATCACCGAAGAAGCATGTCTCCGTCGCAGCTGTTTGTCGTCGCATCACCGGAGAAGCGTGTCGCCACCGCAAGGGTCGTCGTCGCATCACCGGAGAAGCGTGTCGCAGGGCCTGTCGCGGCTCAGAAGTTACAGAGTTCGACGCACGGCCGTCGGGCGTGCACGCATCGCCTTCACGTCGTCGCATCGCATCAAGGGCGCCATCTTCTCGTATCGCACCGGACCGTCGCAACGCATCGAAGCGCCATCTTGTCGCATCGTAACCGGAACACCGTAAGGGATCGACGCATCACCTCCTCTCCGGTAAGGAACAGACGCATCGCCTACTTTGCGCAAGCACTAAGGAACAGAAGCATCGCCTCCCCCGAGGCAAGGAACCGACGCATCACCCTTCCTGCGACCCTTTTGTTTGTTTTGCGTTACTCATTTAAGGTACTTTGTGAGAAACGTGTCGCATTCACCATCAACTTTGAACTAAGCAATTTCTACAATTTTTAAGTCTATCGGTGATTACAGTATTGTGGATTTTTGTCGTTTGGGTCTTGTGTTAAGTCTATATAAAGAATACTTATTTTTATAAAACCTGTAGTGTTTTCACTGTATTACTGTATGTGTTCACAAATGCTTTACACACTGCCTCTGAGATAAGCCTGCCTGCTCGTGCCAAGCTACCACAGGGTTGAGCAGGGGTTATTTTAGGAGTGTAGCCCCCTTACCCTGACTAGAAGCAAGGGTCCCTATTTGGACAAAGGTGCAAACCATTGCCAACTAGAGACCCCAGTTCTAACACATACAATGCATGGTAGAACACCGACCACATTAATGCAAACTCATAGCATTCACACAAGTTAGTGTTGGGATCTGGTTTAGCACATGGAACCAAAACTTCATATGAGTGGGCCTCTAGGCCTCCACTTTGGTGCCACAGATTAAAACGTCTAGTCACAACTACTGATTCACAAAACACGTTTGCTGCTGAACCCATGACAAGGACCATGGTCCATTGTTAGATAAATGAGGGCCTGCTTGGTGCACCGTTCCGGGTCCAGGACAGGTCAAAGACCTCACTCATTTCACTGGATTAGTATGAGGCTGTGGCCAAAATCCAAAACCCGGGATGTTGATACTCACAGTCAGACACTCATGGCAGGGAAACATGAATGTACTCCATTCCTGTCCCAAGGCATGCCTTCTGGTATGTTAAAATAAACCATGACCTTTATTGCTGGTCATGTTTAACATATAGTTGAAACCCTCAGTATCTGTTCAAGGATTTAGTGACACTTAACAAATGTTTCCAAAAATAAAAAAATACTGATGTAATTTGGAGATGGAACATCACCAACATCACTCCCAGTCTTTAACTATGCATGTGCTATTTGAGCTTTTGCTTAGAGGTGCCAGGCCGTGAAAACTAAGAAGCTCATCCCCTTACCATATGTTACAACAATCACCAACAGTATGGGTTTCGGAATATCGGTTTGTTTGATGACCTTTGGTTGGGTTGTGAAACCTATTGTGACATCATTCACCAGAATGTCCCTTTGACTATTTTAAAGCCTATGACTTTGATACACAGTTTAAATAGGACTTCCTGCAAGCAAATTAACATTAGTTATTATTGCCTCTGCCTCACTAATAGTGGGCCCTTCTCCTGGAGGTAGGAATGACAAAATACCTTTTGTTTTGTCATTTCTGTCCCCACTTGAACAGTGGTGCAAAAGGGGAATGGCAAGACAGGCCAAACAACACCTCATTCTTTTGCAGCCCCAATGCACCATATGTCTATTGGGGAGAGGTGCCCACCGCCATTGTGGATTTGTATGTGTGAAACATTAAAAGTTATCCCTCATCAGTCTCAGTACAAAAGTGCTTGCTCCGCTTTTGGGGATTCTTCACGAACAGCGGCAGATGGTATGCTCTTACCTTCATGTCTGGTGGGGTCAGCTCCATCTAGGCAGCAGACGTGATGAGCGTGAAATACATCATAAGGACCACAGCTAGTTGCTGAACTTGGGGAAAGTCCCATCTCTTGCCAGTGCAGGATTTACAGTACATGGGTGCCAGAATCGGAACAGACTTGGGCATGGTCTTGTTTCTTCAGGACACGATTCACAAGCTAAGACTTCACTGTTCTCAAATTTTGGCCGAATCAGAGGAGCTAGCACTGGGATGCTTCAGACTTTAGCAGGAACATATTTGCTGTTCTCCTGATCCAGTGGACAATCATTCATTTTTCAGTACTCACCATTAGCATTGTCCAACATGGCGAAGCAAATATTCAGTGATTAACACCACTGGTGAGGACACCTGCGTCCTTTTCAGAGTATGGAAGGAACAGGAAGGGGCGGAGTTAAGCAAAGGTTTCCATAGGAGAGTGGGCTGCATGTGGCTTTGACCAGATGTTACAAGTGCTTTGCCTAGAAGTAGGGATCTACATAGGCAAGGTTGCAAATTCAGGTGCTGTGCCTAGAAGTAGGGATCTACAAGGCAAGGTTGCAAATTCAGGTGCTGTGCCTAGAAGTAGGGATCTACAAGGCAAGGTTGCAAATTCAGGTGCTGTGCCTAGAAGTAGGGATCTACAAGGCAAGGTTGCAAATTCTGCTTCGGCATACAGCATATCCCCATTTCTATTTTAGCCAAAAAATTGACTGTTTTTCTGACCAGCATGTCTGAAAGAGGCGATAGGGGACTGAAGTTTTAGTTCTTGGTGTCAATATTCGGCATTTTTGTTCTGTATAAAATGTTTCTATTTAAAACTGCCTTTTTAAATTGACATTTTCTTGGTTGCCATCAGCATTCAACTCACATCCTCCCTTCCACGCTTCCCCGTTAGAGACCTTGGGGCATATTTACAAGCCCCTTGCGCCACTTTTGCGCCGCCGTTGCGTCACGCATGTGACGCAGCGGCGACGCAAACTATGCGCCGCGTTGCGCTATATTTACAACGTGACGCATCTAGGGAGATGCGTCACGTAGTAAACCCCTGCGCCACATGAAACCTGCGTCAGGTTTCATGTGGGCGTACTGGCGCAGGGGGCGTTCCGGCGCAGGAACGCCTCGGAAAAGTGACGTAGTGAAATCTACAAGATTTCACGCAGTCACTTTTCTGAAGCTGGTGCGTCAAATCCTTACGCCTGCTTCAAGCAGGCGTAAGGATTGACGCACCATGTTAGGGATAGGGAAGGTTGGAACAGTGCTGGAGTTGCGTCGCGCTTGCGACACAACTTCAGCACTGCGCCAACCTTCCGCCGGCAGATGCGTCACGCATCTGCTTATCTCTAGCGCTACGATGCGCCGCATTGTAAATGCGGCGCATCGGACGTGGCGCAAGGGTAAACTTGCGTGACGCATTTTCCCTGGCGCATCCCTGCTGATATGCAGGGATGCGCCAGGGAACGTAAATATGCCCCCTTGTGTTTATCACGGCAAGTTTCCAGAGACGCAGATAAACCACGAGCCTTTCTTTTTAATTACAATTTCTTGTGTTGCTTATTACCCAAGCAATGGGGCTGATAAGTGCTGAGCAATTTCTAGGATGCGCCGCTTTTAATATTTCCGATACTCTATTTAATTTTCAAATGGCAATCTGATTTAGTAAAGCTCGTAAACAAAACAGGGACTGCCTTCCTTGGATGTTTGCAAAGTGTGAGTGAAAGCTAGCTACTCGCATGTATAGCTCGTTTGAAATATGTGACAGCAGCTGATATGTTGTTAGGTAAAGTGTCTTCGGCAAACCTAAAAAATAAAGTTAATCATTCTAGGAGACAGAAATCAGCATTATATAGAGACAGTAAATCTACACTTCACACGAATGACGAATGACTATGTCTCGAGTCTCATCACTTGTAACTCGGTGCCCAAAGTTTTTTTTTTGTCACTCTCAGGCTTGTTTAGTCATTTCCGTGAAATACTGTGACCGGTTTCCTCCAGCAAGCTGCTCATGAAAATCAGATTTCAATAAAAGCTGTAAAATGGGTGGTAATAATGCTGTCTGTGCTGAACGCTGTATCTGGAGGTATTGCAAATTAAGAGCTCGAGTCTTTTTTGGTTTCTCAAAAGGGTGGGCTAGAAATCCACAAGTGACACAAATATTCACAATGGGGCATATTCTCAAGGAGTCATCGCCGATTCATCGGCACTTTAGCGCCGCAAAAGTGGCGATAGATTCATCGCCCTATTCCCAAGCTGGTGCAAACTGCCGATATTGCCAGTTTCCCAGCGATAGCTGCCGCAAAAAACCTTGCCACGGATGAGAGCGACAACTAACGCTATGATATGCAGAGTAGGTGTACCTGTGCAAAAACACACGAAAACACCACTTCGCGATATTCTCAACGACCAGCCCGATCTGCGATGCGACCCAAAAACAGGCGATAAGGCGCGTTAGCAGCAGGGATTTAACACCTGCCTTTTACTGGTGTAAAGCCGGACGACAACCTGCAGCATGAAAGGGAGCCCAGCCCAGAGCCACATCTGAAGACCAACACATGTCATGGAGCTACTGACCATGCAGCTCGGAGACCCAAGAGGGCCACAACACCCACCGCCCCCACCCCCAGGCCCCCCCCCCGGACTACCACCGAGGCAGCGCAGAACAAGACAGCTGACCTTCCCAAAACGGCATGGTCCCTCAGCCACACAATTGCAGAATGTGGGGAGAGGTGGGATCCAAGTATGTGTGAAGGAGGCAAGTCACCCATGAATAAGAATGTACACAATGCCAAATGTGGCGGTGATGTGCTGGACAGACTACAGTATGCAGATCACAGACATGTCCATGTGGACATATACTGCTGGTGTTTGTAGTGTTGTGGAAAGTGGACGCAACCATGTTACCTCAGGCAGTGGGGAAGACCCTGGTCATGTATCCGTGTCGACCCCCCTGTAAGCGTAAGCGGAGTGGGCTGAGCCGGCGTACGCTAGGCCAGCGTAGGAGTGTGAATAAATAGGCCGGGGCTCTGGTCGTGGTTCACTTCTCGGGTGGCCACGCGTCTGCCAGGGAGGCGCCCCACACCCTGCCACGAGTCCGCCACCATTACCACCAGCCTCCTCAGCCGATCGCTGGCGTCCGCGACACAGGCCCCCAGCGCACCCAGCGGCACAGCACCATGGAGTTATGTGTGTGCTGACTACTGTCTGCGGCCCACACTGCGGTCAGCAGGGCCCTCAAATCAAATTCAATCCTGACCTGCGAGGACAAGCCATCATCTCTGGCTGCACACCCGCTGAGCTCTACAGGTGCCACCAACTCAGTGCACCACAAGTCATGGACCCATTATGTTTGAATCTTGTGTGTGTGATTCCAGATCTGGTGCCACTAACTCAGTGCACCACAAGTCATCACCACGTGGCTGTGGGCCCTTCCTGACCGCTGCCTCTGGCCTACACTGCGGTCAACAGGTCCCCCAAGTCAAACGACGCATCATCGCTGGCTGCACACCCGCCGAGCGCTCCAGGTGCCACTAACTCTGTGCAGCTCAAGTCAACGCCACGTGGCTGTGGGCCCTTTCTGACCGCTGCCTCAGGCCTACACTGCGGTCAGCAGGGCTCACAATTCGAATTGAGTCTTGATTTATGTATGGCGCAGTCCAGTAGGCAACAGACATTGCTTCCAGTGCAGCCCGCCCGGACGACGCATCATCGCAGGCCGCGCACCCGCCGAGCGCTTCCGGTGCCACGAACTCAGTGCAGCTCAAGTCATGGACCCTTTATGATTGCATCTGTGTGTGTGATCTGATGATCACTGTTCTAGTTGTTGCCAGCACCAACCACTCCCTGAGGGCTGGCTTACACTCACCCCACACCCATCCAGCACAGGCGTCACTGGACATGTGACCCTGGTAATAAAAAGGGGCCGGGCGCACGTGCCCGTAGCCAGTTCAACCATACATCTAAGTGTGTCTGTGTGGTCATTATGAATGCGTGATGGCCCCTGGCCCTACCACATCACATTGTGCTGTGGACAGCGGATGCAAGCATGTCACCTCAGGCAGTGGGTAAGACCTTGGACATGTAGCTCTGTCCCCCCCCCTGTAAGCGTAAGTGGAGTGGGCTGGGCCGGCGTACGTCAGTCCAGCGCAAGGGGTGTGTAGCATTAGCCCGGGGCTCAGGGCGTGGTTCAGTTCTGGCCTGGACAAGGAAGTAACCAATGCGTGCGTCTCTGTTGTAGTGTCGGCGCCACCTGGCCCGCAATTGACAATGTTGCAAATGTAGCATGCACCCGGAGGGCGGGCTCGCACGAACGGTGAAATGAAGGAGCGCAAGACCGCAGCATGAGCCAAATGCCTAGCCTTAATCACAGCGCGAGTTCAGCCAGGCATGAACTCTACATCTCTGTCCGCACTATCCTTACCATAGGCCTACTCACGTGGCCGCCCACCTTCAACGGCCAACATCACAGTGTCGTTGTCAGGCTTGTGGACATGCGCAGACAGGCATGACAATGGTGTGCCGTTGGAGGTTTTTTTGTCACTCTCAGGCTTGTTTAGTCATTTCCGTGAAATACTGTGACCGGTTTCCTCCAGCAAGCTGCTCATGAAAATCAGATTTCAATAAAAGCTGTAAAATGGGTGGTAATAATGCTGTCTGTGCTGAACGCTGTATCTGGAGGTATTGCAAATTAAGAGCTCGAGTCTTTTTTGGTTTCTCAAAAGGGTGGGCTAGAAATCCACAAGTGACACAAATATTCACAATGGGGCATATTCTCAAGGAGTCATCGCCGATTCATCGGCACTTTAGCGCCGCAAAAGTGGCGATAGATTCATCGCCATATTCCCAAACTGGTGCAAACTGCCGATATTGCCAGTTTCCCAGCGATAGCTGCCGCAAAAAACCTTGCCACGGATGAGAGCGACAACTAACGCTATGATATGCAGAGTAGGCGTACCCGTGCAAAAACACACGAAAACACCACTTCGCGATATTCTCAACGACCAGCCAAATCTGCGATGCGACCCAAAAACAGGCGATAAGGCGCGTTAGCAGCAGGGATTTAACACCTGCCTTTACTGGTGTAAAGCCGGACGACAACCTGCAGCAAGAAAGGGAGCCCAGCCCAGAGCCACATCTGAAGACCAACACATGTCATGGAGCTACTGACCATGCAGCTCGGAGACCCAAGAGGGCCACAACACCCACCGCCACCACCCCCAGGCCCCCCCGGACTACCACCGAGGCAGCGCAGAACAAGACAGCTGACCTTCCCAAAATGGCATGGTCCCTCAGCCACACAATTGCAGAATGTGGGGAGAGGTGGGATCCAAGTATGTGTGAAGGAGGCAAGTCACCCATGAATAAGAATGTACACAATGCCAAATGTGGCGGTGATGTGAAGGACAGACTACAGTATGCAGAGCACAGACATGTCCATGTGGACATATACTGCTGGTGTTTGTAGTGTTGTGGAAAGTGGACGCAACCATGTTACCTCAGGCAGTGGGGAAGACCCCGGTCATGTATCCGTGTCGACCCCCTGTAAGCGTAAGCGGAGTGGGCTGGGCCGGCGTACGCTAGGCCAGCGTAGGAGTGTGAATAAATAGGCCGGGGCTCTGGTCGTGGTTCACTTCCCGGATGGCCAACGCGTCTGCCAGGGAAGCGCCCCTCACCCTGCCACGAGTCCGCCACCATTACCACCAGCCTCCTCAGCCGATCGCTGGCGTCCGCGACACAGGCCCCCAGCGCACCCAGCGGCACAGCACCATGGAGTTATGTGTGTGCTGACTACTGTCTGCGGCCCACACTGCGGTCAGCAGGGCCCTCAAATCAAATTCAATCCTGACCTGCGAGGACAAGCCATCATCTCTGGCTGCACACCCGCTGAGCTCTACAGGTGCCACCAACTCAGTGCACCACAAGTCATGGACCCATTATGTTTGAATCTTGTGTGTGTGATTCCAGATCTGGTGCCACTAACTCAGTGCACCACAAGTCATCACCACGTGGCTGTGGGCCCTTCCTGACCGCTGCCTCTGGCCTACACTGCGGTCAACAGGTCCCCCAAGTCAAACGACGCATCATCGCTGGCTGCACACCCGCCGAGCGCTCCAGGTGCCACTAACTCTGTGCAGCTCAAGTCAACGCCACGTGGCTGTGGGCCCTTCCTGACCGCTGCCTCAGGCCTACACTGCGGTCAGCAGGGCTCACAATTCGAATTGAGTCTTGATTTATGTATGGCGCAGTCCAGTAGGCAACAGACATTGCTTCCAGTGCAGCCCGCCCGGACGACGCATCATCGCAGGCCGCGCACCCGCCGAGCGCTTCCGGTGCCACGAACTCAGTGCAGCTCAAGTCATGGACCCTTTATGATTGCATCTGTGTGTGTGATCTGATGATCACTGTTCTAGTTGTTGCCAGCACCAACCACTCCCTGAGGGCTGGCTTACACTCACCCCACACCCATCCAGCACAGGCGTCACTGGACATGTGACCCTGGTAATAAAAAGGGGCCGGGCGCACGTGCCCGTAGCCAGTTCAACCATACATCTAAGTGTGTCTGTGTGGTCATTATGAATGCGTGATGGCCCCTGGCCCTACCACATCACATTGTGCTGTGGACAGCGGATGCAAGCATGTCACCTCAGGCAGTGGGTAAGACCTTGGACATGTAGCTCTGTCCCCCCCCCTGTAAGCGTAAGCGGAGTGGGCTGGGCCGGCGCACGTCAGTCCAGCGCAAGGGGTGTGTAGCATTAGCCCGGGGCTCAGGGCGTGGTTCAGTTCTGGCCTGGACAAGGAAGTAACCAATGCGTGCGTCTCTGTTGTAGTGTCGGCGCCACCTGGCCCGCAATTGACAATGTTGCAATGTAGCATGCACCCGGAGGGCGGGCTCGCACGAACGGTGAAATGAAGGAGCGCAAGACCGCTGGGGGTCTTGGCTCATACATGCCAAGTGTTGTGTGTATCTGCATTGCCGCAGCATGAGCCAAATGCCCAGCCTTAATCACAGCGCGAGTTCAGCCAGGCATGAACTCTACATCTCTGTCCGCACTATCCTTACCATAGGCTTACTCACGTGGCCGCCCACCTTCAACGGCCAACATCACAGTGTCGTTGTCAGGCTTGTGGACATGCGCAGACAGGCATGACAATGGTGTGCCGTTGGAGTGCATGTGATGCAACCGCGCAGCGTACACAAGTGAATAGGACCGGGGGAGGGAGGAGCAGCTGTGAGGCAACGTAACACACAGTGATGCCGCTCATTTGCCACATGCAAGTCATGTCAAACATGAATCCCAAAGTCGCACACATCCCACCCCACACCCAACAAGCCACATCACAATTCCTGAATGCAAGCAGATGACAAACTGACATTAGGGATGAAAGCTCCTTTGTCTGAACTATCAGGCGGAAGCACACCTGCACATCCGACCTCGGAATTGCATGTGCCCGGCACCCCCTGACAGATACGGTAGCAGTTGAGGACGACTCCCACACTACGCACAGCCCGACAGACCAACGTATGCACACCCCACACACAGAAGTCCTTGCTCGGAGTTATCTTGCATGGAATGGCCTTCACACTTACTCCCACACCATCCCAGGCGTACAACCGTTGCACACTTAAACAACTCATTGATCCGAGCTGTGGCATTTCATCCACAGTACTGGCGCAGGTCAGAACAGTGCCGCTTCAACCAGGGCCAGTAACGCAATGGCAGAACATCCCGGACACATGCACAACCCCTGTCACGTGGAACTGCACCGTGCACGTATGCTGCATTTACTGGGGGCACTGCCATTGGTAGTGCTGTGGGTCAGTTACCGGCTAAGCTTCCGCCTTGCCAACGTCACCTGCGTTCAGCCTGTGTTGCATTGTCGATTGTGCATATTCGAGTGGCCCATGGATGTCTGCCTATCCAACAGGACGGTAGGCGAACTGGATTTCGACATGTGTGTGCGCCCCCTGTTGGCCCACGACCAGGAGTGTCACCGTGATACCCGTCTATGGGATGCCTGGATACTTGGCATACATGCTGGCAGCTGGACCTGGGATATTGCAGAACTCCTCGTGTGCAGTGACCACATTGAGCCGCTCCCCTATTGGGCTGTAGTGCTAATTGGTGACAGGGGGTGGACGCAGCACATCTGTCCAGACCTGCTAATGGATAGCCTCGCTGTCCTGTTCGATGGAGTCGACAACGACCTCATGTTGGAGATGATTGCCTACGAAGCTGCAATCGCTTTCATGGACGTGTAACTACGTACCTGCAGCCACAACAGTTTGGAACCCATTGCACATGTCCGACACCTTATTGCATCTTGGGGTTCTGGTCACATATCCCACGACAACAGTGGACATGGCTGCATTCGCCTGGACCCCAAATACGTGGGCGGACAACCACGCGGGGTAACACACACCTGTGAAAGGTGAGGCACTCCCCGGAGTGGACAGCGGCGGTTGCAACGTTCCTCATTCTGACATGCTGCTGCATTGATCCGCATGTTGTGGCACTTCTCTTGCCCGTACTGACACGCATATGCTAATAAAGTCTACGCACATTCACTTGTATTCAACTGTGATGTGAGTTGTTTTGAATGACGATGTGTGTCTCACTGCCTATCTGGGTCATGGCCATACATGCTCATTGATAGCATTACCCAGGGAGTACCATCTATGTGGAATCACTGTCCCTACATTCATCAATACTTTCATGCATAATTGATCAGGGCCATGACACATCAGTGTGAATTTGAATGTTTTATTCGCATTCAGTGGGGTGTTTAAGCTGGACCAGTACAGGGCCATGCAAACCCCACTTTATATTGTCGCCCCGTGGAGGGCCAGCCAGAGTCCTTTAGGGATTGACAGGTTCATCGGAAGAGGAAGACTTCAGTCCGCAGTGTGATTGCTGTGTCATTGGTAACCATTACAAATATGGCAGTCCATGTCGTGGTCCAAGGTGAGTGTCGCTGAGTGTAACGGGGGACAGTGGAAGATGTTATTCCAGGGCATGATGCAGAGGGCAGAAACAAGCTGAAACAGGCCATATGGCGGTGATGTATGCTACCACTTCAATCTTACCACCAAGCCAGATTCATCATCATCTTCGTCCTCTGATGTGTCAGGTGCCTCACATGTGGGCGGTGGTGTTTGGTCTGCCGCACTGTGTGGCACTGACACTTCAGGGGGCGGAGATGTGGATGTAGTAGTAGCAGCAGCATTCATCCGCGCCAGGCCGTATGGCGGCCATGCCATGATGAGGATCTGCAGGGCATGGAAGATCCCAGCTACATCTCGCTGGTGTGCAGCCGTGGCAGCCAATCGTTCCGCATGCATCCGCTCCATGTTCTCCATGATCCTCCGCATGTGTCCCAAATCCCAGCTGACATCACTGGAGCCACTCTGACTAGACAGGTGTTCTTGTCTCCGAGTCATGACTCCAGCGATGTCAGCCATGGATTGTTGTAGAGCATGGAGCGGACAGTGGGTGTCCGTTAGGGACTGTAAGTGGACCCTGATGGGACTTAGACACCCACGTATGGCATCTAGTTTGGCTGCCATGAGGTCGAACCCCACCCGCAGCTGATCAGCCATCTTCTCCTGGCACCCTGACACACGGCGTTGGAATGCCATGTGTTGGTCGTGGGGGTCCTGGGAGACAGCCTTGGTCGTGGGTGCTTCCTGCTGTGTGGTCTGTGCAGGGGGTGGGGTCTCCTCGATGCAGCTGGGCTGCCCTGCTCCTGGAGGTGGGGTGCCAAAGCTGTCCATGAGCTGCTGGAAGGCGTCGGTGTCGATGTTGGGGAGGTCCTCTTCGTCATCAGTGCTGAGTTGTTGTGTCTGCTCTGCAGGAGGTGTTGATTCTCCCTCTGCAATGTGAAGGGGAGATGCAGATTGACACTGTGTTCACATGTATGTTCACGCATTGTACAGGTTTACTAACGGACTGCATGTCAATGTACATTGTGACTGTTTGTGAAGAGATGCCTATTTGATGTGGGACAGTTGACATTTCTACACCATCAGGGATGTGAGTTTGTACTTGTCCATTGTCATCTCACAGTTTCCTGCTATGCCAAATGCGCATGGCCATTTTCTACACACAAGCGGCAGCAGTTGTGTCCTCTGTTCTGTTGTGAGAGTGTTGCAGTTTGTACCACATTGTTGTCAATGTTGAGGTGCTCTGATTCTTATGTGTGTGTGCTGCATTGTGGGTGTGTTGCCCCTTCAGCTCTGATTTGGCTGGCCCTTCTCCCTTTCAGGCGGTGTGCCTTTCACTTCTGTGCTTATACAGTGCTGAGATATTGCAGACTTGGGTAATTGGGCTCTTGGTCGGAGTTGTGACTCTTGGGCATGGTTTGTCCGCAGATGGGCTCTACTTAATTGTGCATGTGTACCATTGTGCCCATCTCCCCCCGTCCACCAGTCCCTGGTCGTTACTCACCCTGTTGCTGTTGGCTCAGGTCATTTTGTGCAGTGTCCGGTCCACCAACTCCTGCCACCGTCTCCCCAATGATGACTCGGGTCACCATTTCCTCCATCTCATCCAGCTCCTGGTGTGTCGCTGGGCTCCCACCTCCAGTCTGCATTGCTGCTCTCAGGTTGGCAGCGATTTTCAGCTTGGTTTTGCGCTTCACATCAGTCCAGCGCTTCTTGCAGTCGTCCACGTCCCTTCTCTTCACTCCGACTGCATTCACCTTGGCCAAGATGGACTGCCATATTGTATTTTTAGTTGCCAATGTCACAGTGGAGGTGATGGACAGTTAGTGGTGGTGTTCTGTCACCTCCGTAATGAGGATCTGGTTTTCCTGCGTACTGAAACGCGGGTTCCTCTTATTCTTCTCCTTGCCCTTCCCTCTCCCCGAGGTCCCAGGCTGGTCCTCCGTGGGGCTTGTGGGGTTCTGGTTGTCCTCTGTACTTGCCCCGGCTCCCTCCATGGTGCTTCGCAGTTGTTTGTGTTTAGTAGGTGGTTTTTTTTGCTGCTTTTATAGTGATTGTTCCCGCCTTACTTGTGGGACTTGCGGGCCTGGCGCTGCTTTTCGCTGGATTTTTATCGCAACTTTTTTCACGTTCGGGTTTCCTTTATCGCCGTCGCGGTAGTTGTATCGCGGACATTTGAGGCGTTCTCGGGAAACTATCGCATGTTACCGCCTTGTTGGGAATACGACGTTGACACAGAGTTATTTTCCCGCGATAGACGGTGATATGGAAAATTGCGTTAGCCTATTTTGGTGATGTTTATCGCACGTTCTTGTGAATATCCCCCAATGTTTCTTATTTTATAGTTCTGTAATTGTTTTGGAAAACTCAATATAATACGGTACCAAAGTACAACACCAGTAGTTTTTTTCACGTATAGTGCATTTTTGGAAAGAAAAATATACAATTCTGCCCTGAATTCCAGCGATAAGCATGTGAAATCTTAAAACAAACTGGTAATTAGTATTTTTTCATTGTTTCTGAAACAACTCAAGAGTATTTTTTTTATAAGTGATTACCAAGTTCCCACTGAAATATTCATTTTATCTTGAAGATTTTTTAACAGTGACTCATTGAAACCTTCAATGTTTCCCACACTTACAATGTGTTTTTTATATCACATTTGTTTTCTTATAGGTCCAGACCTTCTAGAAAAGAAAACATTAGTGCATGCTGCTGAATTCGAAGTCTTTTTATATATTTCTCTTAATTGGATGAGAAAGGTATATTAAATTACAAATATTAAATGGAGCTTTTTTATTAAATATACCCTACCTAAGTTAAATTACACATTTAAAATAACAGTTAATTCATATGATATAAATTTCCAGTTCATCACCAATTGTATTATTCTGACACCTAAAACAATTGGAAGAGAATAAAACTTATGTGTTTCTTCATTAAGTTTCTTATACCAGCGACCAACATGATGAATTACACCTGTGAATAATGCTAGGTGCATGCTTTTAGAATGCTTGATTCTTTGAAATTTGATCCAGTCGCATGACTCTTTTCAGGCATTTTCTGCCCGCATTCAGGTGGACTTTGCATTTTTCTGGAGTGGGACTACGTGCCCCAGACAGCAGTGCGGGGCCAGGAGCTGTGCGAGCGATGCGCTATAAAGTGCCTACGGACTCCTATAGCGCGGGACGCGTGTGGGTCGGCGCCCAGGACAAGGGCGGGCCTATTCGTGCCCGTCAGAGACCAGAACAAGCCGGGCTTGGTCCCCCTGTGGGCTCTGTGATCGAATGCATGGATGGAGTAATTAACCTCTAGGCATCCCATCAGCCTTTCTCCATTTTGGTCATCTTCAGAAAGGTAGCCCTATCATCATCAGGGGAACCTGTGGGAGCATTCATGTTCCCTTCATCAGCAAGCTTTAGTCTACCGGTAGGAGGCTCTGATTTTCTTTTCTCCCCGTTTATTCTGAGACGTCTGTTGAGTGTTGGGCATCTGGGTTTGTTTTTTAGAGTCTTTGGTGAATGTATTAAATTTTGACAGGCCCCATAAACTCGAATGGACATGGGCAAGATGAAAACTGGTGGTTGCGGGCCCGCATCTACTATTCCCGTAAAAAACCACTTCCATCGACCACATGTTAGGGCGTGCTGTGTGTCATCAACACAAAGATAGCCATTACAGAGAGGAGACTTTCTTTAAACTTGGGCTGTGGCCCTGAGTCCGAACTTCTGATCTCGTCTCCTTTGGACCTAACCTCGATGACTAATACAGTAAAGTTAGACAACATGCCCAGTTAAGTGCCAAACCCATTCCCAACATGAATTCACCTAGTTCTACACTTCCGCGGAGCCTCAGTTTGTACATACCTAAGTACAACTTAGGAAGTCTAAACGAGGTGCTCAGTCCAAGCAACCCTGTAGTACTATCGCTACATCACAGGAGACATCTCTGCAGGTTTCTGACTTGGTGGTTTGTAAATCCCCAGATCCATTGATACCATCAGGAATAGAGGAAGGGACCTCCACTTTGAACCAATATAATCTGTTGCACCTATTGAAGAGTCATCTTGAGAGGATCCGATTAGCACCAAGGATGGAAATCTCTACCTTCATTCAATGGTTAGACTCCATTGAAGATAAAATGGCATTACTACAGCCTTGCTCGCATCTGCCAATTTTAGCAGCTAGCAATAAAGCTGCCCAGACTAAGGGCCGAAACAGCTGGTAACTAATCGATCTGACCCTGAAACTCATGTCACATCAAGCTCGAACCCAGCATCATTGGAGAGCGCAGACTCATTGGGGCAGCCCTGCCGGGTTTGGCAACTTTGTAGCACCCAGGGACCCCCCCCCATAAATTTCCAGCTCTACTTCGACACGATTGAGCAGGAAGGAATCATCACCTGACGTTACATCTGCACAAGCTGTTATCAATCTTCCACCAGCCGCATGTCCCTATGTGACTATTCTGATTGGGGTTCCAACTTTACAAAAGTATAACAAGCATTCTATGAGGAACTATTTATTAAAACCCTAGATTGATTAGTGTGGCACAAAGGTTTATCCATTCATCATGTCAAAGATATTTTGTTAGTGCGGCAGTGTGCCTGGATTGGACCAAAACCTGTTGACACCATGAGGGATTGTATTATTGTGAATTTTAGATTCCCTTTGCTGGTTCGTAACCTGTTGTTCAATGCCAACTATCAAAATATGCTGAGAAGTACTTTCACCACGGGCCCCCTAGGATATTTTTGCAAACCTGCTCTTTTTCAGACCCAGATACATACCTATCCACCGAGCCCTTCAGTCACCCACCCCATCACTCTCAGGTTTATCAGCATTTTTTCCGCTGCACCCAATCATGGCCTGCCCAACGAGAACCCCCAGTTAGGGTGCTTGCTCAAGGATCAATAGTTCCCTTAACAATCTCAATTAATTATTTTTCTATTCCAACTGCTAACAGATTTGATGTTCTTTCAGATCTAGACTGGCTCCCGGTAGTGGCTAACTAAACCCCTATTCAGTCTACAAGTCGGAATTCGCAAAGGCTAGGGTTGCTCCCCTAGATCCAAATCAAGGTCGCTCTTTTTCTATATTCAGGGCCCGATTCCGATCTCGGTTGGAAAGCCCTACGGCCGACTCGGTCCTGTAGAGCTGTCCGACCGACTCGTGCTCCTGGGCTCCGAACGCCCGAGTACGATGCAAGTACGCGCTGACGGACTCAGGTCGCTCGGAGCCCCATTGAAGTCAATGGGAGCCTGTTGTACGTTGCGTTCATAGGCTTCAATTGAGTAAAAAGTACGTCACGGAAAAGGGCGCCCCCCTGTCGTGGGGACGTGTCGGTGCCCCCCGCACTGTACATGAATATGTAGGGGGGACTCTTGGGTCCCCCCTGTGACCGAGTCGTAGGGCTACGGGGTAAGGGTGGCCCGCTATGGCCCCCCGAGGTCCGCTTCCCAGAGCTTTTTCGAGTCGGAGGTTCCGAGTCGATCCGGCTGCTCGACGCGCGCATCGTACTTGGTCGCTCGGAAATTGGACCCATTGCGCTGCACGAGTTGGCCATGTTGTAGTCGTCCGGAGGGCTTTGCTGACGGGTACGAGTCGCTCGGAGCGCGAGGCGATATTCACATCGTACTTGCTCGCTCGTACGGCGGGACGAGTCGGTTGGAAATCGCACTCGCGACTCGGACTTGCTCATGACGGATGCCGTCAGGAGCCCTTCCGAGCGAGATCGGAATCGGGCCCTTAGTTGGAATGTTGCAGGCCTTAATGGGAAAATTAATAACCCTGACTGGCCAGCTTTTGTCACTAGGCATGATATAATAGCCCTTCAGGAAACCTGGTCTACCACTCCTAAATCTTATGATGGGTATGCCTATTATTCCAACTTGGGAATTCCTTCTGTTAGAGGCAGGGCTATGGGAGGACTTTCAACCTGGGTTAGTTTAAATCTCCATGTAGATATAGCGGTTGTCAAATCTGGATCTCTAGCTTGTTTCGTTTTAAAAATGCATGACAGGTTGTTGTGTTTCTCTTTTTATTTAATTAATTTTTATAATAATTTTACTAACACTTTTTGTATTCATTTTACTCATTTGTTTAATTTACTTTCTAAATAACAAACTGTAGAAGATAACAAACAATCGCAGTTTTATTCCCTGTTGTGTGGAGATTTTAATGTTAAGCTGAGAGGTTGTATCTGGGAACCAGGAGAGTCAATGGTAGGGCGTGGAACTACTTGTGATAGAAGGGGGCAGAGCTATCTAGACATCTAGCAGCGCATCATTTAATTGACTTACTCAATACATTTGGAGGGGATGGAGAACCGCCGCCATCCTTTAGAGGGACCGTCCGTGCCTCAACTATTGATTATATATTTGTGACCAGTAATTTTCTACCCTGGTTCTCTTATGTGGGAGGTCATACCGACCAAGTAGGGAGATCATAACTCCCTTTGTGTCTTAGCCCAATTGCCCCTGAGTAGACACCAACGCAACATTAATGTAATCCCTATCACCCAACACTCCACAGATGGTTTAAGGCTCATGTGGCACCTTAAAAACCCAGCTGATACCTTTATCACATTATTAAAATCACAATGGGATTGTTTCTCAACTGTTTGGCAGAAGTTGGAGAAGATGCCATGTTAACCCATTATAATAGTCTAACTCAATGCGTTAAACAGGCTCTGCTTTAACCTATTGAGGAGCAGCCATACTTGTGCTACTGGACTTATCAGCAGCATTATTTGACACAGTTGATCATGGCCTGCTGATCAACCGTGTCTGCACTAGGCATTGGGAACAAGGCAAAATCCCTTTTGTCCTCTTTTGTATCGAAACGTACCCAGCTAGTTAGCTTGGACGATTTCAACTCTCCAGTTTTTTCACCTCCATGTGGAGTTCCGCAGGGATCCTCTATAAGTACGACGCTGATTAACATTTATGTCATGAACTTAGCACGGGTGATTAAATCTTTTGGATTAGCTCTCACGTCATATGCAGATGACACCCAATTAGTGCTCGCCGTTCATAAGAACGTGGACACCATATCGGCTAGCTTCCATGATGGCATGTTGGCCATCAGTGCCTGGATGTCAAGACACTGCCTTAAATTAAATTTGTCCAAGACAGAGGTAATGGTCTTTGGAAATGTATCTCCTGTTTGGTCTTCGGGCTGGTGGCCGGATGAATTGGGATCGCCCCCAATCCCGGTCACTAAAGCCAAGAACCTGGGTGTCATTCTAGACGATAAGCTGACTTTTAAATATCATGCTAACGCAGTGGTCTCCTCATCCTTTTATGTCCTAAAAATGGTGAAGAAACTGCTCCCGTTTATCCCGATTGATGCCAGGAGAAAGTTAATATCTGCTTTGGTTATGTCCAAAGTTGATTACTGTAACAGACTATTGATTAATGCACAGGAAATGGTTCTTAGTAAGCTGCAGTTGGTGCAGAATGCGGCTGCTAGGATACTGTTGAGCACTCTTAAATTTAAATCGATCTCTAAGGTGGTTAGACAACTTTACTTGCTGCCTATAAGAAGCAGAACAAAATTCAAAGCACTCTGCATTGCCTATAAGGCCATTCATACCATAGGGCCGGAATTTTTGAAGAATTCACTCCAGTTATACACTCCCATCAGATCCCTGCGTTCAGCAGGTGCTAACCTTCTTGTCGTCCCAAGAACCTACAGAACCAATTGGGGCGACAGAAGTTTTGTAGTTGCCACGGCTAACCAGTGGATCTCTCTTCCCTCTCAGATTAGAGCCAGTCCTACTCTATTGTCATTCAGGAAACAAATAAAAACATGGCTCTTCAATTAATAGCTTTTTTCATCTAGGCCATACCTTCTGTAGCACTTAGTGCCGAGACACCTATGGGTATTTGCGCGCTTTATAATTTGTTTTAACATAACATATTCATCCAGATAAGGGAGCATCGCTTTGGTTTGACGAGTGTTGCTCAGCGACCAATCGCAGACTGGGGAAGGTGTTGACCACCACCCGAGTGTTTGGCCTAAGGTTTTGGCCACACGCTGGGAATATAAATCCATCCTTAAGTGCAGAAAAGAGGAGCTACATAAGAGGGATTGGGAATTATTGGAACTTGCTGCAGTAGGGAACAATAGCAAGTCATTCTAGGACCTAATAAAGAAAATCAGATCTAGGAATGCCCCAGAAAATCCCCTTTTGCAGTGCAATAGTTTAGGAACTGACTGGGTCTTGCACTTTACCACCATATATCACAAAGAGAAGAATCCAGATATGGCACATACCCTCCAGAATAGGTTGCAGCATTTGCTGCTTTTTTTTTTTTATCCCTGCCGGAAGTAGAGTCAGCAATACGGCAGTGCTCTGGCCGGAGAGCACCAAGCCCTGATGGGATCCCAATTGACCTTCTAAAATGCAGAATAGATCTATGGTAATCGCTGATTACTAATGTCTTTAACAGCTCCTTTAATTCAAACATCCCTCGTTCTTGGACACTATCCTTCAACATCCCAATATTCAAAAAGGGAGGTTGCTCGTCTCCAAAATGCTATTGACACATATCACTCATCGATAGCACAGTCAAAATCATAGGGAGTGTGGTTTATAACCGTCTCATCACATGGGCTCGAGACACCGATATTCTCTCCCTTTTTCAATTTGGATTCCGTTCAGGCCTGGGTATGGTGAGCAATGCTTGAATCTGAGTTTGATAGTAAACAAATATACTCAGGTGAGGCGCTGCCCTTTGTACCTGGCCTTTATGGATCTGTCCACTGCATGTGATTCAGTGAACAGGTACAAGCTGTGGTTGATGTTGCTGGATTTGGGGGTGGAACTTTCTTTAGTGAACTTCTTGCATTCAGTGCAAGCAGATTTAGCAGCAAAAGTACGTCTGGGTGTTAATGGTGAAATGTCCCCTGAATTTTCTTTGAAACAAGGTGTGCGTCAAGGGTGAATCTTGGCTCCCCTGCTTTTCATTCTTTACATCAACTGTTTATGTACCTGCCTGACCTCAAATCCGGTAAACACCAGTAGGATCGCTGGCACACTGGTGCCTGCGTTGCTCTATGCAGGCGACACGGTCCTCCTAGCCTGCACTCCCACTGCTTTGAGGTTGCTGGTGGATCACTTCACCTCTTTTATAAGTAGCCTTGACCTAGTGACCAACTATGGAACGTCACACATTATGGCATGCAGGCCTGGAAAAACCAGTCTTACCAGCCTCACTATTAATGGCCAACCACTTACTAGCGTTAGCAATTTTAGTTACCTAAAAGTAACTTTTTGTTCCTCGTGGTCCTGGCATTCTCAGTTAAATAGTTCACGCCTCAAACTTAGTAGATCAGCAGGAGCAATATGCAATCTTTCTAGACCTAGGGGAAAAGGGATGATTTCCCCTCTTTTGAAAGTGTATAATACCCAGTGTGTTACTGCTGCTATATATGGGGCAAGGATATGGGGCCTCATAGCAATTCTCTTCTTCAAGCTGAAGAAAATTGCATTTGCTGGAGGTTTTTGTACCTCCCGCTATCTGTCTCCAGTTTTATTATCCACTCGGAGCTAAACCAAGGCTATATTGCAGACAAGGTTCATTTGGCTCCCCTATTTCTGTGGGTCAGCTTATGGGCTAACCTGGAAACGTCACATTGCAGGGATGTAATCTTGGATTGCCTCAGCTTGGATAAGGGGTCTTCGATCCCATGGCTGAACTACATTTCTAAAGCACTTGATGCTTTGGGGGCTATTGTTTCTGTTTACGGATCCTAGAAATATTAACGAAGAGGACAATATAAGGGTTAAATCTAATTTACTGGAGCACCACGAGGACGCAAGATTGAAAAACGAATTATCCAAATGCACAGTGCTGGCTTATTATAGATCTCTAGCATCAGCAGAGCCTTCTATTTACTTAGCATTAGACCGTACACATTGGGAGAGATCACTTATTTTCCGCTTCAGAGCTGGCAGCTTTTGTGTTTTAAGGTATGCAGACAGAATATCTAGTTGGAAATGTCGACTTACACAAATATCGAGTTGGAAATATCGTGATACAGAAATATCGACAGCAAGAATATCGTGGTCAAGAATATCGACTTTAAGGTAAGAAATATCGTTTTTAAAAATATCGAAGTCATTAATATCATTTGCAAAAATATGGTTGTTTAAGATATCGATTTTTAAATTAGTGTTATGTATTTTAGTACGTATTTTAAATGTATGTGATCTATTTTTTTTGTATAAGTATTGTTTTTGTTTTTTAATATATGTGTTAAATTTTTAGTAGTTATCAATTTTATTTTAATAAAATTTTGCATTTTTTAGTTCCGTAGCAGGTTTTGGGTTTATAGGGGAATAGGGTGGGAAGTAATTTAATTATAATAAATGAATGATTATTTTTTATTTAGTAATCATTATTTAATTTAGATTTTATAGTGTTATTTGTGGGAAGTAATTTATTATTATTTAATTATTAATTTGTTGATAATTAATATTAATTAATTGGTAATTAATTATGGTAATTGTGTTATATTTTTAGGAGCGGGTTGTGGGGTTTATAGGGGTAAAGGGTGGGAAGTAATTTAATTATCATAAATTAATGATTTTTTAAAATGTATAAATATTTATTTAATTTAGATTTTATAGTGCTAATTGTAGGAAGTAATTTATTATTAAGTAATTATTAATTGGTTGTTAATTATTATTAATTAATTAATTGGTAATTAATTATGTTAATTGTGTCATTTGTTTAGGAGCGAGTTGTGGGGTTTATTCCGGTCCAGGGAGGACCTGGCCTGGCAGTTCGGTCTGGACTGTTCCCATGGGGCACAGGGTCAAGACTGATTTGCATATGGCTGGGTCCAAACTGGGAGTGGCGTAGTGGGCAAAAGAACGATGGATTTAACCCAGATCTTTTGACTGGGGGAGAATGTTTGCATTCTCAGCATTCCGTCCATCATTTGTTTGCTGTAACACTTTTCGCCCTAAGTGGGATGGGTATGCCCAGACGTGGGTCCCTTGCTCACTGTGCCACTGGATTCAAGCTAGCCTGGCTGAAGAAGGGTGACATACCCTGAAACCGGTCCCAGGATGCTTGTTTCCGGTCCAGGGAGGACCTGGCCTGGCAGTTCGGTCTGGACTGTTCCCATGGGGCACAGGGTCAAGACTGATTTGCATATGGCTGGGTCCAAACTGGGGTGGCGTAGTGGGCAAAAGAACGATGGATTTAACCCAGATCTTTTGACTGGGGGAGAATGTTTGCATTGTCAGCATTCCGTCCATCATTTGTTTGCTGTAACACCTCCAGAGATGACGGCGTCAATCGCGAGATGTGAGGAAATTGCCAACTTCCTCTCTGAAAAAATTGCCAAAATTGACCAATCCTTCCCTCTAATCGAGTACCCGCTCAACCCCCTATCTGCCTCTGACCTGCCATAGACATACCTTCTTGGTCAGCACCACCCTTACCACCTTATACTACTAACCACCTACCCACTCCAACCTCACCCGTTACCATCCTTCCTAACTTACAACTGAAAAATAACGCCTCCTCGCAAAATTTCCGTCCCATGACCGAGCACGAAGTCTTTAATATCATAGCTAAATTAAAGCCGACCTCGCACACCAAAGACCCTCTCCCTTCTACCCTTGTTCACAATCTTAACCACATCATTGCCCCTTACTGGACCAAAATCATTAATAACTCCCTCGCCACTGGATGTGTCCCTGACTCCCTCCAACTCGGACAAATCACTCCCATTCTTAAAAACCTAACTGCTGACCCCAATGATCCTAACAATCTCCGACCTATCTCTAACCTCCCTCTTCTGGCTGAAGCCCTGGAAAAATGTGCCTTACTCCAACTGGACAAACACATAGGCAATTTCAACTTAGTTGACTCCGTTCAATCTGGTTTCAGGAAAGGCTGCAGTACTGAAACCGCCATGCTGAACATTGTTGATGACATCCACAGATCCCTAGATAATGGTGATGCTTGCCTTCTCATACTCCTTGACCTCTCTGCAGCGTTCGATACAGTTAGCCACTCTTCCTTACTTAATTCGCTTCAAACTCGCTTTGGCCTTAAGAGGTTCACCTCTTTCCTCCAACACAGAACTCAACAAATCAAAATCAAAACCTGCCTCTCTAACCCTACACCTGTCTCCTTGGGCGTACCCCAGGGCTCTATCCTCTCCCCTCTCTCTTCAACCTCTTTATGGAACCCCTTACCCTCATTCTGAAACAAGCTGGAATCAACTATCACCTCTATGCTGACGACACCCAACTCTACTACAAAATTAAATCCCAGACTGATATTCTTCATTTAAACAATACCCTGAGTAAGATCCAATCCTGGTTCTACACCAACCATCTTAAACTGAACCCTAAAAACGGAAATTATTCTCTTCTCACCAAAAAATAATCGGCTCCCCATCCAAGGCTGGATCGTGGATCTAAATGCCCTCAATTGCTCACTCTCTCTATCTGACACAGCGAAATCCCTAGGTTTCACTCTTGACAAAAACCTGGATCTTAAAGACCACATAAAAAACTCGTCAAAAGGAGCACTCTTCACTCTCCGACACCTTAAGAAAATCAAACCCTTCATTCCTTTAGATCACTTTAAATCAGTTGTCCAATCTCTAGTCCTGTCGAAATTGGACTATGGCAACGCTATACTCACAGGAACCCCCAAAGTTCACCTAGCCCCACTCAGAGCAGTACTTAACTTGGCGGCCAGACTCATCACTGATTGTAAACGATTTGACCACATCTCCCCAGCCCTTAAAGCCTTAAATTGGCTCCCCGTTGAAGGAAGATGCTTCTATAAGACTGCATGCATCACGCATAAAGCTCTTCACCAACAAACCCCTTTATACCTAACAAACAAACTCAATAAGGCGGGCGGTACCAGACAGATGAGAAGCACCAATTCGCTCCTCCTCGTCCCCCCGCTTTTCAAATAGAAATCCACCCAATCTTGCGCCTTCTCCGGGAACGCCCCGAACATCTGGAATGCCCTCCCACATGACCTGCGCTGTAACCCCTCCTACCTCAACTTTAAAAAAGACCTAAAACATCACCTTCTCAACTTATACTGGGGTCCTTAATTCTCTCCTTTGACAGTACTTTCTATTTCCCCTGGATCAGTTTTCTTCAGTTTCTTTCCTAACCCTCTCTCCACCCTCCCTCTTCACTTAATATCCTCTCTTCTCTGACCTTAACTCCTTCTCCCATGTCTATTATTATCTATGTCCATTACCCGCTAACCACCTGGAATTCCTAATCCCCCTTTTCTTAATCCTGAATTGTACCAGCATGTTTTATTACCCTGAAGAATTGCCAATATTATTTTTGACCACTTACAACTTTATATGTGATGTATTCGCTTGCTTTATTTGTTATTGTGCACAACTGTCTTCCTCGATTTCCTCTGTTCATGTTAAGCGCTCTGATACCCCCGGGTCTAGCCAGTGCTATATAAAACCTTTCAAATAAATAATAAATATCACAAGGCAGCAAACTGCCAACAGACAGCAAGATGCACACACCTTGGAGGTGAGTGGATAGCTGCTATGGGGTGAAGGTGGACCAGAGGGCTCGATGATTGGGATTCGGTGGGCCCCCTCTACCCCCCTCCACAGGGGGCCCTCAACCCTAAAAGCAAAAGCAACTAAGGCAGGATAGAAGCACTATCAAAGGCAGCAAACGCTGCATGTGGGTGGAGAGTGGTGAGGGGGGCGAGAGACTCCAGCTCTCCTGCGGACCTAGACCGTACTGCAGTAACAGCAGTAATCAGGGGTAAGCCTCAGGTGGTGACACCTCCACAACACAACAAAATTGACAAATATGGAAAGGTGACACCTAAGAAGGTCCACAGAGGCTAATAGGGAGTCTTTAGCTACTTCAAAGCAAATTCTCCAGGGCATATGCGATCTGTGAGCATCTATAGAGAATCTGGGCCTTATTCACAAAGGTAAACGTACACGTTTGTGTAAGTTTACTCTTTTTTGGTATTCACAAAACTGCATTTTAATAGTAAGTTTACTGTTGGGACTGAGAACTCCGCACATAAAAAGATAGGCGTGAATCAGCTCCTCAGATTTGTGGGGATGAGCCTGGTAGTGGGACTACTCCATCAAGAGCTAAACAAATTACAGATAGGGTCACAGAAGTCGCATGCAAAATAGCCAAAACAGCCCATTCAGTGTAGTAGAATTTAACAAAATAACCTGCACTTTGTTGGAATTTGAGCGGGAGTGGAGGGCTCCGACCTGGTGGGTTTCCTCTCCCTGTGACTCCACTCCTGGGCCCCACCAAAACTCTGTCCACCTGTTTCATAATTGAGAGGGCTCATAGATCTTTAGCGGCCCAACTGCCCTCTTGGGCATTACCGGGACCGGTGATTGCATGCTTTCTTAACTATGCAGATAGTGACGCCTTTCTGCAACAAGTTCAGTCACACACAACTCTGCAACTGGAATCTGCATGACTTAGCATCTATTCGGACTACCCCACACAGGTGCAGTGGTTGCGGAGATCCTTCGAGGCAGTGAAGCAGAAGCTGATATTGATGCAGTTCATTTACATCCTTACATCAATATGGATCAATTTACATAACGTACATCCTGCAGAGCGGGGATCCTTCTTTCACACGATCTGCGAGTGTCTGAGTTTACAAAAAGATTGGAGTCAAGTGTGCCTTACAGTGTCACAGGTGGTACATAGGCAGATAGTGAGGGAGCCTAAAATGGTGATATTAGCCCCAATAGATGAGTGGGGAGGGTAATGGCACACTAGACTGCTGGTGGCCATGGCCTTCCTCATGGTCAAGAGAGATAAAGCATGGCACTGGAGTTTCGCATCGGCTCCATCAATGACTGAATTGACTTGGGGAATGGATTATTCAGCCTAAGCAGAGTGATTTGTATACAAATCAAGGAGATGCCGAAGAAACATGTCAAAGTTTGGCTGACTGACTTAATTATTCTATGTATGCTAATGGTTGATATTATATTTATGTTACAGGACCTTTGAGAAGGTCCATCAAGAGCCGGGAAGGTGCACTTTGTATTATATATCTCAATACTTTTTACGTCAACAAATACTGTTATGCACGTTCTATGTATATTTAAACTTAAAAAAATCAATAAAAAATATTGTAAAAAAAAAAATGAATTACCAAGCCTATTCCTGCATGCAGACCCTTTATTTTGTGTCCTTTACGCTCCACATTTTTCAACTGTATTTATAAGGTGCAAAGTGTGCATGGTAAATATTTGTGTTATTAAGTGTATGTTTCCACATTCAATAAAACTAATAATCATGAATAGTAGTAACTCCTGCAGGGATACATAGTAACTACTGCAGAGATAGTATGTGTTATGACTATCGAAAGCCCTAGAAAATAGATTAGCGAAGGTCATCCAAACCATAAAACCACCATGATCAAAATGGATTTATGCCATAGCGCAGTACCCAACATTGTCTTCGACTCCTCCATGCTGCACTTCCACTATTTCTTAACACACCGGACTGAAGGGCACTGTTTTCCATAGATTTTGAGAAAACCTGTAATTCGGTCTGGTGGCTCTCCATGTTCCTTTTACTGCAGTGCATAAAGTATATACCATTACTTTATACTAAGCCCTGGGCAAGGGTTCCAGTGAATGGGGTGTTATTCCAGGCTTTTGCAGCTGAACGGGGCAAAACAAAAGATAGCTCCATGTCCCTCCGTCTCTTTGCTATAATCATGGTGCCATTAGAGGAATAAATCAGAAAAGATGCCCAGCTGAGTGGTTTCCAATGGTAAGACTGCTTGGAGGACAGAATATAATTAAATGCTGACGATGTCCTGATATATGTTAGCCACCGGAAACCTTGAAACCTCACTTGCTATGAACTCTTCAGATACAGACTGATGCATTAGGCAGTTGCCACTGCTACAGGACCCGGGTGGTGGGGCGGGGGCAGGTGGGTGGGGTGGGTGGATGAAAAAAGTAAAAAAAAAGAAGAAAAAAAACACTTACCTGTTACGGCCGGCCGGCCATCCGCCGCCTCTCCTCCGTCCTCTTCTTCCTGACTCTGGTCCAGCAGCAGGAAGCTAAGTATGGTCTTAGATAAAAGAGACAGACCACACCAGGTACCAACAGAATTTATAGCTGCTCTAGCCAGAATATGTCTCAAAAATAATTTTTTTGCTTTCAAATATGACCTGTATTTACAGGTTAAGGGCGTGGCGATGGGGTGCTGCTTCACCCCAGAAATAGCCAATCTTGTTATGGATTGTTTTGAGACCCAATACATTTTTCATGACTCCAACCCCTTTAAATTGCATACTGCACAGTGGGTGCGGTTTATCGATGATATTTTGATGGTGTGGAATGGAGATCAGGAGTCTTTAGAACAATTTCATCTATGGCTGAACTCACGCACACAAGATCTGAGGTTTACTACAACATACAGCAGTGAAAAAATTAATTTCTTAGATGTATGGATAGCCGATAATGATGGAAAATTGGAGGTGAGCTTGTACACCAAGCCTACGGATCGTAACACGCTGTTGCATTATACAAGTGGACATCCTAGAAATTTAAAAGAGAACTTGCCCTATGGGCAGTTCTTAAGAATAAGACGGAATTGTACTAATAAAGCTGATTATTTTAACAATGCAGAAATTCTGCTACATAAGTTAGTTGAGAGAGGCTACCCAAAGAAATTGGTCCGAACAGCACTTAAACGTGCCTGGTTCACGCCACGAGAAGATCTTTTGACTCCTAAGATCAAACCCGATTCAAATCCATTGACTTGCGTACTAACATACAACCCCAAGGCCAATAAAATTAAGCTAATCATACTGCGGAATTGGAGGTTGGTGCGGCATTTAAACATCCCAAAGCCCCTTTTGCTTTCCGTAAAGGAAAAACTTACGCCAGCATTTAGTGAAGGCATCACGCACGCAACAACCCAAGAAAGCCCTGAGAAGTATGTTGGGCCTTTCGCCCCTGGTAGGGCATTTTAGGTGCAATAATTGCGCCGCATGCCCACAGACGAATGATTCTAAATTTGTAATGCTTAATAACAAAAAACATACACAAGGCTGCTTCTCGAATTGTAATACGAAAAATGTGGTTTACTGTCTCACATGCCCATGTGGCAAAACTTACATTGGGCAGACGATGCAAGCAGTGAAAATGCGGGTATTACAACACAAATCAAGAATGCGTTGTAGGACGCAGGGGGCACCATTAGTACAACATTTTGTACAATGTGACCACAATGAATACGATATAAGTTGGTCAGTTCTTCTTGTGGTGAAATCAAATAATAAAGCGAGTCTACAAATGAACTTAAATAGACTTGAGGCCCGTATGATTGAAAAATACCAAACAGCAGTGAATGGCCTCAATGACCGCGATGAAATTTGGGCTTTGATCTGATGTAAAAGCGACTGTATAATTTTATCCTAGAATGGGTGCCACATATATCTGATTTAGCCAAGAACATCCGGTCACACCAGGACCAATTTGAGGTACGACCCCTGGTGAACTGGGTTCTGTACATATCCATATTGTACTGTGACACACTATTTTGTTTTTGTTTTTGATTTTGTAATAATACATTGTAAGTCCCAAGTACACAGGATGTGCTGAGTATGTAGGTTGATGAGAACTTGGGGTATCCCCTGGAAAGGCTGTTGTATTCTTAGTTAGATGAGCAAGCAGGTTTCTGCCCTTTAGTAACTGGGCTGTCCACTCTTATTTCTTTTGTTGAATTGTGGACCTTTGGGTAATACTATTTATGAGGTTATTTTATTGTCTTGCCCCTCCACATTTTTAACTCGGGAGTGGTTGGTCCACTGACTTTTTCTTGTATGATATAGCTCTGGACCCTACGTTCAGGTTTTTGTTTGAATACAACACCCCCTTGATTTTTAAAAGAAGAGGTGGAGCTATATCCTTTTGTCCCCTTTTGGAGTAACTTGTGAGGGACATCTCTCCCACCTACACCATAGATAATGATATTATTCGCGTCATCGGGTTTCCATGATGATCTGATCCTAATTTTCCGGGAGTCGGGCTTTATTGATTTTATCCCCCGTGATATCTCTCTATAAGTTGTGGTTATATTAAACATCTCGTGTATAGGGGCACAGTTTTTTCATTCTGCACCGTTACGGATTAGACCGCATTCATTTTTAAGTATTCAATACTTCCTTGGGTTTTAGGTTTCCATGACTACCTAAACACAAAACCCCGGGAGTCTTTTTTCTATGTCCCTGGATTTGATCATGACGTGGTTAACACGTGACCACGCCTGTAGGAAGTTTCCTGTTCTTAAGCTTCCAGTGATTTAGTGATGGCAGCACGTCGGAGCGTTTACACTCTCGGACTACTGGAGCAGCTATCCGTATCAGTTACGTGACCCCCGGCATTACAGACGGTGAGTGCTGAACCGCGCAGATTGTGTGAGGGCTATCCCCGTATTTGTCGGCCAGACGTGTTTTTTGTAACGCAGCTTTATCCCGTATTTTCAACAGGGAACCCACCATAGAGGGAGCGAGCATATGCCAGGGTTGAATGCCATAGTTAAGAGTATTTGCAACAACCGAGAGGTATGTAGGGACGTTTTACCTTTCATCATTTTTTTATATTTTATTTTATTTTTTCACTTTGCTCTGATAACATTGTGGAGTTGTGGCTATGAGTGATTTTTCATCAAAGTTTCCCTGACAGTATCAACCACCTTTTTCAGGTGACTGAACCACGTTCTACGACAGATATTATTCCCCACACGGGGTACCGCTTACCTGGAGCACACACAAGAGCCTGAATTTGTTAAGGCCACGTGAGTGTGCTCTGTTTGTTGTGTTTACCGCACTTCTATAGTGTCTTACTATGGTAGCACGACGGGTGTGTGAGTTTATCTTTATATACACTCGCTTGGGCCCCTTTAGGGATCCGCAGCCTTCCAGGTCCACCACCATGGGGTGTCCAACAGCTATTTTTCGCAATCCCTGCATGTATGTTCTTTTGAAATAAGATGGGCACTTGTTGCATGCCCTGGGTTCAGCACATCCTGTGTGACTTAGAAGACAGTTGTTTTAGCTTGTGTAAATGGTTACTGTTGGCTTACTTTAGGTTGGTTCCTTTACCCTTGTCCTGATGAGGCCCGGAAGGAATGGGGGCTGAAACGCGTCGACAGTTTTGATGGGAGGAATCCGCTTGAAAACAAGATTTACTATTGAATTTTAAGGCACATTCAACAAATGGTTGTAGAGGTGTAGAAACCTCCTGTGCATAGAGGATTACCTCACAGTGTATTGCCTAGATTAAGCATGCGAACACTGATTCATTGTAAAAATATGTGGGTATAGGCAACAAAAAATTGGTTTATGTCTATATATGTTGGTTATGTAGATGTCTATATATGTGTAATTGTATGTTTTCTATTTACAAAAAAGAAAAATAATTATTGATTTTTCCAAAGGAAGTCATTGTGGTATGTGTACTCTTTGAATTGTGTTTTAAGACATTGGAATGGGACATTGTACCATTTATAGGGTAATTTGATGTTCTCTATGATTAAGTAAAGGAATAGATATTTGTTCCTCCATACCATTTTTCTGCGCAATGTGTAGTTTCTTGGCCCAGGTATAGGAGGGTGATATGGGCAAACCCCGTTGATTTTGTATCACAGCAGCAGGAAGCAGCACAAAGCACCCAGCTCCCAGCCTCCCGATAGCCAATCACAATGATGCAATGCAGTGTTGTGCTTGGTCTGAGCGCCATGGATCGGCGCTCAGCCAGTGAACAAGGGCCTGGCCATGTTCTCCACGCAGGCTGTAATGCAGCCTGCATGGAGAAGATGCGAATCCGACAAACTTTCCTTTCACACTCCCTGTACCTCAGCACGATTGTCACATAATTCACTTTACAAAATCCTCTTACTCTGCAATCAGAGAACGTAAACACCAATCTCAGTGTTAAAAGACAAGGAAGCAATTTGTCAGAAGACACAACCTGGCATTTGACATCTGTCTTTGAAGCATATGAAACGTGACAAGATAAAAACAAAATTTAAAGGCATCTTTATTGAACATTCACCTCCTGAACTCATGAATGAGAATTTGGGGGGGGGGGGGGTTGGCAACACACCTACTTATAGCACCTACGGTTTGAGTTCTCTCTTGGCAAGTATTTTGCAAAGATGCAGACTACCCATGTTTATTAGTTTGACCGCACACTTCATTTAGCAGTTCTCACATGTTATTTTGTCATTACAATGGAGTCTGGCAGGTACTGGTTTGTGTTGTGACTGCAGCAGAAACAGTTGAGGCCACCATGTGGTGTTTTTGCAGGCATGCAGGACTCCAGCATCAGATCAGGTCTTCGGCTGGTAACAAGCCAGCTTTTGGGCTTCAGTTGAGATGGGAACTTGGGCCATGGTGTAAAAGGTCATGGGGCCACTACTGAGGGCAGGCTACTTACAGTACACAACCTACTACACAATATGTTAATGTAGCAGTATGGTCAACTTGGGCCTAACTTGTGGTTGCAGCCACACAGACTGCTCGGGCACAGTTCTTTGTCATTATGGCACAGTCCACAGCTGACTCTGGCTCTTCCTGTATAATCACACCTCCTGCAGGGTCAGCAGTCTCCTTCCCCCTCTAAGCAGGCAGGATGGCTTCCAGGAACGTCAGGACACAGGAACAGTTTCTTCCTTCCAAGAAAGTTTAGAGGTGATGTCCCCTCAACTCTGGGAAGCTGGCTGCCAGACAGAAAGAAGGTCTGGTTGCACAGCAGTCCTCTGAGTACTCTGCGGAGCACTACCTTTCCTGGTTAAAGAGAACTTGGAACTGGAACAATAAATGGGTCAGTAGCTCCCACTTTTGTGCAGTCATAACAGAGCGGCTATATGGATTCTCTGCTTTTTCAAAACTGATTCATTCATGTGCCCTCTTCAGGCTCCTGACAGTGGGTAGTCTCCAGCCTGGAGTACGAATAAACGAGGCTCAAAGAGGTGTGATCTTTCCATACCTGGTTTTCATTAGCCACACTGAATAGTGATCAGGAAAAGACAATGCTGGCCTCACCCATACGCCCCTTCTCACTCTGAATAACAGAGACTACAGTCCCACCTTTCACTGCCACCATCTACCAAAGGCAGTGCTCAGGAAAACAAATCAGAATTTCCTCCCAGCAAAAGGCCCTAATCAAATTTATAAAGTTTCTATGTCTCCTAACTACAGCTTCAGAAATGTCAGCAATTTACTTTCACCATCTAGTAAAGCAACCTCACCTCCACCTCCTGCTAGAAATAGGCCAGCGGCTTCCAAAATGGAACCAAATAGCCTCCTTTACTCAAGTTCACTAATGCATACTGTTAGACCTGGTACCATTGGCGTGAGTCTCCCTCCCATTTTTTGCTGTTGTCTCCTCTGTTTTTGATATGTTTTTCTGGTTTTAGATGCTTTGGGCACTGTGCCACTGCTATCCAGTGCCACAGTGCAAGTGCTCCCTATTGTAAAGTATTGTAATGGATTAGTGACTCCCTGATTGGCTTGTTTGATTTACTTGTCAGACCCTAGTATAGTGCACCATGTGTGCCCAGGGCCTGTAAATCAAATTCTGCTGGTGGGCTTGCACCACTGGTTGTGCCACCCACAGAAGCAGCTTGTAAAGTGTGTCTCAGGCCTGCCATTGCAGAGCCTGTGTGCAGCCTAGTACTGCCATGTTGACCTGGTAAGTGCACCCACTTCCCAGTCCCTAAACCTTCCCTTTCCTACATATCAGACACCCCTAAGGTAGGCCTACGGGCAGGGTGCATTGTAAGTAAAGGTAGGACATGCCCTGATGTGTGTGGCATGTCCTGATAGTGAATTACAGCCAATTTCGTTTTCACTATTGCAAGGCTACCTGTCCCCATAGGCCAGAATGGGCAGTTTGATTATAACATCTTATAATCCTAACTGACCCAGGGAACATGGTAGAAAAACGAATTTAGTATGCCTGAACTCAGAATGATAAAATACATCTTTTAGTGAAGTTGGTTTTAACATTCTGTGTTTGAAAATACCACTTTTAGAAAGTGGGTATTTTCTTGCCTAACCATCCAGCCTGCCTCTGCTAGGTTGTGTATTGCTTGTCTGGTTTGTGAGTGACAGGAGGGCTGGGGCTCCTGCAGTCTGATGAGTCAGGGCTGGGCTGAATAGAACCTTGGCTGAATAAAGAGTAGGGGGCGGAGATTTCCTTTCACTCCCCTGAGCCCTCATAGAATAGAGAGTAGGGGGAGGAGATTTCCTTTCAGCTACCTGGGCCAGGTCTGCTTTCAACAATGCTGTCTCCAACTCCTGCCAGGAAGCTGCACAGAACTGGTTTTGGCTAGGTACAGGCACCCTCTGCCTTCAGAGGACAAAGGATTTACTAGTATAAATATTGGGGCCCAGACCCCAAGACTTTAGATCACTTCTGGGAATCAAGACGGACCTTTGCCAAGGAGAAGAAACCAAGGAAGCTGAAGGATTTGACTGCCCCTGTGCCAGTGTGCTATTTTCTGGGGTTGGCCTGCAGTGGTTACTTTATTGCCAAGGAAAGAGGAAAGAACTTTTATTGAACTTTCATCATCTTGAAGAAGAATCTCCAAGGGCTTGAACTGTGCTTGCCTCCTGCTGAAGTCTCAGGGACACAAGACTTCACTACCAGCTACCCCCCTGAATTTCCTTGCTGGGAATTCTGTCTGCAGAAGCCTGCGTATCGTTGGGAGCTGGAAGCGCGACTCAACGAGAAGAAGCGTGACGCCGTCGCAGCTGTTGCCGTCGCATCATCGGAGAAGCGTGACGCGACCGCAAGGGTCGCCATCGCATCACCGAAGAAGCATGTCTCCGTCGCAGCTGTTTGTCGTCGCATCACCGGAGAAGCGTGTCGCCACCGCAAGGGTCGTTGTCGCATCACCGGAGAAGCGTGTCGCAGGGCCTGTCGCGGCTCAGAAGTTACAGAGTTCGACGCACGGCCGTCGGGCGTGCACGCATCGCCTTCACGTCGTCGCATCGCATCAAGGGCGCCATCTTCTCGTATCGCACCGGACCGTCGCAACGCATCGAAGCGCCATCTTGTCGCATCGTAACCGGAACACCGTAAGGGATCGACGCATCACCTCCTCTCCGGTAAGGAACAGACGCATCGCCTACTTTGCGCAAGCACTAAGGAACAGAAGCATCGCCTCCCCCGAGGCAAGGAACCGACGTATCACCCTTCCTGCGACCCTTTTGTTTGTTTTGCGTTAGTCATTTAAGGTACTTTGTGAGAAACGTGTCGCATTCACCATCAACTTTGAACTAAGCAATTTCTACCATTTTTAAGTCTATCGGTGATTACAGTATTGTGGATTTTTGTCGTTTGGGTCTTGTGTTAAGTCTATATAAAGAATACTTATTTTTATAAAACCTGTAGTGTTTTCACTGTATTACTGTATGTGTTCACAAATGCTTTACACACTGCCTCTGAGATAAGCCTGCCTGCTCGTGCCAAGCTACCACAGGGTTGAGCAGGGGTTATTTTAGGAGTGTAGCCCCTTACCCTGACTAGAAGCAAGGGTCCCTATTTGGACAAAGGTGCAAACCATTGCCAACTAGAGACCCCAGTTCTAACACATACAATGCATGGTAGAACACCGACCACATTAATGCAAACTCGTAGCATTCACACAAGTTAGTGTTGGGATCTGGTTTAGCACATGGAACCAAAACTTCATATGAGTGGGCCTCTAGGCCTCCACTTTGGTGCCACAGATTAAAACGTCTAGTCACAACTACTGATTCACAAAACACGTTTGCTGCTGAACCCATGACAAGGACCATGGTCCATTGTTAGATAAATGAGGGCCTGCTTGGTGCACCGTTCCGGGTCCAGGACAGGTCAAAGACCTCACTCATTTCACTGGATTAGTATGAGGCTGTGGCCAAAATCCAAAACCCGGGATGTTGATACTCACAGTCAGACACTCATGGCAGGGAAACATGAATGTACTCCATTCCTGTCCCAAGGCATGCCTTCTGGTATGTTAAAATATTCCATGACCTTTATTGCTGGTCATGTTTAACATATAGTTTGAAACCCTCAGTATCTGTTCACGGATTTAGTGACACTTAACAAATGTTTCCAAAAATAAAAAAATACTGATGTAATTTGGAGATGGAACATCACCAACATCACTCCCAGTCTTTAACTGTGCATGTGCTATTTGAGCTTTTGCTTAGAGGTGCCAGGCCGTGAAAACTAAGATGCTCATCCCCTTACCATATGTTACAACAATCACCAACAGTATGGGTTTCGGAATATTGGTTTGTTTGATGACCTTTGGTTGGGTTGTGAAACCTATTGTGACATCATTCACCAGAATGTCCCTTTGACTATTTTAAAGCCTATGACTTTAAGACACAGCAAGCAAATTAACATTAGTTATTATTGCCTCTGCCTCACTAATAGTGGGCCCTTCTCCTGGAGGTAGGAATGACAAAATACCTTTTGTTTTGTCATTTCTGTCCCCACTTGAACAGTGGTGCAAAAGGGGAATGGCAAGACAGGCCAAACAACACATCATTCTTTTGCAGCCCCAATGCACCATATGTCTATTGGGGAGAGGTGCCCACCGCCATTGTGGATTTGTATGTGTGAAACATTAAAAGTTATCCCTCATCAGTCTCAGTACAAAAGTGCTTGCTCCGCTTGTGGGGATTCTTCACGAACAGCGGCAGATGGTACGCTCTTACCTTCATGTCTGGTGGGGCCAGCTCCATCTAGGCAGCAGACGTGATGAGCGTGAAATACATCATAAGAACCACAGATAGTTGCTGAACTTGGGGAAAGTCCCATCTCTTGCCAGTGCAGGATTTACAGTACATGGGTGCCAGAATCGGAACAGACTTGGGCATGGTCTTGTTTCTTCAGGACACGATTCACAAGCTAAGACTTCACTGTTCTCAAATTTTGGCCGAATCAGAGGAGCTAGCACTGGGATGCTTCAGACTTTAGCAGGAACATATTTGCTGTTCTCCTGATCCAGTGGACAATCATTCATTTTTCAGTACTCACCATTAGCATTGTCCAACATGGCGAAGCAAATATTCAGTGATTAACACCACTGGTGAGGACAGCTGCGTCCTTTTCAGAGTATGGAAGGAACAGGAAGGGGCGGAGTTAAGCAAAGGTTTCCATAGGAGAGTGGGCTGCATGTGGCTTTGACCAGATGTTACAAGTGCTTTGCCTAGAAGTAGGGATCTACATAGGCAAGGTTGCAAATTCAGGTGATGTGCCTAGAAGTAGGGATCTACAAGGCAAGGTTGCAAATTCAGGTGCTGTGCCTAGAAGTAGGGATCTACAAGGCAAGGTTGCAAATTCAGGTGCTGTGCCTAGAAGTAGGGATCTACAAGGCAAGGTTGCAAATTCAGGTGCTGTGCCTAGAAGTAGGGATCTACAAGGCAAGGTTGCAAATTCAGGTGCTGTGCCTAGAAGTAGGGATCTACAAGGCAAGGTTGCAAATTCTGCTTCGGCATACAGCATATCCCCATTTCTATTTTAGCCAAAAAATTGGCTGTTTTTCTGACCAGCATGTCTGAAAGAGGCGATAGGGGACTGAAGTTTTAGTTCTTGGTGTCAATATTCGGCATTTTTGTTCTGTATAAAATGTTTCTATTTAAAACTGCCTTTTTAAATTGACATTTTCTTGGTTGCCATCAGCATTCAACTCACATCCTCACATCCTCCCTTCCACGCTTCCCCGTTAGAGACCTTGTGTTTATCACAGCAAGTTTCCAGAGACGCAGATAAACCACGAGCCTTTCTTTTTAATTACAATTTCTTGTGTTGCTTATTACCCAAGCAATGGGGCTGATAAGTGCTGAGTAATTTCTAGGATGCGCCGCTTTTAATATTTCCGATACTCTATTTAATTTTCAAATGGCAATCTGATTTAGTAAAGCTCGTAAACAAAACAGGGACTGCCTTCCTTGGATGTTTGCAAAGTGTGAGTGAAAGCTAGCTACTCGCATGTATAGCTCGTTTGAAATATGTGACAGCAGCTGATATATGTTTTTAGGTAAAGTGTCTTCGGCAAACCTAAAAAATAAAGTTAATCATTCTAGGAGACAGAAATCAGCATTATATAGAGACAGTAAATCTACACTTCACACGAATGACGAATGACTATGTCTCGAGTCTCATCACTTGTAACTCGGTGCCCAAAGTTTTTTTTTTGTCACTCTCAGGCTTGTTTAGTCATTTCCGTGAAATACTGTGACCGGTTTCCTCCAGCAAGCTGCTCATGAAAATCAGATTTCAATAAAAGCTGTAAAATGGGTGGTAATAATGCTGTCTGTGCTGAACGCTGTATCTGGAGGTATTGCAAATTAAGAGCTCGAGTCTTTTTGGTTTCTCAAAAGGGTGGGCTAGAAATCCACAAGTGACACAAATATTCACAATGGGGCATATTCTCAAGGAGTCATCGCCGATTCATCGGCACTTTAGCGCCGCAAAAGTGGCGATAGATTCATCGCCCTATTCCCAAGCTGGTGCAAACTGCCGATATTGCCAGTTACCAGCGATAGCTGCGACAAAAAACCTTGCCACGGATGAGAGCGACAACTAACGCTATGATATGCAGAGTAGGCGTACCCGTGCAAAAACACACGAAAACACCACTTCGCGATATTCTCAACGACCAGCCAAATCTGCGATGCGACCCAAAAACAGGCGATAAGGCGCGTTAGCAGCAGGGATTTAACACCTGCCTTTTACTGGTGTAAAGCCGGACGACAACCTGCAGCAAGAAAGGGAGCCCAGCCCAGAGCCACATCTGAAGACCAACACATGTCATGGAGCTACTGACCATGCAGCTCGGAGACCCAAGAGGGCCACAACACCCACCGCCACCACCCCCAGGCCCCCCCGGACTACCACCGAGGCAGCGCAGAACAAGACAGCTGACCTTCCCAAAATGGCATGGTCCCTCAGCCACACAATTGCAGAATGTGGGGAGAGGTGGGATCCAAGTATGTGTGAAGGAGGCAAGTCACCCATGAATAAGAATGTACACAATGCCAAATGTGGCGGTGATGTGAAGGACAGACTACAGTATGCAGAGCACAGACATGTCCATGTGGACATATACTGCTGGTGTTTGTAGTGTTGTGGAAAGTGGACGCAACCATGTTACCTCAGGCAGTGGGGAAGACCCCGGTCATGTATCCGTGTCGACCCCCTGTAAGCGTAAGCGGAGTGGGCTGGGCCGGCGTACGCTAGGCCAGCGTAGGAGTGTGAATAAATAGGCCGGGGCTCTGGTCGTGGTTCACTTCCCGGATGGCCAACGCGTCTGCCAGGGAAGCGCCCCTCACCCTGCCACGAGTCCGCCACCATTACCACCAGCCTCCTCAGCCGATCGCTGGCGTCCGCGACACAGGCCCCCAGCGCACCCAGCGGCACAGCACCATGGAGTTATGTGTGTGCTGACTACTGTCTGCGGCCCACACTGCGGTCAGCAGGGCCCTCAAATCAAATTCAATCCTGACCTGCGAGGACAACCCATCATCTCTGGCTGCACACCCTCTGAGCTCTACAGGTGCCACCAACTCAGTGCACCACAAGTCATGGACCCATTATGTTTGAATCTTGTGTGTGTGATTCCAGATCTGGTGCCACTAACTCAGTGCACCACAAGTCATCACCACGTGGCTGTGGGCCCTTCCTGACCGCTGCCTCTGGCCTACACTTCGGTCAACAGGTCCCCCAAGTCAAACGACGCATCATCGCTGGCTGCACACCCGCCGAGCGCTCCAGGTGCCACTAACTCTGTGCAGCTCAAGTCAACGCCACGTGGCTGTGGGCCCTTCCTGACCGCTGCCTCAGGCCTACACTGCGGTCAGCAGGGCTCACAATTCGAATTGAGTCTTGATTTATGTATGGCGCAGTCCAGTAGGCAACAGACATTGCTTCCAGTGCAGCCCGCCCGGACGACGCATCATCGCAGGCCGCGCACCCGCCGAGCGCTTCCGGTGCCACGAACTCAGTGCAGCTCAAGTCATGGACCCTTTATGATTGCATCTGTGTGTGTGATCTGATGATCACTGTTCTAGTTGTTGCCAGCACCAACCACTCCCTGAGGGCTGGCTTACACTCACCCCACACCCATCCAGCACAGGCGTCACTGGACATGTGACCCTGGTAATAAAAAGGGCCGGGCGCACGTGCCCGTAGCCAGTTCAACCATACATCTAAGTGTGTCTGTGTGGTCATTATGAATGCGTGATGGCCCCTGGCCCTACCACATCACATTGTGCTGTGGACAGCGGATGCAAGCATGTCACCTCAGGCAGTGGGTAAGACCTTGGACATGTAGCTCTGTCCCCCCTGTAAGCGTAAGCGGAGTGGGCTGGGCCGGCGCACGTCAGTCCAGCGCAAGGGGTGTGTAGCATTAGCCCGGGGCTCAGGGCGTGGTTCAGTTCTGGCCTGGACAAGGAAGTAACCAATGCGTGCGTCTCTGTTGTAGTGTCGGCGCCACCTGGCCCGCAATTGACAATGTTGCAATGTAGCATGCACCCGGAGGGCGGGCTCGCACGAACGGTGAAATGAAGGAGCGCAAGACCGCTGGGGGTCTTGGCTCATACATGCCAAGTGTTGTGTGTATCTGCATTGCCGCAGCATGAGCCAAATGCCCAGCCTTAATCACAGCGCGAGTTCAGCCAGGCATGAACTCTACATCTCTGTCCGCACTATCCTTACCATAGGCTTACTCACGTGGCCGCCCACCTTCAACGGCCAACATCACAGTGTCGTTGTCAGGCTTGTGGACATGCGCAGACAGGCATGACAATGGTGTGCCGTTGGAGTGCATGTGATGCAACCGCGCAGCGTACACAAGTGAATAGGACCGGGGGAGGGAGGAGCAGCTGTGAGGCAACGTAACACACAGTGATGCCGCTCATTTGCCACATGCAAGTCATGTCAAACATGAATCCCAAAGTCGCACACATCCCACCCCACACCCAACAAGCCACATCACAATTCCTGAATGCAAGCAGATGACAAACTGACATTAGGGATGAAAGCTCCTTTGTCTGAACTATCAGGCGGAAGCACACCTGCACATCCGACCTCGGAATTGCATGTGCCCGGCACCCCCTGACAGATACGGTAGCAGTTGAGGACGACTCCCACACTACGCACAGCCCGACAGACCAACGTATGCACACCCCACACACAGAAGTCCTTGCTCGGAGTTATCTTGCATGGAATGGCCTTCACACTTACTCCCACACCATCCCAGGCGTACAACCGTTGCACACTTAAACAACTCATTGATCCGAGCTGTGGCATTTCATCCACAGTACTGGCGCAGGTCAGAACAGTGCCGCTTCAACCAGGGCCAGTAACGCAATGGCAGAACATCCCGGACACATGCACAACCCCTGTCACGTGGAACTGCACCGTGCACGTATGCTGCATTTACTGGGGGCACTGCCATTGGTAGTGCTGTGGGTCAGTTACCGGCTAAGCTTCCGCCTTGCCAACGTCACCTGCGTTCAGCCTGTGTTGCATTGTCGATTGTGCATATTCGAGTGGCCCATGGATGTCTGCCTATCCAACAGGACGGTAGGCGAACTGGATTTCGACATGTGTGTGCGCCCCTGTTGGCCCACGACCAGGAGTGTCACCGTGATACCCGTCTATGGGATGCCTGGATACTTGGCATACATGCTGGCAGCTGGACCTGGGATATTGCAGAACTCCTCGTGTGCAGTGACCACATTGAGCCGCTCCCCTATTGGGCTGTAGTGCTAATTGGTGACAGGGGGTGGACGCAGCACATCTGTCCAGACCTGCTAATGGATAGCCTCGCTGTCCTGTTCGATGGAGTCGACAACGACCTCATGTTGGAGATGATTGCCTACGAAGCTGCAATCGCTTTCATGGACGTGTAACTACGTACCTGCAGCCACAACAGTTTGGAACCCATTGCACATGTCCGACACCTTATTGCATCTTGGGGTTCTGGTCACATATCCCACGACAACAGTGGACATGGCTGCATTCGCCTGGACCCCAAATACGTGGGCGGACAACCACGCGGGGTAACACACACCTGTGAAAGGTGAGGCACTCCCCCGGAGTGGACAGCGGCGGTTGCAACGTTCCTCATTCTGACATGCTGCTGCATTGATCCGCATGTTGTGGCACTTCTCTTGCCCGTACTGACACGCATATGCTAATAAAGTCTACGCACATTCACTTGTATTCAACTGTGATGTGAGTTGTTTTGAATGACGATGTGTGTCTCACTGCCTATCTGGGTCATGGCCATACATGCTCATTGATAGCATTACCCAGGGAGTACCATCTATGTGGAATCACTGTCCCTACATTCATCAATACTTTCATGCATAATTGATCAGGGCCATGACACATCAGTGTGAATTTGAATGTTTTATTCGCATTCAGTGGGGTGTTTAAGCTGGACCAGTACAGGGCCATGCAAACCCCACTTTATATTGTCGCCCCGTGGAGGGCCAGCCAGAGTCCTTTAGGGATTGACAGGTTCATCGGAAGAGGAAGACTTCAGTCCGCAGTGTGATTGCTGTGTCATTGGTAACCATTACAAATATGGCAGTCCATGTCGTGGTCCAAGGTGAGTGTCGCTGAGTGTAACGGGGGACAGTGGAAGATGTTATTCCAGGGCATGATGCAGAGGGCAGAAACAAGCTGAAACAGGCCATATGGCGGTGATGTATGCTACCACTTCAATCTTACCACCAAGCCAGATTCATCATCATCTTCGTCCTCTGATGTGTCAGGTGCCTCACATGTGGGTGGTGGTGTTTGGTCTGCCGCACTGTGTGGCACTGACACTTCAGGGGGCGGAGATGTGGATGTAGTAGTAGCAGCAGCATTCATCCGCGCCAGGCCGTATGGCGGCAATGCCATGATGAGGATCTGCAGGGCATGGAAGACCCAGCTACATCTCGCTGGTGTGCAGCCGTGGCAGCCATTCGTTCCGCATGCATCCGCTCCATGTTCTCCATGATCCTCCGCATGTGTCCCAAATCCCAGCTGATATCACTGGAGCCACTCTGACTAGACAGGTGTTCTTGTCTCCGAGTCATGACTCCAGCGATGTCAGCCATGGATTGTTGTAGAGCATGGAGCGGACAGTGGGTGTCCGTTAGGGACTGTAAGTGGACCTTGATGGGACTTAGACACCCACGTATGGCATCTAGTTTGGCTGCCATGAGGTCGAACCCCACCCGCAGCTGATCAGCCATCTTCTCCTGGCACCCTGACACACGGCGTTGGAATGCCATGTGTTGGTCGTGGGGGTCCTGGGAGACAGCCTTGGTCGTGGGTGCTTCCTGCTGTGTGGTCTGTGCAGGGGGTGGGGTCTCCTCGATGCAGCTGGGCTGCCCTGCTCCTGGAGGTGGGGTGCCAAAGCTGTCCATGAGCTGCTGGAAGGCGTCGGTGTCGATGTTGGGGAGGTCCTCTTCGTCATCAGTGCTGAGTTGTTGTGTCTGCTCTGCAGGAGGTGTTGATTCTCCCTCTGCAATGTGAAGGGGAGATGCAGATTGACACTGTGTTCACATGTGGTAAATAGACATAATATCGAAAAAAAAACATAGAATGGACAGAATATCGAATTCAAAATATAGAATGGACATAATATCGAATGGACATAATATAGTGGTTAATAATATCGAAATGAAGGTAAGCAATATCGATTTTCAAAATATAGAAGTACATAATATAGGCATTAAAAATCATCGAATTTTTAATAATATCGAATTTTTGTAAGTGTTTAGTATGTTAGTATATGAGTTAAAAATGTATATTATTTTTGTAATGTATGTTTAATATTTTTTAAAGTTACGAAATTTATGTAAAATTATTTTTGCGTAATTTAATTCCGTAGCGGGTTGTGGGTTTATAGGGGAATAGGGTGGGAAGTAATTTAATTATAGTAAATTAAATATTAATTTTTAGGAATTATGAATTATTTTTAATTTTATTTTTGCGTTTTAGTTCTGTAGCGGGTTGTGGGTTTATAGGGGAATAGGGTGGGAAGTAATTTAATTATAATTAAGAAAATATTTATTTGTATTTATTGGTATTGATAATTAATTTATTGTTAATTAATTATTAATTGGTAATGAATTTTTATTAATTGGTAATACATTTTTATTAATTGATTAATTGATAATTATGTTAATTGTATTAATTTATTATTCTGAGCGGGTTGTGGGTTTATAGGGGAATAGGGTGGGAAGTAATTTAATTGTAATTAAGTAATTATTGAAATTCTTTTGTGTATTGATTAATTTATTGTTAATTAATTATTAATTGGTAATTTTTTCATTACTTATTACATTTTTGGTATTGAAAATTAATTGGTTGTTGATTAATTATTAATAGGTAATTAATTTTTAATAAATACTATTTATTGGTATTTATAATTAATTAATTATTAAATATTTTGTAGTTGGTAATTAATTTTAATTAATTTTTTATTGGTATTGATAATTAATTTTTTTTATTTAAATATTAAATCATTACTTTCCCTACTGTTGCACTCACTGGAGTGGGAATAGTAATTTTTACCCCTACGCTATCCAACGCTTTCCCTACTGTTGCAGTCACTGGAGTGGGAACAGTAATTTTTACCCCCACGCTATCCAACGCTTTCCTTACTGTTGCACTCTCTGGAGTGGGAATAGTAATTTTTACCCCTACGCTATCCAACGCTTTCCCTACTGTTGCACTCTCTGGAGTGGGAATTGTAATTTTTACCCCTACGCTATCCAATGCTTTCCCTACTGTTGCACTTACTGGAGTGGGAATAGTAATTTTTACCCTCCCGCTATCCAACGCTTTCCCTACTGTTGCACTCACTGCAGTGGGAATAGTAATTTTTACCCTCCCGCTATCCAACGCTTTCCCTACTGTTGCACTCACTGGAGTGGGAATAGTAATTTTTACCCTCCCGCTATCCAACGCTTTCCCTACTGTTGCACTCTCTGGAGTGGGAAAAGTAATTTTTACCCCTACGCTATCCAACGCTTTCCCTACTGTTGCACTCACTGGAGTGGAAATAGTAATTTTTACCCCTACACTATCCAACGCTTTCCTTACTGTTGCACTCTCTGGAGTGATAATCGTAAATTTTACCCACCCGCTATCCTACGCTAAAAATATTGAATATTTTTTATTAATATTAAGTTAATATATATATGTATTAAAAAATAAAAATGTATGTTTATTTTTTTATAACTTACATTAATTATTTATTAATTGTAAGGTTATTTAAGTATTTTTAAGTATGTTTTAGTTAATTATATTTATTATTTTATTAATTTTACATTACTTTTAATACATTTAAAAAATTCGATAATTTAACAAACTATGGGGCCCATTACGATACCCGGCGTAATTAAATCCGCCAGGCATGGAAGCGGCAAAAATCCGCCCGCACACACCGCCTGAACACCGACCACGCCATTACGATTACACAAACCGAAAACTGCCATCGGCGGAAAAAGCACACAAAATACCGCCCGCCAACGTCCGAGTCGGAGTCAAATCGCCCGCCACGGACGGAAACATGCACGACAACACAAAACCGCCCGCCCTCACGGCCGACACACCGCACGTGAAATTACGATCGCACCGACATGAGCGCGGAAAAACCACAAATATACCGCCTGCCAGCGCAAACAACGCCGATGAGAATCGACACGGCAGAAGCCATGGCGCCAACGTACCTGCACAGAAACCATCCGCACACAAAACCAATAGCACACAACATGGCCAACAAGTCCACACAGCAAGGCACGCACAAATACACAAGCACAGTACACATCCCGAAAACACCCCCCGGACAAACAAAAAATACAAAGGCCAGAACCCCAGACACAACACACCTGAAAACAACAGACCATGAGGACACACCCACATAGGTGAGTACAAAAGCAGCACTCCCACAGACCACAACCCCTTGCTACATTGCAAACCAGAGAGGAGAGGAGAGGACACAGTGACACAGCAAGGACAGCAGCACACCACAGAAACGCACACATCACTACCACCACCACCACCACCACCACCACCAAACACCACCACCACCACCACCACCACCACCACCACCAAACACCGGCACCACAAACCCCCTGCACATTACACAACACACACCGCACCAGCACCACAAACATCATGGCACCACAAAGAATGCCCAAGTTCACGCCCATGGAGCTGACGGTCATGGTCGACGAGATCATCAAGGTGTACCCACAAATCTATGGGAACATGGTCCAGCACACACCACTAGCCACCAGAAACAGAATGTGGAACCGGATCGTAGACCAGGTCAATGCAGTCGGGACCCTGCCCAGGAACAGAGTCGAGATTAACAAACGTTGGAATGACGTAAAGAGCCTGGTCAAGAAGAAGGAGGGCAAAAACAGAGAGCTGGCTGCCGTCACTGGCGGAGGGAATCCCGCGCTCTTTAAGACCTTCAAAGCGTGGGAGGAGAAGGTGCGAGTCGTAATCCATCCGGAGATCCTCGCCGGATTAGCAGGGGGAGTGGAGGCTGGTAAGTACAAACTAATGTATACCAGCACACCGCTATGTACTCACATGCACTACCACCATGCCACAGCTCCCAGGGACAAACACCCCCATGTCCAGCACACAATACACAACACATCACACACACATGCAACAGACACTACCACACACAGCCCAAACCGAACAACTGTAAGATGCGTGGGGACATGTGTACACTAAGCCAGCCACGTAACCACCAACAGGTCCCCAAATAGGCCAGAAGCGCCACAACGAGCACCCACCACACCCATGTGTCCGCCACAGCTGCACTAACCGACAAGTAACAGGTAAGTGGCAGGAACACAAAGTGCAGTGGGTGGGACGGTGGACAGCCCAAGTACAACACACACCAGGCCCCAGTCCCACAGCACAGCAAGGAGGAGCATCCCCCACACCCCACAGCCACGTGTCAGCCACCGCAGTGCACAACGACAGCCGAAAGGCAGACATCACGGTCCACAGCAATCGGTGTCAGTGGGTGTCCAGCCACCCCTCGACCCACAACACCCCCCACCCCCACAGACCTGCAACATGGAGCACCCCCGCTTAGAGCCATGTGGCATCCAGTACAGTGCACGCACGAACAACTTGCAGGTGGGAAACTGGACAGGGCTGGATTACTGGAGGCATGAGGACCATAACACGACCAACACATGGGACATGTCACGTAGCAGACGAACACGCAGCACCGCCCACCGTCACGAACAAGTGAACAATGTGCACACGGACATGAACAACAGACTCACACCCCACATGACCCATCACAGACATAGCAACACCCAAGGAGCCACGTCTGCATGCACAAGCCACACTGAATATAGTCCCACACGGCAGCCACTGTGCAACTCATCACACACAACCGAAACACCATTGAAGTCCTGTCCATGTAGCCCCTACTGCCTGTCAACAACACACCCCTCAACTACGCCTATGTAAGACAAACAACACTAGACGCAACAGAGCGGAACAACATAAATGCACACGAACACCACTGAACCCATCAAACTCACAGACACACCATGCACATACAACATACCATCCATCCCATCCGTCAGGCCCAGTCTCATGAAAGGCATGTCATCCGCACAGCTGCCACACATACAGCAGTCACGCTAAGACACATGCCCATGACCAACCATGTGCCAGAAGTCAATTAAGCGCACGACACACTGTGAGCAACAACACACAACATGGGCCACACCCCCCCGAGCACTGCAGTGATGCACATGGCACAGGGCAGCACGCACACCAAGGAGATGGGACAACTGCAATACGTTGGCTGGCACACAACTATCACTCACTCATAACGATGCGTCCAATGCCATGTCCAGTAATCACAACAGACAGCAAATATGCAGGCCATGTCAAGCATGCACACACCTCAAACCATGCACTGTCATGCTGCCACAACACATGTCACGTTCGGCACCCATGGCTCACAGCATGTACCCCAAAAACATATCCCCTCCCAAATGCGAATCTGGGGCATAGCCCCCATGTTGCCATATGCGTTCCTAAGCGTTCCATTTGAACCCCAAAAGCATATCCCCTCCCAAATGCGAATCTGGGGCATGGCCCCCATGTTTCCATATGCGTTCCTAAGCGTTCCATATGAACCCCAAAAGCATATCCCCTCCCAAATGCGAATCTGGGGCATAGCCCCCATGTTGCCATATGCGTTCCTAAGCGTTCCATTTGAACCCCAAAAGCATATCCCCTCCCAAATGCGAATCTGGGGCATGGCCCCCATGTTGCCATATGCGTTCCTAAGCGTTCCATATGAACCCCAAAAGCATATCCCCTCCCAAATGCGAATCTGGGGCATAGCCCCCATGTTGCCATATGCGTTCCTAAGCATTCCATTTGAACCCCAAAAGCAAAGTACAAACCAGACCCAGGATGGGCCAGGAGCCCGCATACACCAGAGTCACAATAAGTAGGGGCACAGCAACACACCCATCGGCATGGCCAATCCGTCCCATGCCACATGTGCACAGCACACAGTCCCATTGCCAAGCACACACAACTACAGATGCTACAGCCACACACACGCCTCCGGGAAACCCATGTACGAGATTGCACGAACTGTCAATGTCAGACGACAAATACATACTTCGCCAGGTGCAACACAATAACAAATCTCATTCTCTCCACAGGTGACGAACTGCTGGATGCTGGGGATGGAGCCAGCAGCCAGCACAGCCAGCCTACAAGCCCCCAACGAGGACACACGGATCTGGAGGATCTGTCCTCCTCTTCGGACACGGACAACCAAGCAGGCCCATCTGGTGTGGCAGGGCCCAGCCGCTCCCCAGGACCCCTCCTACCCACCAACCCATCATCCAGGGCTGCTGAACATTCCCAGCCCCCTGCTGCCACTGTCGTTGCGGCCACACCCACGGTCATTGTGGCCACTACCACTGCCGCAACCGCCACCATCGCCGCACCGACCACCACCGCCGCCACCACCGCCACGTCTTCGCTGGCACCAGCCCCAGCGCAGGTGGTGGCCCGGACGACTGGATCCACCCTGGGAGCCACAGCGAGGACCGTGGTGAGCAATGTGGCTAGTGGGCAGGCCGGTGGCAGCAGGAGTGGTAGGAGGAGCAGGGTCAGGGAAACGCCAGCCTCCCCTGGGAGCCATGCCCTGCCTCACATGGCCAGAGTCCTTGGGGCCTATGAAGAGGCCCAAGGACAATGGGTCCGGTCTGCTTCAGACACGCGTGAGGTGCTGGGGGTGCTGAGGTCCATGGACGCCCGTATGGGCCAAATCGTGGACCTCATGGGACAGCTGGTGGTGGCGGTGAGGTCACAGCCAGGGACAGCAGCTCCCCTCCGCCACCACCTGCCGGGGCGCAGGGTGGAGCAGCAGTGTCCAGTTCCCCTGCGTCCACAGCCAGTGATCACACCTCAACCACCAGCATGTCGCAAGCAGGCACCCCCTCGCAAACGTGGAAGGGGCCGTCCGAAGAGGAAACAGATCTCCCGGGAGGACTTCGCACGCTCCAAACGCAAGTGAGGCAGCCAGCCAGCCTTCCGCCAGCCTTCCTTGACCAGCCACTGCATTGACTTGGACTACGATCCCACTCCACACAGCCATCTGGATGGCATGTGTGTGTTGGACTATGGACATAGAACCAGTGGGTACACCCTGACATCACGCAGCCATGACCGACAGCTCATTGTCACTGCACGCACCACTTTTGTCATCACCTTACACACAATCACATGTCACAGTTTGTAATAAATGCACCTTTTTCACTAACTGCTGTTTGTGCCCTGTGTCTTATTTGTACGGAATACAACGGCCACCTTGGGCGGAAAGGCACCTGATGCGTGGCATGGCATTTGAATCCGGAGGGCCTGTAGGGACCTAGGGGTGGGAGACAGAACAGGAGCACATTCAATGAGTGTGTCACACACCCATCACACAGTACATGTCAACAACTACAAGCAATGTACACACATCGCACAGAGCAATAGGGCACAATGCCACAGCCACCAACAGTGGCATACTACCCTGGCCATGGAGCGTTGACACACAGCACGCAGTGAACAAACGGCCACCCTGACACAGCACACACACACCTGCACAGATACAGTCACATCAGCCGTCGTACATGGACACTCACCGTCAAGTGAAGTAGCGGGCGATGAGCTGCTGCCGCACATTACCAGCTTCCTCCTCTCCGCTGTCCTCCTCACTCGAGCTGTCCTGGTCTGCGGACTGGGGCCCTGGTTGATCTCCGTCATCCACGATGAGGGGGATCTGCTTCCGAATGGCCAGATTGTGCAGCATGCAGCACGCCACCACTATCCGGCACACCTTCTGTGGGGAGTACGCCAGCGCACCCTCGGTGCGGTCCAGGCACCTGAACCTGGACTTGAGGAGGCCAAAGGTACGCTCGACCACACGTCTGGTCCTCCCATGTGCCTCATTGTAGCGATCGTCTGCTGGGGTGCGAGGATTCCTCAATGGACTGAGCAGCCATGCCCCATTCGGATACGCAGAGTCACCTGGGTGTGAGGGACACAGAGAACCGTTGCTAATCCAACTGGACAGGGGACAGCATCGCACAGCCAGCACGCTACACCACTCCACATACTCACCGACAATACAGGCACGATCCTGTTGCATATTGGACATCAGTCGTGGCAAGATGCTGTTGCGCATTATGTGTGCGTCATGGGCCGAGCCTGGGAACTTTGCACAAACGTGGGTGATCACCATGTCCGCAAGGCACACCACTTGCACATTCAGGGAGTGCGTGTGCTTCCTGTTGCGGTACAGGTGCTCAGTGGCCTGTGGTGGAACAAGGCCGACATGTGTGCAGTCAATGGCTCCAACGACGTGTGGGATTCTGCCAAGGGCATAGAATGCACCCTTCACTGCCGCCAATTCACGAGCCCTGGGGAAGCGGATGTACCTGTTCCGGTACAGCATCATGGCTGCCAGTACATCCCTCAGCACCTTGCTGAACATGGGCTGGGACATCCCTCCTCCACTGCCCAATGTGTGCTGGAATGACCCAGTGGCGAAGAAATGCATGGCGGCCATCACCTTAGCCGTGGGGGTGACAGCAGTCGGATACACCCTGCGGGGACGGAGATGGGGTTCTAACATGGCACACAGTCGATGCAGGGTTGGCCTGTCCAGCCGAAACTTCCTAATAACCTCTGTATCGTCCATGTCCGCCAGCAATTGGTATGGGCGGTCAATGTTCGGTCTCCGCCTAGGGACAATGGCAGAGGACACATGTCAAAGCAACACGACACATAGCAATTTCGCATACACATCACTGACATGACTGAGCAAGCACATGAGCCACAGCCCAGCTGTCAAGCTGGGACGGCACGGCCACAATACACTTACACAGGTCTCCCAACAATGGCAATGGCTAGTGATACAAACCACTGCCATGTGCATGCACATGGGGATCTAGGCCCCAATGACTTGCGGGGCGTGCTGATGGGGACTGACTGCATATCCGTCAAGCGGCAACGCCACGGCAACATGAATGTCTGCTGAGCATGGAACTGCTTCCGCGGCTGGATGAGTATGGCACACGACGACGACGATGTGGGCACAGGCTGAGCGGCCAAAACAAGTGGGACCTGTGGCACGAGGGGATATGAGACAGTAGTAGGTGTCAGCACTGCACCCTATGTACAGCACTGTACGGATCACACCTCCCGAAACATTGACAGGTGTCCACATTGACAGCCCCATGCCAAGACGGCTGTGTGCTTGCAGTCACACGTCACAGGTGAGAGGTTACATTGCACGTGCCAGGTGGCAGTCGTACATAGTGGGAGCTGGCATGTGTGTGCATGTGTCTCCTGTTCAGGATCCACCAGATGGGCGCTGACTCTGTACTGACCATTGGACACAGCATGTTCCGTGGAAGGCTTGTGTGTGTGGGATGGTGGCACTGGATGTGCCTCCGTTGGGTGGGGGGCCATGCACAGGGCGGGTACGTCGATGATTGCGCATTGTTGGTCACGGTGGGTGCACCCACTAAGATGTGTTGCCCTGTGTTCAATTCCTATGTCCGCATGATGATGGACTGTAGATGTGGGCAGACTACACATTGGTCGATGTGTTGTCTATATGCATGTGCCTTCACACCAGGCACAGCTGCCCCTGCACATGTGACCCCTGCTGGACTCGCTGCTGGGTCTGTGGAGCTGATGCACCTTCTGCGCGTGGGGCGGGCAGCTCTCCTCACTTCCCTCATTGCGCATGTCATGACTTTGCCGCAGGTGACATGGATCATGGAGGGCCCACATGTACGCGTGGGTAGGCTACACATGATTGTACACTGGTCGCCACCCCCAGTCAGTGTTTCGAATGGGAAGGTTGTCGTGCTGGTGGCATGTTCGATGTGGCGGATGGGCGGGCCTAGGTGCGGGCTTACATTCCGGACATGGGGGGGTAGTTGTATTGGCGACTAGTTGCAGTACACACGAGACACGTCTCTTCCTTTCCACATCTGGGTCATCCCTTGTACTAACTGACAGTGATACAGTCATCTTCGCCCCAGCCCTCATGTCCTCCCCTCGCTCCCCCAATATGCATGCTCACCTGCGAGGCTAGCGCTTGCACAGGCAGCCCCAAGCTCGCACCAGAGAGGGCAAGGAGTGTATGTGTGGGTCCAGTTGCACGAGTGGGCTGTCTCAGGGTATGATGTGTTGCGGGACGCCGTCCACCTGCGTGGTGCCCCAAATGGAGACCCGGCCTGCATGGACTATGCATCACAGTCTTCGCCTTCCGGATCCGCCACCTGCGACACCCAGTGGCTGTGGCTGCCCTTGCGGCCAGGCCGCGTCCGTCTGTGGCTGATGGCCCACACATTCACTCTTTGGCCTCTCTGGGGAGGGCTCGGGGGTGGTGGCGCACGCGCTTGCACTTAGTCGCAATGGCATGTGGCGTGGTTGGTATGATGGGCAATGGATGGGATGGTGCGAGCCACCTCCCGTGACGTCAGTGCTGCTCGTGCTGTGGTGCGTCCCCCTACACTTCCATGTGACTTGTGCCATGCTAGACGTTGAGGTTCTATTGCCTGCGTGATATGACCAGGAGGAGCGCGAGGAGACCTCTCACACACCATGCTCCACTGCCATCCCGTGCCCTGTATCGCCTGTGTGGATTGACTATGTTGGGGTTACACCTGGTCGACTGGGGCTGTGTGTGCCTTGTCAAGGGGCATGGCGGGCGCACAACAGGATCCAGCTTGTCCACAGAGGGTGGGCTGAGGTGCGCCTGGTACCGCTTTGTACGTGTGCCCGGCTGCTGTGCACACACGTGTTCACTCCCCCCGACAGGTGTCCTCTCACAATGCCCAGGGAAGCGGTGGTGTACTGTTCATGACCCCTCCCAACACGGCGTGCTCCAACTTGGCATGTGCGCATCTACCCGTCGCACCCACCCACCTGAGCACTGCGTCCATACGACTTCACACGACACATGTGTGTCTTCCACAGTAGTGCTACTCATTTGCGTTGACATCCAATACCAGTGGACTAGATGGTCATGTCACGACTGCCGTGTACTTCACATACTCTCATCCTCTCTCATTCGTACTTGTGAAATGAGTCAGCGGAGACAGTTTTGGTTTCAAACATTATATTGAGTCTTCTGTCCTCTGTGATGCAGTATAGTGGACACTACTGGCAGCGGAATACATGTTGAGGATATACTGAGCATGATTGCAAATGGGATAGGGTGTGGGCTTACATGTGATTGGCTGTTGCATGTGGGATGTGGGCTTCAGAGTGACATCTGCTTGGCCAAGGCTGTGCTAATGTACATTTACGTATAGCTGCGGAGCTGCGGACTTTGACACAGACGGTATACATGTAGCCTACCAGACCGCTTGGCATCATGGGCACAGTCCATCTCAGTTCCATGTGACAGGTTTGCTGTGGTTGTTCCTCATGCACGCGTGCATGTGAGTTGACATCAGGGCATGTGCTTGCGTGCATGCAGCGGCGTGCCACTTGTTGTTGCACTGTGGTGGTTACTGGACATGTCACAGTCACTGGGGTCGTGTTGTTGTTGTATGCACTTGTCGTCCATGCAAAGGTCCTGGTATGGGATTCCCGGGCGGGGGTGGGAGGGGTGCAGCACCCACAGACTCCAGGCGACCTATTCATGTCCACTGAGCGGTGTGTGTGTCCATGTGCGCTGGATCCATGTCGTGTCCTGGTTGTTCGTGCAGTTCCGTCCATGTGGGTGCGATACACAGAGCCCATGCCACTGCCTCCCACGATGCATGCGGTGTTCCTGGATGTGATGGGGAACAGTGTGCATGTCCCGGTCATATCCGATGTCATGGCGATGTCGTTGATGGTGTGGTTACAGTTGCCGGTCGTTTGGTATGGCTGTTGTGGTGGTGACTGGCCAGTCCGTGCGGAAGCTAAGCATGGGTGCGGGGTTGGACATCATAGGTCACTCGGGAACCTGCGTTGTGGTCCGACGTATTTACAGGTTGTCCGGTATGCGATGCCGTCCAGCAGGGCTTCCATGTCATTGGTGGTGTACATGTTTGCCAGCCAATGTAGCGGATGGTGGCTGTCAAGGTGTTGTTCGTAAGTTGTCCCTTGGAGGACCATGATGGGGCATGCTGGGTGACATTCGATGTAGCTGTTCTCGATGATCCGTCGTGTGGAGGCACAGTGGTCCCATTTCAGTGCGGGTGCGATGTTGGCCACATACGCCATGCCCCCATAGGCAGAGCAGGCCCTGTCGTGTGCGTCCAGAGGGAGGAGTAGTGGTAGCAGGTCCGCCTTCAGACATGCCGGGTTGGAGAGGCATATCTCGACGGGATGCTGGTAGGGACACCTCCGACAGTAGAAGACGGGCATGACGCAGCTGAACAATGTGATGCGGTAAGTCAGTCGGTAACTTACGTTCAGCAGGGACAGGAGATCGCATCCCAATGTATGGCACAGGTTGGTTTTGTACAGCTTGAGCTGTTCGGCGTAGTTGGGTAGGTGTGTTGCGGTTGCCATTTCGCAGCGGTTCGTTGAGGTGGCGTGCTCCGGCTGTGTGTGCAGTCTGCAATGTGCACGCTCCGGGGTTGCTGTGAGCTCTGTGTAGTCGTAGGGAGACAGGACTTGTGTTCTGTTGGCTTGTTTGGAGGACACGGGCCCTCTTCCCACATGCTTCTCAGACAGTTCAAGGTCAGTGCTGTGTGACTCCTTCCAATTAACTTGCATGTGGCCGACATGGGGGAGTGTTTTCTTCTTTCTTCCCCGTCCGTTGTGTGCTTCTGTGATATGCGCTATCTGCCCTGTGGTCGGTCTCCTCGGCATGCCTGTGTTGGTCTATTCTTGGACAATGGCTGTATTCACCGGCTTCTGTCGTAGGGCTGTGGTTTCGGAGTTGGAATGGAAGGTCATTCAGTGCTGTCTGCTCTCCCTTGTGTAGGCGGCAGGCTGCCTTTCCGCTCTGCGTTGGGCCTTGTGTGTGAATGTTATCCTTGGGCCACCTGTTGTCGGTCCCCGGGCTCTTTGGTGTTCCGTTTTATATGTCTTGTTCATATGTGCAGGGTGGTATGGGTGTTTCTGTGTGGTACTGGCGTTCCTCTTCCCGAAGGGGCCCTGCTTCTCCTAGTTGGTGTTGCCGCCGCTGTGTGCTACGCCATGTTTGTTACACTGGGGTGTGTCCTGCTGTTGCGTGTCTTCACTGACATGTGTGCGTCGGTTGTGTGGCGTTGGGTGTTGTCCGTGAATTGGGCGTTGGGGACATGTCTGTGGCCGGCCTGTCACGTGTCATGTGCGTTCGGGGTGGGGCTGATGTGTGTGCTGCTTGGTTGTGTCCCTGTGTCTGTGTGCGACGCATGCATGGCGCTGCGGTTGGCCTCTGCGTTGTGCGCATGTGTGGCAGCGTCATCGGCGCTTTGGGGCCGTGACGGGGTGGTTGGTTCCTAGTCCCAGGTGGTGTGTACACATGTGTTCTGCGATGTTACGATTTGGCCTGTGTGTCATATGTGGATGCGATGGTGGATGTGTAGTGTACACGCGCTGGTGGGGGGTTGTCCGCTTTTTCCGCCCTTGCACTGTGTGCGCTGTGTGCGTGCACTTGTTGTGTGTGTGCCTACCTGCGTCTCCGCGGTACGTTGCGTCCTTGGTGGTGCATCAGCAGAAGCATGGGGAGTGCCTGCAGTGCTGGATTCATGCTCGGGGAGCCGCTTCTTCGTTGTCCGTGCTCGGCATCCGTGTTACCGCTTCGGTTTGTCGTACGGTATCTCTTGGCCGTGGGAGCCGTTTGTTTGCGGCATCGTAATTTATGCGCCGGGCGGGACGTGTTTCGTCGGACGGTGTGTGTCAGTTAGCTGCGCCGCTACATGTACGGGCGCACTTTGATGGCGGACGGTGTTGCTGGCTTGCCGGCGGTGTTTGGCCTACTTTTCGCATCGTAATTGGACGGGCGTGTGGACTGCTGCGTGCCGGCGGTAACTGGTGGTTTTTGCATCCGCCACACGGCGGTGGTGCTTCCGCCCGCCATCGTAATGTGCCCCTATATTATTTACAACGATATTTTGGATTCGATATTTTTGTACTTATCTGTTTGTAGATAGGAATTCGATATTTTGGCATTCTATATTTTATCCACTATATTTTTGCAGGTCGATATTTTGGCATTCTATATTCTGTCAGTGATCCCTCACATGTATGTTCACACATTGTACAGGTTTACTAACGGACTGCATGTCAATGTACATTGTGACTGTTTGTGAAGAGATGCCTATTTGATGTGGGACAGTTGACATTTCTACACCATCAGGGATGTGAGTTTGTACTTGTACATTATCATGTCACAGTTTCCTGCTATGCCAAATGCGCATGGCCATTTTCTACACACAAGCGGCAGCAGTTGTGTCCTCTGTTCTGTTGTGAGAGTGTTGCAGTTTGTACCACATTGTTGTCAATGTTGAGGTGCTCTGATTCTTATGTGTGTGTGCTGCATTGTGGGTGTGTTGCCCCTTCAGCTCTGATTTGGCTGGCCCTTCTCCCTTTCAGGCGGTGTGCCTTTCACTTCTGTGCTTATACAGTGCTGAGATATTGCAGACTTGGGTAATTGGGCTCTTGGTCGGAGTTGTTACTCTTGGGCATGGTTTGTCCGCAGATGTGCTCTACTTAATTGTGCATGTGTACCATTGTGCCCATCTCCCCCCGTCCCCCAGTCCCTGGTCGTTACTCACCCTGTTGCTGTTGGCTCAGGTCATGTTGTGCAGTGTCCGGTCCACCAACTCCTGCCACCGTCTCCCCAATGATGACTCGGGTCACCATTTCCTCCATCTCATCCAGCTCCTGGTGTGTCACTGGGCTCCCACCTCCAGTCTGCATTGCTGCTCTCAGGTTGGCAGCGATTTTCAGCTTGGTTTTGCGCTTCACATCAGTCCAGCGCTTCTTGCAGTCGTCCACGTCCCTTCTCTTCACTCCGACTGCATTCACCTTGGCCAAGATGGACTGCCATATTGTATTTTTAGTTGCCAATGTCACAGTGGAGGTGATGGACAGTTAGTGGTGGTGTTCTGTCACCTCCGTAATGAGGATCTGGTTTTCCTGCGTACTGAAACGCGGGTTCCTCTTATTCTTCTCCTTGCCCGTCCCTCTCCCCGAGGTCCCAGGCTGGTCCTCCGTGGGGCTTGTGGGGTTCTGGTTGTCCACTGTACTTGCCCCGGCTCCCTCCATGGTGCTTCGCAGTTGTTTGTGTTTAGTAGGTGGTTTTTTTTGCTGCTTTTATAGTGATTGTTCCCGCCTTACTTGTGGGACTTGCGGGCCTGGCGCTGCTTTTTGCTGGATTTTTATCGCAGTTGGGCCCATCGCAACTTTTTTCACGTACGGGTTTCCTTTTTTATCGCCGTTGCGGTAGTTGTATCTCGGACATTTGAGGCGTTCTCGGGAAACTATCGCATGTTACCGCCTTGTTGGGAATACGACGTTGACACGGAGTTATTTTCCCGCGATAGACGGTGATATGGAAAATTGCGTTAGCCTATTTTGGTGATGTTTATCGCACGTTCTTGTGAATATCCCCCAATGTTTCTTATTTTATAGTTCTGTAATTGTTTTGGAAAACTCAATATAATACGGTACCAAAGTACAACACCAGTAGTTTTTTTCACGTATAGTGCATTTTTGGAAAGAAAAAATATACAATTCTGCCCTGAATTCCAGCGATAAGCATGTGAAATCTTAAAACAAACTGATAATTAGTATTTTTTCATTGTTTCTGAAACAACTCAAGAGTATTTTTTTTTATAAGTGATTACCAAGTTGCCACTGAAATATTCATTTTATCTTGAAGATTTTTAACAGTGACTCATTGAAACCTTCAATGTTTCCCACACTTACAATGTGTTTTTTATATCACATTTGTTTTCTTATAGGTCCAGACCTTCTAGAAAAGAAAACATTAGTGCATGCTGCTGAATTCGAAGTCTTTTTATATATTTCTCTTAATTGGATGAGAAAGGTATATTAAATTACAAATATTAAATGGAGCTTTTTTATTAAATATACCCTACCTAAGTTAAATTACACATTTAAAATAACAGTTAATTCATATGATATAAATTTCCAGTTCATCACCAATTGTATTATTCTGACACCTAAAACAATACGAAGAGAATAAAACTTATGTGTTTCTTCATTAAGTTTCTTATACCAGCGACCAACATGATGAATTACACCTGTGAATAATGCTAGGTGCATGCTTTTAGAATGCTTGATTCTTTGAAATTTGATCCAGTCGCATGACTCTTTTCAGGCATTTTCTGCCCGCATTCAGGTGGACTTTGCATTTTTCTGGGGTGGGACTACGTGCCACAGACAGCAGTGCGGGGCCAGGAGCTGTGCGAGCGATGCGATATAAAGTGCCTACGGACTCCTATAGCGCGGGACGCGTGTGGGTCGGCGCCCAGGCAAAGCCAAGGACAAGGGCGGGCCTATTCGTGCCCGTCAGAGACCAGAACAAGCCGGGCTTGGTCCCCCTGTGGGCTCTCTGATCGAATGCATGGATGGAGTAATTAACCTCTAGGCATCCCATCAGCCTTTCTCCATTTTGGTCATCTTCAGAAAGGTAGCCCTATCATCATCAGGGGAACCTGTGGGAGCATTCATGTTCCCTTCATCAGCAAGCTTTAGTCTACCGGTAGGAGGCTCTGATTTTCTTTTCTCCCCGTTTATTCTGAGACGTCTGTTGAGTGTTGGGCATCTGGGTTTGTTTTTTACAGTCTTTGGTGAATGGATTAAATTTTGACAGGCCCCATAAACTCGAATGGACATGGGCAAGATGAAAACTGGTGGTTGCGGGCCCGCATCTACTATTCCTGTAAAAAAACACTTCCATCGACCACATGTTAGGGCGTGCTGTGTGTCATCAACACAAAGATAGCCATTACAGAGAGGAGACTTTCTTTAAACTTGGGCTGTGGCCCTGAGTCCGAACTTCTGATCTCGTCTCCTTTGGACCTAACCTCGATGACTAATACAGTAAAGTTAGACAACATGCCCAGTTAAGTGCCAAACCCATTCCCAACATGAATTCACCTAGTTCTACACTTTCGCGGAGCCTCAGTTTGTACATACCTAAGTACAACTTAGGAAGTCTAAACGAGGTGCTCAGTCCAAGCAACCCTGTAGTACTATCGCTACATCACTGGAGACATCTCTGCAGGTTTCTGACTTGGTGGTTTGTAAATCCCCAGATCCATTGATACCATCAGGAATAGAGGAAGGGACCTCCACTTTGAACCAATATAATCTGTTGCACCTATTGAAGAGTCATCTTGAGAGGATCCGATTAGCACCAAGGATGGAAATCTCTACCCTCATTCAATGGTTAGACTCCATTGAAGATAAAATGGCATTACTACAGCCTTGCTCGCATCTGCCAATTTTAGCAGCTAGCAATAAAGCTGCCCAGACTAAGGGCCGAAACAGCTGGTAACTAATCGATCTGACCCTGAAACTCATGTCACATCAAGCTCGAACCCAGCATCATTGGAGAGCGCAGACTCAGTGGGGCAGCCCTGCCGAGTTTGGCAACTTTGTAGCACCCAGGGACCCCCCCCCCCATAAATTTCCAGCTCTACTTCGACACGATTGAGCAGGAAGGAATCATCACCTGACGTTACATCTGCACAAGCTGTTATCAATCTTACACCAGCCGCATGTCCCTATGTGACTATTCTGATTGGGGTTCCAACTTTACAAAAGTATAACAAGCATTCTATGAGGAACTATTTATTAAAACCCTAGATTGATTAGTGTGGCACAAAGGTTTATCCATTCATCATGTCAAAGATATTTTGTTAGTGCGGCAGTGTGCCTGGATTGGACCAAAACCTGTTGACACCATGAGGGATTGTATTATTGTGAATTTTAGATTCCCTTTGCTGGTTCGTAACCTGTTGTTCAATGCCAACTACCAAAATATGCTGAGAAGTACTTTCACCATGGGCCCCCTAGGATATTTTTGCAAACCTGCTCTTTTTCAGACCCAGATACATACCTATCCACCGAGCCCTTCAGTCACCCACCCCATCACTCTCAGGTTTATCAGCATTTTTTCCGCTGCACCCAATCATGGCCTGCCCAACGAGAACCCCCAGCTAGGGTGCTTGCTCAAGGATCAATAGTTCCCTTAACAATCTCAATTAATTATTTTTCTATTCCAACTGCTAACAGATTTGATGTTCTTTCAGATCTAGACTGGCTCCCGGTAGTGGCTAACTAAACCCCTGTTCAGGCTACAAGTCGGAATTCGCAAAGGCTAGGGTTGCTCCCCTAGATCCAAATCAAGGTCGCTCTTTTTCTATATTTAGGGCCCGATTCCGATCTCGGTTGGAAAGCCCTACGGCCGACTCGGTCCTGTAGAGCTGTCCGACCGACTCGTGCTCCTGGGCTCCGAACGCCCGAGTACGATGCAAGTACGCGCTGACGGACTCAGGTCGCTCGGAGCCCCATTGAAGTCAATGGGAGAATGTTGTACGTTGCGTTCATAGGCTTCAATTGAGAAAAAAGTACGTCGCGGAAAAGGGCGCCCCCTGTCGTGGGGACGCGTTGGTGCCCCCGCACCGTACATGAATATGTAGGGGGGACTCTTGGGTCCCCCCTGTGACCGAGTCGTAGGGCTACGGGGTAAGGGTGGCCCGCTATGGCCCCCCGAGGTCCGCTTCCCAGAGCTTTTTCGAGTCGGAGGTTCCGAGTCGATCCGGCTGCTCGACGCGCGCATCGTACTTGGTCGCTCGGAAATTGGACCCATTGCGCTGCACGAGTTGGCCATGTTGTAGTCGTCCGGAGGGCTTTGCTGACGGGTACGAGTCGCTCGGAGCGCGAGGCGATATTCACATCGTACTTGCTCGCTCGTACGGCGGGACGAGTCGGTTGGAAATCGCACTCGCGACTCGGACTTGCTCATGACGGATGCCGTCAGGAGCCCTTCCGAGCGTGATCGGAATCGGGCCCTTAGTTGGAATGTTGCAGGCCTTAATGGGAAAATTAATAACCCTGACTGGCCAGCTTTTGTCACTAGGCATGATATAATAGCCCTTCAGGAAACCTGGTCTACCACTCCTAAATCTTATGATGGGTATGCCTATTATTCCAACTTGGGAATTCCTTCTGTTAGAGGCAGGGCTATGGGAGGACTTTCAACCTGGGTTAGTTTAAATCTCCATGTAGATATAGCGGTTGTCAAATCTGGATCTCTAGCTTGTTTCGTTTTAAAAATGCATGACAGGTTGTTGTGTTTCTCTTTTTATTTAATTAATTTTTATAATAATTTTACTAACACTTTTTGTATTCATTTTACTCATTTGTTTAATTTACTTTCTAAATAACAAACTGTAGAAGATAACAAACAATCGCAGTTTTATTCCCTGTTGTGTGGAGATTTTAATGTTAAGCTGAGAGGTTGTATCTGGGAACCAGGAGAGTCAATGGTAGGGCGTGGAACTACTTGTGATAGAAGGGGGCAGAGCTATCTAGACATCTAGCAGCGCATCATTTAATTGACTTACTCAATACATTTGGAGGGGATGGAGAACCGCCGCCATCCTTTAGAGGGACCGTCCGTGCCTCAACTATTGATTATATATTTGTGACCAGTAATTTTCTACCCTGGTTCTCTTATGTGGGAGGTCATACCGACCAAGTAGGGAGATCATAACTCCCTTTGTGTCTTAGCCCAATTGCCCCTGAGTAGACACCAACGCAACATTAATGTAATCCCTATCACCCAACACTCCACAGATGGTTTAAGGCTCATGTGGCACCTTAAAAACCCAGCTGATACCTTTATCACATTATTAAAATCACAATGGGATTGTTTCTCAACTGTTTGGCAGAAGTTGGAGAAGATGCCATGTTAACCCATTATAATAGTCTAACTCAATGCGTTAAACAGGCTCTGCTTTAACCTATTGAGGAGCAGCCATACTTGTGCTACTGGACTTATCAGCAGCATTATTTGACACAGTTGATCATGGCCTGCTGATCAACCGTGTCTGCACTAGGCATTGGGAACAAGGAAAAATCCCTTTTGTCCTCTTTTTTATCGAAACGTACCCAGCTAGTTAGCTTGGGCGATTTCGACTCTCCAGTTTTTTCACTTCCATGTGGAGTTCCGCAGGGATCCTCTATAAGTACGACGCTGATTAACATTTATGTCATGAACTTAGCACGGGTGATTAAATCTTTCGGATTAGCTCTCACGTCATATGCAGATGACACCCAATTAGTGCTCGCCGTTCATAAGAACGTGGACACCATATCGGCTAGCTTCCATGATGGCATGTTGGCCATCAGTGCCTGGATGTCAAGACACTGCCTTAAATTAAATTTGTCCAAGACAGAGGTAATGGTCTTTGGAAATGTATCTCCTGTTTGGTCTTCGGGCTGGTGGCCGGATGAATTGGGATCGCCCCCAATCCCGGTCACTAAAGCCAAGAACCTGGGTGTCATTCTAGACGATAAGCTGACTTTTAAATATCATGCTAACGCAGTGGTCTCCTCATCCTTTTATGTCCTAAAAATGGTGAAGAAACTGCTCCCGTTTATCCCGATTGATGCCAGGAGAAAGTTAATATCTGCTTTGGTTATGTCCAAAGTTGATTACTGTAACAGACTATTGATTAATGCACAGGAAATGGTTCTTAGTAAGCTGCAGTTGGTGCAGAATGCGGCTGCTAGGATACTGTTGAGCACTCTTAAATTTAAATCGATCTCTAAGGTGGTTAGACAACTTTACTTGCTGCCTATAAGAAGCAGAACAAAATTCAAAGCACTCTGCATTGCCTATAAGGCCATTCATACCATAGGGCCGGAATTTTTGAAGAATTCACTCCAGTTATACACTCCCATCGGATCCCTGCGTTCAGCAGGTGCTAACCTTCTTGTCGTCCCAAGAACCTACAGAACCAATTGGGGCGACAGAAGTTTTGTAGTTGCCACGGCTAACCAGTGGATCTCTCTTCCCTCTCAGATTAGAGCCAGTCCTACTCTATTGTCATTCAGGAAACAAATAAAAACATGGCTCTTCAATTAATAGCTTTTTTCATCTAGGCCATACCTTCTGTAGCACTTAGTGCCGAGACACCTATGGGTATTTGCGCGCTTTATAATTTGTTTTAACATAACATATTCATCCAGATAAGGGAGCATCGCTTTGGTTTGACGAGTGTTGCTCAGCGACCAATCGCAGACTGGGGAAGGTGTTGACCACCACCCGAGTGTTTGGCCTAAGGTTTGGGCCACACGCTGGGAATATAAATCCATCCTTAAGTGCAGAAAAGAGGAGCTACATAAGAGGGATTGGGAATTATTGGAACTTGCTGCAGTAGGGAACAATAGCAAGTCATTCTAGGACCTAATAAAGAAAATCAGATCTAGGAATGCCCCAGAAAATCCCCTTTTGCAGTGCAATAGTTTAGGAACTGACTGGGTCTTGCACTTTACCACCATATATCATAAAGAGAAGAATCAGATATGGCACATACCCTCCAGAATAGGTTGCAGCATTTGCTGTTTTTTTTTTTTTTATCCCTGCCGGAAGTAGAGTCAGCAATACGGCAGTGCTCTGGCCGGAGAGCACCAAGCCCTGATGGGATCCCAATTGACCTTCTAAAATGCAGAATAGATCTATGGTAATCGCTGATTACTAATGTCTTTAACAGCTCCTTTAATTCAAACATCCCTCGTTCTTGGACACTATCCTTCAACATCCCAATATTCAAAAAGGGAGGTTGCTCGTCTCCAAAATGCTATTGACACATATCACTCATCGATAGCGCAGTCAAAATCATAGGGAGAGTGGTTTATAACCGTCTCATCACATGGGCTCGAGACACCGATATTCTCTCCCTTTTTCAATTTGGATTCCGTTCAGGCCTGGGTATGGTGAGCAATGCTTGAATCTGAGTTTGATAGTAAACAAATATACTCAGGTGAGGCGCTGCCCTTTGTACCTGGCCTTTATGGATCTGTCCACTGCATGTGATTCAGTGAACAGGTACAAGCTGTGGTTGATGTTGCTGGATTTGGGGGTGGAACTTTCTTTAGTGAACTTCTTGCATTCAGTGCAAGCAGATTTAGCAGCAAAAGTACGTCTGGGTGTTAATGGTGAAATGTCCCCTGAATTTTCTTTGAAACAAGGTGTGCGTCAAGGGTGAATCTTGGCTCCCTGCTTTTCATTCTTTACATCAACTGTTTATGTACCTGCCTGACCTCAAATCCGGTAAACACCAGTAGGATCGCTGGCACACTGGTGCCTGCGTTGCTCTATGCAGGCGACGCGGTCCTCCTAGCCTGCACTCCCACTGCTTTGAGGTTGCTGGTGGATCACTTCACCTCTTTTATAAGTAGCCTTGACCTAGTGACCAACTATGGAACGTCACACATTATGGCATGCAGGCCTGGAAAAACCAGTCTTACCAGCCTCACTATTAATGGCCAACCACTTACTAGCGGTAGCAATTTTAGTTACCTAAAAGTAACTTTTGGTTCCTCGTGGTCCTGGCATTCTCAGTTAAATAGTTCACGCCTCAAACTTAGTAGATCAGCAGGAGCAATATGCAATCTTTCTAGACCTAGGGGAAAAGGGATGATTTCCCCTCTTTTGAAAGTGTATAATACCCAGTGTGTTACTGCTGCTATATATGGGGCAAGGATATGGGGCCTCATAGCAATTCTCTTCTTCAAGCTGAAGAAAATTGCATTTGCTGGAGGTTTTTGTACCTCCCGCTATCTGTCTCCAGTTTTATTATCCACTCGGAGCTAAACCAAGGCTATATTGCAGACAAGGTTCATTTGGCTCCCCTATTTCTGTGGGTCAGCTTATGGGCTAACCTGGAGACGTCACATTGCAGGGATGTAATCTTGGATTGCCTCAGCTTGGATAAGGGGTCTTCGATCCCATGGCTGAACTACATTTCTAAAGGACAGTGGTCCCTGAGTAAGGAAATCTCATTAAACAATGAATATAGTCTCAATCAGTACTATATTTGAGCGCATGTCCAGCCGGACAGAGGCAAGTTTAATATACACAGTAGTTTGAATAAAATTGAAGAAATGTGAGAGAAATAACAGTGGGATACAAGCCTGTATCCAGAGTCTCACAGATCAAAACACACAAACAACATAGAAAAGCTCAGGCAGTTTACATGTGTTTCAATGAATTTGCACGGATAATGAAACAACAATCAAAAAAGGTCACCTTTACACATATTACAAATTAACATTCAGTGTATAAGGTTGACAACTGTGTCGACGACGTTTCGATCCTTATCAGTGAGATATTGGATCATCTTCAGGACTGTGGATTAAAGTGCCTGAGAGCATATGCCTGCAGAAGCGCTTAAGGATGGAAAGCTGGCACGTCCAGAATGGGGAGGAGAGGGGACATAATGGACCCGGGTTAGAAAGTGGAGGCTCCGTTATCCACAATGGGAAGACAAGGCGGATGAGTCCTGCGCATCAAGGGTTAAATAAAAGGGATTGCGAGCCTATTTCAGGGTCGGATAAACTCTATGCAATTTGGATGTTTAGCGATGAGCCTGGTGTAGTGCCAGTGGAACATGCAGGCAAAAGAGGTGAACGCTCTTATACACTGAATGTTAATTTGTAATATGTGTAAAGGTGACCTTTTTTGATTGTTGTTTCATTATCCGTGCAAATTCATTGAAACACATGTAAACTGCCTGAGCTTTTCTATGTTGTTTGTGTGTTTTGATCTGTGAGACTCTGGATACAGGCTTGTATCCCACTGTTATTTCTCTCACATTTCTTCAATTTTATTCAAACTACTGTGTATATTAAACTTGCCTCTGTCCGGCTGGACATGCGCTCAAATATAGTACTGATTGAGACTATATTCATTGTTTAATGAGATTTCCTTACTCAGGGACCACTGTCCTTTGTACTAATCTAGCTCCCAAGGTCCCTGACCTATTCTTTTTGGGTTCCCTTGTTTGTTATACGAACTACATTTCTAAAGCACTTGATGCTTTGGGGTCTATTGTTTCTGTTTACGGATCCTAGAAATATTAACGAAGAGGACAATATAAGGGTTAAATCTAATTTACTGGAGCACCACGAGGACGCAAGATTGAAAAACGAATTATCCAAATGCACAGTGCTGGCTTATTATAGATCTCTAGCATCAGCAGAGCCTTCTATTTACTTAGCATTAGACCGTACACATTGGGAGAGATCACTTCTTTTCCGCTTCAGAGCTGGCAGCTTTTGTGTTTTAAGGTATGCAGACAGAATATCTAGTTGGAAATGTCGACTTACACAAATATCGAGTTGGAAATATCGTGATACAGAAATATCGACAGCAAGAATATCGTGGTCAAGAATATCGACTTTAAGGTAAGAAATATCGTTTTTAAAAATATCGAAGTCATTAATATCATTTGCAAAAATATGGTTGTTTAAGATATCGATTTTTAAATTAGTGTTATGTATTTTAGTACGTATTTTAAATGTATGTGATCTATTTTTTTGTATAAGTATTGTTTTTGTTTTTTAATATGTGTGTTAAATTTTTAGTAGTTATCAATTTTATTTTAATAAAATTTTGCATTTTTTAGTTCCTTAGCAGGTTGTGGGTTTATAGGGGAATAGGGTGGGAAGTAATTTAATTATAATAAATGAATGATTATTTTTTATTTAGTAATCTTTATTTAATTTAGATTTTATAGTGTTATTTGTGGGAAGTAATTTATTATTATTTAATAATTAATTTGTTGATAATTAATATTAATTAATTGGTAATTAATTATGGTAATTGTGTTATATTTTTAGGAGCGGGTTGTGGGGTTTATAGGGGTAAAGGGTGGGAAGTAATTTAGGGGCACATTACGATACCCGGCGTAAATAAATCCGCCAGGCATGGAAGCGGCAAAAATCCGCCCGCACACACCGCCTGAACACCGACCACGCCATTATGAGTACACAAACCGAAAACCGCCATCGGCGGAAAAATCACACAAAATACCGCCCGCCATCGTCCGAGTCGGAGTCAAACCGCCCGCCACGGACGGAAACACGCACGACAACACAAAACCGCCCGCCCACACGGCCGACACACCGCACGTGAAATTACGATCGCACCGCCATGAGCGCGGAAAACAACAAATATACCGCCCGCCAGCGCAAACAACGCCGATGAGAATCGACACGGCAGAAGCCATGGCGCCCACGTACCTGCACAGAAACCATCCGCACACAAAACCAATAGCACACAACATGGCCAACAAGTCCACACAGCAAGGCACACACAAATACACAAGCACAGTACACATCCCGAAAACACCCCCGGACAAACAAAAAATACAAAGGCCAGAACCCCAGACACAACACACCTGAAAACAACAGACCATGAGGACACACCCACATAGGTGAGTACAAAAGCAGCACTCCCACAGACCACAACCCCTTGCTACATTGCAAACCAGAGAGGAGAGGACACAGTGACACAGCAAGGACAGCAGCACACCACAGAAACGCACACATCACTACCACCACCACCACCACCAAACACCACCACCACCACCACCACCACCACCACCACCACACCCCGGCACCACAAACCCCCTGCACATTACACAACACACACCGCACCAGCACCACAAACACCATGGCACCACAAAGGATGCCCAAGTTCACGCCCATGGAGCTGACGGTCATGGTCGACGAGATCATCAAGGTGTACCCACAAATCTATGGGAACATGGTCCAGCACACACCACTAGCCACCAGAAACAGAATGTGGACCCGGATCGTAGACCAGGTCAATGCAGTCGGGACCCTGCCCAGGAACAGAGGAGAAATTAACAAACGTTGGAATGACGTAAAGAGCCTGGTCAAGAAGAAGGAGGGCAAAAACAGAGAGCTGGCTGCCGTCACTGGCGGAGGGAATCCCGCGCTCTTTAAGACCTTCAAAGCGTGGGAGGAGAAGGTGCGAGTCGTAATCCATCCGGAGATCCTCGCCGGATTAGCAGGGGGAGTGGAGGCTGGTAAGTACAAACTAATGTATACTAGCACACCGCTATGTACACACATGCGCAACCACCATGCCACAGCTCCCAGGGACAAACACCCCCATGTCCAGCACACAATACACAACACATCACACGCACATGCAACAGACACTACCACACACAGGCCAAACCGAACAACTGTAAGATGCGTGGGGACATGTGTACACTAAGCCAGCCACGTAACCACCAACAGGTCCCCAAATATGCCAGAAGCGCCACAACGAGCACCCACCACACCCATGTGTCCGCCACAGCTGCACTAAACGACAAGTAACAGGTAAGTGGCAGGAACACAAAGTGCAGTGGGTGGGACGGTGGACAGCCCAAGTACAACACACACCAGGCCCCAGTCCCACAGCACAGCAAGGAGGAGCATCCCCCACACCCCACAGCCACGTGTCAGCCACCGCAGTGCACAACGACAGCCGAAAGGCAGACATCACGGTCCACAGCAATCGGTGTCAGTGGGTGTACAGCCACCCCCACGACCCACTACACCCCCCACCCCCACAGACCTGCAACATGGAGCACCCCCCGCTTAGAGCCATGTGGCATCCAGTACAGTGCACGCACGAACAACTTGCAGGTGGGAAACTGGACAGGGCTGGATTACTGGAGGCATGAGGACCATAACACGACCAACACATGGGACATGTCACGTAGCAGACGAACACGCAGCACCGCCCACCGTCACGAACAAGTGAACAATGTGCACACGGACATGAACAACAGACTCACACCCCACATGACCCATCACAGACATAGCAACACCCAAGGAGCCACGTCTGCATGCACAAGCCACACTGAATATAGTCCCACACGGCAGCCACTGTGCAACTCATCACACACAACCGAAACACCATTGAAGTCCTGTCCATGTAGCCCCCACTGCCTGTCAACCCCACACCCCACAACTACGCCTATGTAAGACAAACAACACTAGACGCAACAGAGCGGAACAACAGAAATGCACACGAAGACCACTGAACCCATCAAACTCACAGACACACCATGCACATACAACATACCATCCATCCCATCCGTCAGCCCCAGTCACATGAAAGGCATGTCATCCGCACAGCTGCCACACATACAGCAGTCACGCTAAGACACATGCCCATGACCAACCATGTGCCAGAAGTCAATTAAGCGCACAACACACTGTGAGCAACAACACACAACATGGGCCACACCCCCCCCCGAGCACTGAAGTGATGCACATGGCACAGGGCAGCACGCACACCAAGGAGATGGGACAACTGCAATACGTTGGCTGGCACACAACTATCACTCACTCATAACGATGCGTCCAATGTCATGTCCAGTAACCACAACAGACAGCAAATATGCAGGGCATGTCAGGCATGCACACACCTCAGACCATGCACTGTCATGCTGCCACAACACATGTCACGTTCGGCACCCATGGCTCACAGCATGTACCCCAAAAGCATATCCCCTCCCAAATGCGAATCTGGGGCATGGCCCCCATGTTGCCATATGCGTTCCTAAGCGTTCCATTTGAACCCCAAAAGCATATTCCATCCCAAATGCGAATCTGGGGCATGGCCCCCATGTTGCCATATGCGTTCCTAAGCGTTCCATTTGAACCCCAAAAGCATATCCCCTCCCAAATGCGAATCTGGGGCATGGCCCCCATGTTGCCATATGCGTTCCTAAGCGTTCCATTTGAACCCCAAAAGCATATCCCCTCCCAAATGCGAATCTGGGGCATGGCCCCCATGTTGCCATATGCGTTCCTAAGCGTTCCATATGAACACCAAAAGCAAAGTACAAACCAGACCCAGGATGGGCCAGGAGCCCGCATACACCAGAGTCACAATGAGTAGGGGCAAAGCAACACACCCATCGGCATGGCCAATCCGTCCCATGCCACATGTGCACAGCACACAGTCCCATTGCCTAGCACACACAACTACAGATGCCACAGCCACACACTCGCCTCCGGGAAACCCATGTACGAGATTGCACGAACTGCCAATGTCAGACGACTAATACATACTTCGCCAGGTGCAACACAATAACAAATCTCATTTTCTCCACAGGTGACGAACTGCTGGACGCTGGGGATGGAGACAGCAGCCAGCACAGCCAGCCTACAAGCCCCCAACGAGGACACACGGATCTGGAGGATCTGTCCACCTCTTCGGACACGGACCACCAAGCTGGCCCATCTCGCGTGGCAGGGCCCAGCCGCTCCCCAGGACCCCTCCTACCCACCAACCCATCATCCAGGGATGCTGAACAGTCCCAGTCCCCTGCTGCCACTGTCGTTGCGGCCACACCCACGGTCATTGCGGCCACTACCACTGCCGCAACCGCCACCATCGCCGCACCGACCACCACCGCCTCCACCACCACCACGTCTTCGCTGGCACCAGCCCCAGCGCAGGTGGTGGCCCGGCCGACTGGATCCACCCTGGGAGCCACAGCGAGGACCGTGGTGTGCAATGTGGCTAGTGGGCAGGCCGGTGGCAGCAGGACTGGTAGGAGGAGCAGGGTCAGGGAAACGCCAGCCTCCCCTGGGAGCCATGCCCTGCCTCAAATGGCCAGAGTCCTTGGGGCCTATGAAGAGGCCCAAGGACAATGGGCCAGGTCTGCCACTGACACGCGGGAGGTGCTGGGGGTGCTGAGGTCCATGGACGCCCATATGGGCCAATTCGTGTCCCGTATGGACCAACTCGTGGACCTCATGGGCCAGCTGGTGGTGGCGGTGGGGTCACAGGCAAGGCCAGCAACACCACCTCCGCCACCACCTGCTAGGGCGCAGGGTCGGCCAGCAGTGTCCACTTCCCCTGCGTCCACAGCCAGTGAGCACACCTCACCCACCACCAGCAGGTCGCCACCACACACCCCCTCCCAAACGTGGAAGGGGCCGTCCGAAGAGGAAACAGATCTCCCGGGAGGACTTCGCACGCTCCAGTCGCAAGTGAGGCAGCCAGCCAGCCTTCCGCCAGCCTTCCTTGACCAGCCACTGCATTGACTTGCTCTACGATCCCACTCCACACAGCCAGCTGGATGGCATGTGTGTGTTGGACTATGGACATAGAACCAGTGGGTACACCCTGATCATCACGCAGCCATGACCGACAGCTCATTGTCACTGCACGCACCACTTTTGTTATCACCTTACACACAATCACATGTCACAGTTCGTAATAAATGCACCTTATTCACTAACTGCTGTTTGTGCCCTGTGTTTTATTTGTACGGAATACAACGGCCACCTTGGGCGGAAGGGCACCTGATGCGTGGCATGGCAATGGAATCCGGAGGGCCTGTAGGGACCTAGGGGTGGGAGACAGAACAGGAGCACATTCAATGAGTGTGTCACACACCCATCACACAGTACATGTCAACAACTACAAGCAATGTACACACATCGCACAGAGCAATAGGGCACAATGCCACAGTCACCAACAGTGGCATACTACCCTGGCCATGGAGCGTTGACACGCTGCACGCAGTGAACATACGGCCACCCTGACACAGCACACACACACCTGCACAGATACAGACACATCATCCGTCGTACATGGACACTCACCGTCAAGTGAAGTAGCGGGCGATGAGCTGCTGGCGCACATTCCCAGCTTCCTCCTCTCCGCTGTCCACCTCACTCGAGCTGTCCTGGTCTGCGGGCTGGGGCCCTGGTTGATCTCCGTCATCCATAATGAGGGGGATCTGCTTCCGAATGGCCAGATTGTGCAGCATGCAGCACGCCACCACTATCTGGCACACCTTCTGTGGGGAGTACGCCAGTGCACACCCGGTGCGGTCCAGGCACCTGAACCTGGACTTGAGGAGGCCAAAGGTACGCTCGACCACACGTCTGGTCCTCCCATGTGCCTCATTGTATCGATCGTCTGCTGGGGTGCGAGGATTCCTCAATGGACTGAGCAGCCATGCCCCATTCGGATACGCAGAGTCACCTGGGTGTGAGGGACACAGAGAACCGTAGCTATTCCAACTGGACAGGGGACAGCATCGCACAACCAGCACGCTACACCACTCCACATACTCACCGACAATACAGGCACGATCCTGTTGCAGATTGGCCATCAGTCGTGGCAAGATGCTGTTGCGCATTATGTGTGCGTCATGGGCCGAGCCTGGAAACTTTGCACACACGTGGGTGATCACCATGTCCGCAAGGCACACCACTTGCACATTCAGGGAGTGCGTGTGCTTCCTGTTGCGGTACAGGTGCTCAGTGGCCTGTGGTGGAACAAGGCCAACATGAGTGCAGTCAATGGCTCCCACGACGTGTGGGATTCTGCCAAGGGCATAGAATGCACCCTTCACTGCCGCCAATTCACGAGCCCTGGGGAAGCGGATGTACCTGTTCCGGTACAGCATCATGGCTGCCAGTACATCCCTCAGCACCTTGCTGAACATGGGCTGGGACATCCCTCCTCCACTGCCCACTGTGTGCTGGAATGACCCAGTGGCGAAGAAATGCATGGCGGCCATCACCTTAGCCGTGGGGGTGACAGCAGTCGGATACACCCTGCGGGGACGGAGATGGGGCTCTAACATGGCACACAGTCGATGCAGAGTTGGCCTGTCCAGCCGAAACTTCCTGATTACCTCTGTATCGTCCATGTCCGCCAGCAATTGGTATGGGCGGTCAATGTTTGGTCTCCGCCTGGGTTAAATGGCAGAGGACACATGTCAAAGCAACACGGCACATAGCAATTTCGCATACACATCACTGACATGACTGAGCAAGCACATGAGCCACAGCCCAGCTGTCAAGCTGGGACGGCACGGCCACAATACACTTACACAGGTCTCCCAACAATGGCAATGGCAAGTGAGACATACCACTGCCATGTGCATGCACATGGGGATCTAGGCCCCAATGACTTGCGGGGCGTGCTGATGGGGACTGACTGCATATTCGTCAAGCGGCAACGCCACGGCAACATGAGTGTCTGCTGAGCATGGAACTGCTTCCGAGGCTGGATGAGTATGGCACACGACGACGACGATGTGGGCACGGGCTGAGCGGCCAATACAAGTGGGACCTGTGGAACGAGGGGATATGAGACAGTAGTAGGTGTCAGCACTGCACCCTATGTACAGCACTGTACGGATCACAGCTCCCGAAACATTGACTGGTGTCCACATTGACAGCCCCATGCCAAGACGGCTGTGTGCTTGCAGTCACAGGTGAGAGGTTACATTGCACGTGCCAGGTGGCAGACGTACATAGTGGGAGCTGGCATGTGTGTGCATGTGTCTCCTGTTCAGGATCCACCAGATGGGCGCTGACTCTGTACTGACCATTGGACACAGCATGTTCCGTGGAAGGCTTGTGTGTGTGGGATGGTGGCACTGGATGTGCCTCCGTTGGGTGGGGGCCATGCACAGGGCGGGTACGTCGATGATTGCGCATTGTTGGTCACGGTGGGTGCACCAACTAAGATGTGTTGCCCTGTGTTCAATTCCTATGTCCGCATGATGATGGACTGTGGATGTGGGCAGACTACACATTGGTCGATGTGCTGTCTATATGCATGTGCCTTCACACCAGGCACAGCTGCCCCTGCACATGTGACCCCTGCTGGACTCGCTGCTGGGTCTGTGGAGCTGATGCACCTTCTGCGCGTGGGGCGGACAGCTCTCCTCACTTCCCTCATTGCGCATGTCATGTCTTTGCCGCAGGTGACATGGATCATGGAGGGCCCACATGTACGCGTGGGTAGGCTACACATGATTGTTCACTGGTCGCCACCCCCAGTCAGTGTTTCGAATGGGAAGGTTGTCGTGCTGGTGGTATGTTCGATGTGGCGGATGGGCGGGCCTAGGTGCGGGCTTACATTCCGGTGATGGGGGGTAGTTGGATTGGCGACTAGTTGCAGTACACACGGGACACGTCTCTTCCTTTCCACATCTGGGTCATCCCTTGTACTAACTGACAGTGATACAGTCATCTTCGCCCCAGCCCTCATGTCCTCCCCTCGCCCCCCAATATGCATGCTCACCTGCGAGGCTAGCGCTTGCACAGGCAGCCCCAAGCTCGCACCAGAGAGGGCAAGGAGTGAATGTGTGGGTCCAGTTGCACGAGTGGGCTGTCTCAGGGTATGATGTGTGGCGGGACGCCGTCCACCTGCGTGGTGCCCCAAATGGAGACCCGGCCTGCATGGACTATGCATCACAGTCTTCGCCTTCCGGATCCGCCACCTGCGACACCCAGTGGCTGTGGCTGCCCTTGCGGCCAGGCCGCGTCCGTCTGTGGCTGTTGGCCCACACATTCACTCTTTGGCCTCTCTGGGGAGGGCTCGGGGTGGTGGCGCACGCGCTTGCACTTAGTCGCAATGGCATGTGTCGTGGTTGGTATGATGGGCAATGGATGGGATGGTGCGAGCCACCTCCCGTGACGTCAGTGCTGCTCGTGCTGTGGTGCGTCCCCCTACACTTCCATGTGACTTGTGCCATGCTAGACGTTGAGGTTCTATTGCCTGCGTGATATGACCAGGAGGAGCGCGAGGAGACCTCTCACACACCATGCTCCACTGCCATCCCGTGCCCTGTATCGCCTGTGCGGATTGACTATGTTGGGGTTACACCTGGTCGACTGGGGCTGTGTGTGCCTTGTCAAGGGGCATGGCGGGCGCACAACAGGATCCAGCTTGTCCACAGAGGGTGGGCTGAGGTGCGCCTGGTACCGCCTTGTACGTGTGCCCAGCTGCTGTGCACACACGTGTTCACTCCCCCGACAGGTGTCCTCTCACAATGCCCAGGGAAGCGGTGGTGTACTGTTCATGACCCCTCCCAACACGGCGTGCTCCAACTTGGCATGTGCGCATCTACCCGTCGCACCCACCCACCTGAGCACTGCGTCCATACGACTTCACACGACACATGTGTGTCTTCCACAGTAGTGCTACTCATTTGCGTTGACATCCAATACCAGTGGACTACATGGTCATGTCACGACTGCCGTGTACTTCACATACTCTCATCCTCTCTCATTCGTACTTGTGAAATGAGTCAGCGGAGACAGTTTTGGTTTCAAACATTATATTGAGTCTTCTGTCCTCTGTGATGCAGTATAGTGGACACTACTGGCAGCGGAATACATGTTGAGGATATACTGAGCATGATTACAAATGGGATAGGGTGTGGGGTTACATCTGCTTGGCCAAGGCTGTGCTAATGTACATTTACGTATAGCTGCGGAGCTGCGGACTTTGACACAGACGGTATACATGTAGCCTACCAGACCGCTCGGCATCATGGGCACAGTCCATCTCAGTTCCATGTGACAGGTTTGCTGCGGTTGTTCCTCATGCACGCGTGCATGTGAGTTGACATCAGGGCATGTGCTTGCGTGCATGCAGCGGCGTGCCACTTGTTGTTGCACTGTGGTGGTTACTGGACATGTCACAGTCACTGGGGTCGTGTTGTTGTTGTATGCACTTGTCGTCCATGCAAAGGTCCTGGTATGGGATTCTCGGGGCGGGGGTGGGAGGGGTGCAGCACCCACAGACTCCAGGCAACCTATTCATGTCCACTGAGCGGTGTGTGTGTCCATGTGCGCTGGATCCATGTCGTGTCCTGGTTGTTCGTGCAGTTCCGTCCATGTGGGTGCGATGCACAGAGCCCATGCCACTGCCTCCCACGATGCATGCGGTGTTCCGGGATGTGATGGGGAACAGTGTGCATGTCCCGGTCATATCCGATGTCATGGCGATGTCGTTGATGGTGTGGTTACAGTTGCCGGTCGTTTGGTATGGCTGTTGTGGTGGTGACTGGCCAGTCCGTGCGGAAGCTGAGCATGGGTGTGGGGTTGGACTTCATAGGTCACTCGGGGAACCTGCGTTGTGGTCCGACGTATTTACAGGTTGACAGGTATGCGATGCCGTCCAGCAGGGCTTCCATGTCATTGGTGGTGTACATGTTTGCCAGCCAATGAAGCGGATGGTGGCTGTCAAGGTGTTGTTCGTAGGTTGTCCCTTGGAGGACCATGATGGGGCATGCTGGGTGACATTCGATGTAGCTGTTCTCGATGATCCGTCGTGTGGAGGCACAGTGGTTCCATTTCAGTGCGCGTGCGATGTTGGCCACATACGCCATGCCCCCATAGGCAGAGCAGGCCCTGTCGTGTGCGTCCAGAGGGAGGAGTAGTGGTAGCAGGTCCGCCTTCAGACATGCCGGGTTGGAGAGGCATATCTCGACGGGATGCTGGTAGGGACACCTCCGACAGTAGAAGACGGGCATGACGCAGCTGAACAATGTGATGCGGTAAGTCAGTCGGTAACTTACGTTCAGCAGGGACAGGAGATCGCATCCCAATGTATGTATCGTGTTGGTTTGGTACAGCTTGAGCTGTTCGGCGTAGTTGGGTAGGTGTGTTGCGGTTGCCATTTCGCAGCGGTTCGTAGAGGTGGCGTGCTCCGGCTGTGTGTGCAGTCTGCAATGTGCACGCTCCGGGGTTGCTGTGAGCTCTGTGTAGTCGTGGGGAGACAGGACTTGTGTTCTGTTGGCTTGTTTGGAGGACACGGGCCCTCTTCCCACATGCTTCTCAGACAGTTCAAGGTCAGTGCTGTGTGACTCCTTCCAATTAACTTGCATGTGGCCGACATGGGGGAGTGTTTTCTTCTTTCTTCCCCGTCCGTTGTGTGCTTCTGTGATATGCGCTATCTGCCGTGTGGTCGGTCTCCTCGGCATGCCTGTGTTGGTCTATTCTTGGACAATGGCTGTATTCACCGGCTTCTGTCGTAGGGCTGTGGTTTCGGTGTTGGAATGGAAGGTCATTCAGTGCTGTCTGCTCTCCCTTGTGTGGGCGGCAGGCTGCCTTTCCGCTCTGCGTTGGGCCTTGTGTGTGGATGTAATTCTTGGGCCACCTGTTGTCGGTCCCCGGGCTCTTTGGTGTTCCGTTTCATGTGTCTTGTTCATATGTGCAGGGTGGTATGGGTTTTTCAGTGTGGTACTGGCGTTCCTCTTCCCGAAGGGGCCCTGCTTCTCCTAGTTGGTGTTGCCGCCGCTGTGTGCTACGCCATGTTTGTTACACTGGGGTGTGTCCTGCTGTTGCGTGACTTCACTGACATGTGTGCGTCGGTTGTGTGGCGTTGGGTGTTGTCCGTGAATTGGGCGTTGGGGACATGTCTGTGGCCGGCCTGTCACGTGTCATGTGCGTTCGGGGTGGGGCTGATGTGTGTGCTGCTTGGTTGTGTCCCTGTGTCTGTGTGCGACGCATGCATGGCGCTGCGGTTGGCCTCTGCGTTGTGCGCATGTGTGGCGGCGTCATCGGCGCTTTGGGGCCGTGACGGGGTGGTTGGTTCCTAGTCCCAGGTGGTGTGTACACATGTGTTCTGCGATGTTAGGATTTGGCCTGTGTGTCATATGTGGATGCAATGGTGGATGTGTGGTGTGCACGCGCTGGTGGGGGGTTGTCCGCTTTTTCCGCCCTTGCACTGTGTGCGCTGTTTGCGTGCACTTGTTGTGTGTGTGCCTACCTGCGTCTCCGCGGTACGTTGCGTCCTTGGTGGTGCATCAGCAGAAGCATGGGAAGGGCCTGCAGTGCTGGATTCATGCCCGGGTGCCGCTTCTTCGTTGTCCGTGCTCTGCGTCCGTGTTTCCGCCTCTCTTTCACGTGCGGTGTCTCTTTGCCGTGGGAGCCGTTTGTTTGCGGCATCGTAATTTATGCGCCGGGCGGGACGTGTTTCGTCGGACGGTGTGTGTCAGTTGTGCTGCGCCGCTACGTGTGCGGGCGCACTTTGATGGCGGACGGTGTTGCTGGCTTGCCGGCGGTGTTTGGCCTGCTTTTCGCATCATAATTGGGCGGGCGTGTGGACTGCTGCGTGCCGGCGGTAACTGGTGGTTTTTGCATCCGCCAGCACGGCGGTTGTGCTTCCGCCCGCCATCGTAATGGGCCCCTTAATTATCATAAATTAATGATTTTTTAAAATGTATAAATATTTATTTAATTTAGATTTTATAGTGCTAATTGTAGGGAGTAATTTATTATTAAGTAATTATTAATTGGTTGTTAATTATTATTAATTAATTAATTGGTAATTAATTATGTTAATTGTGTCATTTGTTTAGGAGCGAGTTGTGGGGTTTATAGGGGTAAAGGGCGGGAAGTAATTTATTTTTAATTAATTAATAATTATTTGTTAATTAATGCTAATTAATTAATTAATTAAAATTTAAGTATGGCAATTGTGTAATTAATTTTAGATGTGAGTTGAGGGGTTTATAGTGGTAAAGGGTGGGAAGTAATGTATTTTTAATGAATTATTAAGTAGTTTTCAATTGATATTAATTTATTATTTTAAAATTAATTATGGAAAATGTGTAATGATTTATAGGTGTGGTTTGTGGGGTTTATAGAGATAGAGGGTGGAAAGTAATATATGTTTAATTAATTAATAATTAGTTGATCATGAATATTAATTCACTAATTGATAATTAATTAGGGTAATCTTTTTTGGGGGGGTTTGAGTTTTGGTTTTAAAGGGGTAACGTTTGGGGAGTAAATTAATTTTTATCTGTTGTAATTTGTTTTTTAATTAATAATATTTCCTTAATTGATAGTTAATTATGTTAATTATGGAGGTACATTTTTTTTTAATTTAGATGTGTGTTGTGAATTGTGCGGTGTTATAGGGTAGGAAATAAAAATGATTACATTTATGTAATAATTAATGTTTTTGTTTATAAATAATTTCTAATTAAAAATAGTTATTTGTTTGTAAATTTAATATAAGATTTCTAGGTATTTGTCATATCTATTTAACATTACAATATGTTTCTATTTTTTAGATTTTTTAAATATTTTTATATATTTTTCATTATTTTTTTGTTTAATATTTTGTGTTGGTGATATTTTGTTTGTTTTTAATTTTGAACTGACTGGAGTGGGAATATTCATTTTTACCCCTCCGCTATTGAACACTTTCCCTATTGTTGCACTAACTGGAGTGGGAATAGTATTTTTTACCCTTCCACTATGCAACACTTTCCCTAGTGTTGCACTAACTGGAGTGGGAATTGTAATTTTTTAACCCCTCTGCTATCCAACACTTTCCCTACTGTTGCACTCACTGGAGTGGGAATAGTGATTTTTACCCCTCCGCTATCCAACACTTCCCTACTGTTGCACTCACTGGAGTGGGAACAGTGATTTTTACCCTTCCGCTATCCAACACTTTCCCTACTGTTGCACTCACTGGAGTGGGAATAGTGATTTTTACCCCTCCGCTATCCAACACTTTCCTACTGTTGCACTCACTGGAGTGGGAATAAGATGTTGTACCCCTCCCCTATCCAACACTTTCCCTACTGTTGCACTCACTGGAGTGGGAATAGTAATTTTTCCCCCTCCGCTATCCAACACTTTCCCTACTGTTGCACTCACTGGAGTGGGAATAGTCATGTTTATTCCTCCGCTATCCAACAGTGTCCCTACTGTTGCACTAACTGGAGTGGGAATTGTAATTTTTACCCCTCTGCTATCCAACACTTTCCCTACTGTTGCACTCACTGGAGTGGGAATAGTCATGTTTATTCCTCCGCTATCCAACAGTGTCCCTACTGTTGCACTAACTGGAGTGGGAATTGTAATTTTTACCCCTCTGCTATCCAACACTTTCCCTACTGTTGCACTCACTGGAGTGGGAATAGTAATTTTTTAACCCCTCTATTATCCAACACTTTCCCTACTGTTGCACTCACTGGAGTGGGAACAGTGATTTTTACCCTTCCGCTATCCAACACTTTCCCTACTGTTGCACTCACTGGAGTGGGAATAGTAATTTTTCCCCCTCCGCTATCCAACACTTTCCCTACTGTTGCACTCACTGGAGTGGGAATAGTAATTTTTCCCCCTCCGCTATCCAACACTTTCCCTACTGTTGCACTCACTGGAGTGGAAATAGTCATGTTTATTCCTCCGCTATCCAACAGTTTCCCTACTGTTGCACTAACTGGAGTGGGAATAGTAATTTTTACCCCTCCGCTATTCAACACTTTCCCTACTATTGCATTCACTGGAGTGGGAATAGTAATTTTTACCCCTCCGCTATCCAACACTTTCCCTACTGTTGCACTCACTGGCGTGAGAATAGTAATTTTTACCCCTCCGCTATCCAACACTTTCCCGACTGTTGCACTCACTGGAGTGGGAATAGTAATTTTTACCCCTCCGCTATCCAACACTTTCCCTACTGTTGCACTCACTGGAGTGGGAATAGTCATTTTTACCCCTCCGCTATCCAACACTTTACCTACTGTTGCACTCACTGAAGTGGAAAATGTAAGTTTAAAGACTTTGAAATAGTTTAATGTTTTAATTTATAATATAATTTTTTTTTTATTAGATGTTATTGGTGTATGTATATATATATATATATTTATTTGTAAATTTTCATATATGCAATTATAAAATAAATTAAAATTAATAGTTTAATAATTGTTTTAAAGTAAATATATATATATATTACATTTTATATATGTATGTTTACATTTTTTAAATGAAATTTATTTGTTATATTTGTTAAAATGTATATTAAATCTAATTTATTTTTTTAAGTTAATTTTATTATTTTATATATTTAATATTATTTTTTGTACATATATTAAAATTAATATTTTGTACAACTTTGGGGCCGATTCCGATTCGGGCCGGAAATCTCTCCGACCGAGCCGGACCCAGAGAGATTTCCGACCGAATCGGACCCGTGCAGTCCGACCGAACGAGTACGATGCGCACGTATGCCATCGGACTCGAGTCGGTCGGACTCCCATTGAAGTCAATGGGAGCCTGTCGTACAACGCGTACGCGGGCTCCCATTGACTCAATGGGTGCGAGGCGGACAAGGGCGCCCCCTACAGCGTGTATGCGGCGAAGCGACTCGCGCCGTACACGCACAGGTAGGGGGGACCCATGGGTCCCCCCTGTGTGCGACTCGCGCGGCTACGCATACAGGGGGGTCCGACACGGACCCCCAAAGTACGGCTCCGACAGCTCTTTCGAGCCGGAGTGCGCGGCTCGGTCGGACTGCTCGCGGCGCGCATCGTACTTACCCGGCCGGGGAACGTCTCCATTGCGCGGTGCGAGTCGGGTCCGAGCGAGTCGGTCGGTGCAGTTCGACCCGGGATCGAGTCGGTCGGAGTGGTCGGGACGCCCGGACGAGTCGGTCGGCGAATACGCATCGTACTCGCTCGCCCGGACGCGCGTACGAATCGGTCGGGAAATAGGGCTCCGAATCGGTTCCGGTAAAGCCGAATCCGATTCGGAGCCCTACCGGCCGAGATCGGAATCGGCCCCTATATTTTTTACATCAATATTTTTTTCGATATTTTTGTACTTACCATTATAAATATAGAATATCGATATTTTTGACATCGATATTTATAACTCGATATTTGTGTATGGGGATATTTTGGGGGTCGATATTCTATCAGCGAACCGTGTTTTAATAGAGTGTCTGGTTTGTCGGGGGACTCAAGACTGGCTTGCGCATGTGACAACACAACTGAACAATCATTGCTGCACTTTATTTTTTTCTGCAGTTTTTACAATTTCTCACGTAAGCACTTTCTGAAGCCTATACTAAAAAACCTAGGGCATCGCAGGTGTAGAAAAGCTTTGTTTCACTTACAATTATTGAATACCCCCAAAATATGTTTTAGTGTTAAATCTGCAATTAAAACCAGAAATTCATTGGATGTGTAATCATGATTATTTTATTCTTTGTTCAATGTGTTATTGGCTTATGTATAAGTTTGTATTTTATAAATGCCACTTACTAGCTATCTATTATATGAATTTTATGAGTATGAAATTCTTTTTTAAAGGAGGATTAATGTGACATGGTATATGAATCATTTTAGCCATGCTAGCTCCTAATTTTCTATTTAAGGATTTTCTGACTGATGTTATTCTCCTTTTATAAGTGTACATTATGATATCCAAGTATTTTTATCATTGATAATTTATTCGTATTGTGTTTGTATTCATTCCATGTTTTCTTTTATGACTTGACAAGGTCGAATAAAGATCCATGTGAAATTGACTATTTTTCTGGACAGCAGAGCTGAATTTGCTTCTTTGTATTCCAATTATCTTCATTGAAAACATATTTTAGAAAATTGAATCCTAATTTTTACCAATTACAGCTTACACAAAATTGAGTCCTAGAATTTTACAGTCTCTTGAGGTGGTGTAGATGTGGATTGTAGAAATATTGAAATGAGCGACAAACTCATTGTTCTTCCTTATCAACATTTGAATAGCTTTATATCTTGTTCTTTTTCAGACTATTTGGTATTTTTAAAAATTATGTTAAACAAGTGCTGGATCTTCTCAATAATAGAATTCTTGTGGCAAAAAGATTGTACTTTGCCAAATTTAACAAGTTATCAAATTTGCAAATGTGACCAGAAAATATAGTTTAAGGATGGCCTTGGCTAGTCCTTCATTCTCCTTACCAATTCCAAGTTTTACGGAACTGTTAAAAATAATAGTCTTCTTTTGAACGATTATTCTTGTAGCCACCAGTACTTTTCTGAATATTATTTAAAGCCTACATGTTCTTTCTGCTTTTAAGCATATAATCTGCATATCGTTTCAGTTTTGCTATATGAGGAATCCTATAAATAACCAGTGGTACTATTACTTAATTTAATGGCACTCCATGTACCACCTTTGGAAGGATGGAAGGTTGGGTGTTCTTGGTGAAAATGGCAGCCTGCAAATCACAACAGATGCATTTAACTTACTGAGCCCTCCTGCTGACTTTTTCAATAAGTAAAATAATGCATTCTACTACACCCTCTGGAAAGTTCAGTAATAAATGTTAAAGCCCATGAACAGCTGCCTGAAATAGGTGTAATGATTGGGGTATTTTTGAGGGAAGTTGGCTGTAATTGAGAGGTGATATCCTTAATTACCGCTTCTATGCCTTTCTATACCAGAGTAAAGAGGGAACCAACCCTCAGTAGCCTGACCAGGCAATTAACAAACAAACTGAAACTAAAGGTTTAGCTACAAATTTCAACTTCACTGGGAAGGCACCTAAAGACTATACAGATTTTTCTTATAGACCTTCCAAATTAGGACATGACAGAGAAACTTTTTAGGTCTAAATTGAGACTATGGTTCAATGTAGAACCTCTGTTTTGTGGTTGCACCTTGTCTTCATAATGAACCTCAGGTCGTCATTATTGGCTCTTAAGGAGATTGTGGTCTAAATAATATGCGATTTGGAGCCCACACTCCTATGCCCTAGAGTTTAGGGGGAACTATTGGTTGCTTAGATAATCCTTTATCATCTACTCTGGACAACCATTTGATTTGCTATATTTTTGACTACATGATCTATGAGTAGCCTTATAAAGGTTGCCACAGAGAAGCTAAGGAAAATATCATAAGTGAAAGGAAGGAGAGTGGGAAACAAAATGAATTTACAAAAACTATTTGCCATATTGGAGCGATCAGTATTTGTGAGATTGTTTGTGTGGATTAAAAAAGGAGTTTGTCTTGAGTCTTATTACTCAACCCACAGCTGCGGTCCGTGCAGGTAACAGTGGTGGGGCGGTGGGGCCGTGTAAGGGGGGATTTCGAGGGATGATGCAGAGGGGAAATTAATTATTTATTTAATTTTTCCTCTGCATCGTCCCTCGAAATCCCCCCTTACACGCCCCACCGCCCCACTGCCATTACCTGCACGGACCGAGGCTGCCAACCCAGGCAGTAAAAGTGCCCATGCAGGGAGCAGAACAAATACTCTAAGGGAATGAGAAGATTTCAGGGCTGGCTTTTACAGATATGCCTCTTCTGATTCTTTCTTGGCTCTCACAAAAAGTGCTTCGTAGTTAGGGTGTAGCCTCTTAGAACTCATGAATATTCTTGAAATTAAATGATTGGGATGTGGCCCCGTACATGCTACTGGGTTTTGCTGGAGTTTACAGGAGATGAGCATTGCTGCTCAATGCTTCATGAAGTTCCATCTGACACAGGATTGGATGCCCATGGTGCAAGGCTGCCTGTGTTGGCACTAGGTTGTCAAACGGGTGCCAGCGCAGAGGAAAAGGCAGGAAAGTACCTTATTGTCCTAAATACGTCACATTCCTGCCCTTTCCCTGCCACTCAGCACAATGAAGCAAGGTGGCTTGCTGCACTGCGTGACTATTTCATAAATAGGCCCCTAAGTCCCTCACTCCAATCCAGCCCTAGTGGCTTACAGTTATGTATTGTATTGTAATTGTATTTATATAGTGCTTGCTACCCCTGATGAGGCGTTAAAGCATTTTTTCGGCGAGTAGCACGCTACTCCTGAACCCATAAAGGATTAGTGGTGAATTATTATAGTGAAATATAAAAGTAATTTGAGTGGTGGATATGCTAATCAGTTAGTTCGATTGAGAAGGATAATGGAGGGATAGAAGAGGGAAAAAAGGTTAATACTGAAGTAACATATCTCCTTCCACCCCATCCTGAGCTGGAGTATCTCAACCCTTCCTGAGAGGCGGCAAGTTACCCAGAAGTGCACATTCTGACAGTAACTCAGATATGGTGTTGGTTGACTTTACTGGTGACTCACTATGTGTCACCCACTTACTGTCCACCAAAGGACTGCAGGTCTAGAGAAGGCAAATCTTCTCCATCATTTGAGTGCCTATACCTGGTGAGTCTTTGGAGGAGTAGCTTGTGTGATACGGTGTCAAACGCCGCACTGAGATCCAACAGGATCAGTGCGGCCGTTTGTCCTTCGTCTGCATGCTTTCTCAATGTTTCTGTGGCCAGGAGTAGTGCCGACTCCGTCGAGTGGGCCATTCTGAAACCTGACTGAGAAGGGTGTAATAGGTCATTCATATTGATGTGGTCTACCAGTTGTTTATTAGTTATCTTCTCAGCAATTTTTGCTACAAATGGTAATAGTGAGATCGGGCGTAAATTTTCTAACACTGTGTTCTCGATTGATGGTTTCTTTTTCAGTGGCCTGACAATAGCCTCTTTCCATTTAGTGGGGACCACACCATTCTGAAAGGAGCGAGAAATAAGCTCCGAGATATATGGCATAATAGAGTCCGCTTCCTCCATTACTATCTCTGGTCGTGCTGGGTCTAAGGAGGAGCCAGACTTTATTCCTTTTGCTGTGGCTTTAAGTTCTACTAGTTCCTGGATCTTGAATTCATCCAGGGTCACGCCTGGTGCTCAGCAAAACAAGGCACCTGCTGTAGTCCTCACACCCTTGCGTTCACACGCATACACAATCACAGCTACTTGTAGTGAAGGTGACCCTACGTAATCTTTGCAGACTCAGATGTGGCTGTCCTGCCATGGCCGCAATCATCTCTGTCCATGTCTGCAACCAAATAGGAAGTAAAATAGAACAACCAAAGTGTGGTAATTATTATGAAATTAGGGACAAGGTTTCAGGAACCTGTGGTCCCAGTAGTCGGTCAAATGCCTTTCTACACCTGATTGGATATAAACTAGGAAACCATAACCTAGCCCCCCTTTGATGTTAAAATATAGGCACTTTATGGAATAATATAAAAAGCAAAAACATCCAGACAGTTAAAAAAAACTGTAAGCAGCTACACTCACTATTAAAAAACAACAGGCAAGAAGGGCTGGCTTTACACACAGAATGTGTTGGCCTACATTTGCATTCATTGTCAACTCTGAGAAAATGTTCCTTTTATATTTTTGGGACATGGCCCATAAAGCCTGCGTGTCATTACCCTGCACCTTCGACCATCACCTTCATTGGTTTCTCAGGAAGCCACACAGCGATCAGGAAGGCGCCATTAACTTTCCCGCAATTAAGTAGATGTGTAGGCCGATGAAAGCATTAGCATGAATTCAGAAACAGCCAAAAAGACGATTTTCCAGAACGTAAGATCTGAGCAAAGATGTTGGGTCTGGAAAGCAGACAGAGTCGTAACTAGTTTTGCTAAGCTCTTAACGCTTGAGCTGCGGTCTTGTGAGGCGCATAGAAATAAGGTGAGGGATATTGATGCGCTGTACCTTCTAATCTCCCCATTAGTACTGGTGCTGGTGCATTCCAAGTGTACTTTACCCTTGCCGTATCGATTACTCATGCCGCCGCAGGTTGAGATCTTGTAATAAAGCGCTGCTGCTGGTGCTTGTGTAAACAGACGGCCCTGTTAATGCAGCTGGTCCACATAAAATGGCGGCATTAACATTCTTGCTGAAGTGGTTCGGACTAGGAGCTGATGCATGAATCACACATGTCCTTAAATTTTAAACCGGAAAATAAATTCTTTGTGCATCAAATGTGTCTGAGTGGATACACCTAACAACGAGAAACTTAAAATCCTCCTTAGAGAATTCAAATAAAAAAGAAATGGTAGATGCTGAATCAACAGCATAAAAGAATCAGGGGCATATTATCTAAAAAGTGCGCTAAACATCGCAAAGCGTGTTTAACGAGCACTTTTTTATCGCCGGCTATCGTCGGAATAATTTGCCATGCTAACGCTGTATTAGCGACATTTAGCGCTATGGCGATAATTATTCCAGCCATAGCGGTGTTTTCCATGAAACATCGCTGGTTTTCCAGCGATGTTTCATGGAAAACGGCGATAACCTTGCTGATACGACCCTGTGGTCGTATCAGCATAATCCACCCCTCCCATGTTAGATATGGCTAACACCTGCTAATTGCAGGTGTTAAATAAATGGCGATGACCCCGGTTAGCGCGACTTTTCACGTCACTAACTGGGGCCATGGCCACCTTGCTAATAGGCGATAGGCCTGTTAGCGGGTGTTTCCCAGGTTTGTTCGTCGGGAACGCCCACTTTGCATGTCATTAGCGATAAATATCGCTGACATGCAAAGCGGTAAAAACACGGGCGCTAATGCCCGAAAACTGTCTCTAACTGCTGTTAGAGACAGTTTGCTGATAGGGCGATAAGAATATCGCCGCTTTAGCGGCAAAAAGTGCCGCTAAAGTGGCGATAGTGCCCTTGCTAATATGCCCCTCAGTTTTTGTGCATTTTGTAACAATTCTTCATCTGACTGGAACAGACCACGGGAATCAAGGACAGGCTGACATCCCTGATGTCTCCTTACTTAACTGTGCTTTCATGGACCTGAAATAGCCTGGGATGCTATTGGTTCGCGACAGACTTGATGTTCTTTAGAACAGGCTCGTTATTGGAAACATAATAGGAAGTGTCAGCTTGTGACCTAGAAAGAACACTAATTCATAAACAGCAAGTCACATTACAGTTCTCCGTTCAAAAGCATGAATCTGAAAATCCCTTTTTCTTCAGGATCCTAGAATGGCAGACTGACTTTGCGGCAAATGTGTTGCAAGGGTGCAGTGGGAACTGTGGGTGCAGGGGCAGCTCCGCCGCTAAGGCGGAGAAGCGTCGCCCCACAGGAAAAATAAAATGATAATAAAAGAATGTTATCATTTTATTTTTCAGTACTCCTCTGTAGGGGCAGGGGGTAGGCTGGCCTGCCTACAGAGCAAGGGGGAGGAGTGGTGCACTCTCTAGGTGTGCATGACAGTTTGGCCGGCGTCTTGGGCTGGCCAAATAGCCATGCGCACTTGGCATGTTCTCCACTGGGCTCTGTTGCACAGCCTGGGTGGAGAACATGCCCAGGCTCCCATTCCCCATCTGAGTGCCGAACCACGGTGCTCAGACCAATCACGACACTGCTATCAGCAGCGTTGTGATTGGCTAGGGAAGTCTGGAAGCCTGGGTGCTTCCCGTTCCTTCTTCCTGCGTTGACGAAGAAGAGGACAGAAGAGAAGCGGGTGCCGGCAGGTAATTTTAATTTTGTTTTCCTTTTTTTTTTTTTAACCACCCTCCACCGCCCCACCCCCGCCCCACCAATACTGCCCCGTAGCAGCCTCTACAGTGTGGGTGCGCTGTACCCCTAAAAATCTGCACCTCAATGGCACACCCAGAATGTTAGGTAGATCTGAACGGTGTTGGTCTCGAATCACAAAGCAATGTGTTGCAGAGACAGGGTTCAAAACAGCATTTAAAAATACAGTCAATAAAGAAAAGAATGACTGCATGTGAAGGATGAAGTGAGATTTAGGGGCCGATTCCGATCTCGGCCGGTAGGGCACCGAATCGGATTCGGCTTAACCGGATCCGATTCGGAGCCCTATTTCCCGACCGAGTCGTACGTGCGTCCGGGCGAGCGAGTACGATGCGTGCGCTCGCGAAATCTCCGACCGACTCGTTCGCAGGACCCGACCGCTCCGACCGACTCGCACGGGGACGACGCGCACCTCGCAATTGAGACGTTTCCCGGCCGGGTAAGTACGATGCGCACCTCGACCGCTCCGACCGACTCGCGCAGCCCGGCTCCAAGGAGCTGTCGGAGCCGCACTTTGGGGGTCCGTGTCGGACCCCCCTGGAAGCGTAGGCGTGCGAGTCGCACACAGGGGGGACACATGGGTCCCCCCTACACGTGCATGTACGGTGCGACCCGCATCGACGCGAACACGCTGTAGGGGGCGCCCTTGTTCGCGTCGTGCCCATTGAGTCAATGGGAGCCCGTGTACGCGTCGTACGACTGGCTCCCATTGACTTCAATGGGAGTCCGACCGAATCGAGTCCGATAGCATGCGTGCGCATCGTACTCGTTCGGTCGGACTGCTAGGGTCCGATTCGGTCGGAAATCTCTCCGGGTCCGGCTCGGTCGGAGAGATTTCCGGCCCGAATCGGAATCGGCCCTTAGAGTGGAATTTAGAAAAACCATAAAGGTTTTTACTAAATTCAAAAGATACAATACAAAAATAGTAAAGGCAGATGCAGCAATAGTCTCATTTAAATGCATAAAGTCAATGCTGTGAAGGCTCTCAGTAATAGGAACAATGTAGAATAATAAAAAAATCTGAAAAATAGACTAAATCGCAAATGTGCAGCAAAATCAGTCCAAAATTTGGCAGCATCCCATGACCAAAAGATCTGACTCAACCCCAAATATAAGGGTTATATAGCCATTTTATCCATAAAAAGGCACTGAAACTGCATAATCATCGTTGTGTAAGAAAAGAATTACGTTTTCAACAAATCACATTACAGAATTATGAATCATCATATAACCCTATCTCCTTAGCACTAACCCACTACTTGAATATTGATTCTGTCCCTCTGCCCTAATGTCATAACAGACGACTTACATGAACAACAGTGAACCATTGTGAATGAAGCAATACCATGTGCAAGCTGAAGATCCTTGAGAATATGTTACTACAACTCTAACTGGCTTTCTTTGAGAACAGTGTCATTCAGAAATAAACAGATCCTCATTTTGCTGCACATAGTGTCAGGCAGAAATATAAACAGAGAATAAACATGATGTAGCATTTATTTTTAACAAGATGGAATCCAGTCCTAACTGAGGCCTAGTTAGCCTGAGCCAGTAAAACACATTTAAACATGTCATAGCAAGTTTGGTAAAACTGGATTAGCTCCAGGTCAGTATACACATCTGAATTCAGGTGTAGATTAATTGCTCTGAATCGTATTGATAATGCACTTTTTGATTTAAATGCACATAAGTGCTTACAGCTTTGATGCAAGCATGCAAAATGAGCCCCTCCGCCTCCCGGTGAGTAGTAAAAGACAGTCATAATTCAGATGCAGTGGGCCCATTGCACTCTTGGGCCCCAGTGTCACTGCACCTGCTCTATTAATGCCAGCTATGCCTCTCCTTTGTACAATTGCTGTTTACATTTGAACTTGCAAGTCTCATGCTGCAGTCAAAGGGGAGATGAAAACATTTTTGCTTGAATATGTTAAATGGCTATTCTGGGTTTCAGGTCTGTTCACCAGAAGCCTTGTTACCGAATTTCATGTGGGAATTACATTCATATGTTTTCATGCATGTTTTCTCAGTTTCTTGTTGTGCTCCTGCTTTCGACCCTGCAAGCGACTTGTAGCTAGAAGTATATTCATAGAAATACGATTCAACAGCAGCTGCGGTCCGTGCAGGTAACATCGGTGGGGTGGTGGGGCCGCGTTGGGGGGGATTTCGAGGGACGATGCCGAGGGAAAATTAATTATTTATTTAATTTTCACTCAGCATCGTCCCTCGAAATCCCCCCCAACGCGGCTCCAAAGCCCCACGGCTGTTACCTGCACGGACCGCGGCCGTTCAACAGTGCTGTTGTAGAGGTTTTGGGATATAAGGGATGTGTTAGTGGTATGTGTGATCATTTGAGCCAGAGAATGTGCAAGCTTCATCAGGAATGAGATTGGGATTTAAGGGAAATTCTACAAGAGAAGACTGGATTAATTACTGGAGGATTTAAGCTAAAAATGCCGGGCCTTGCCCCTACACAGTGCATAAGAATGAAACTTGTCCCTCTGCCTCTGTTTCTTCTTCCACACCCTTTTCTGTTATGTTAACATTTTGGGCAAGCAAAGTTGAACCTGGGCCCTCTCCCATGGACTCCACCTCATCAAGTGTCGGTACCCACCCTCATGGGAGCAGCTGACCAGGAGCCTAGTAAGAAGAGAGAGGAGAGTGAGGTGAGGCAGTCGTCACATGGAGTAGTGGAAATAGCTGTTTCTTGAAGAGAAAGCCAGGGAGTATCTCGCTCCAGGTCTTTGTGTGCTCCAGGACTGGTAGCTGCATTATTGACCTGGAATCAAATCTTTGACAATGATAAGCTTGAATACAAATTACAGCGGACACTGTGTCCATATTTTTTCTGTTGCCTCTTGGTCCATGCACAGAGGTGTGGAGCTGTGCAGTGTAATAGATAGTGAAAAACGAGCACTGTGAGGTCGCCTTAAACTTGTAATGAGTGTGTAGGATTCAGCTATGGGAACCTATGGCTATAAGGGACTATAAATAATAAATCCGTATTTGTAAAGCGCGAACTACTCACCCTTACTCAAGGCGCTGGGGGCCGTCGTGGAAATTAAGTGAGCTATTGCCCAGAGTCACATGGTGCTGAGCTGAGCTGCCGCCGGAGCCGGGGATCGAACCATGAGCCCTGTGCTCCGAAGTCAGCTGCCCTGGCCGCTGCACCACACCTCTCCACTGTGACATCCAGTATTCTTATGGCAGCTCGAATTTACAGACTGCCAGGATACTGACCAATTCCAAGTGAGCTCACAAAGGTTCTTCATGGTGTGTGTTCCCGGAAACAAATTTGGTTACTCTTTCGGCCTATAGCAGTATCTTGCTTACACGGCGTGTAGGTGCGCCTATAATGTTTGACTTACAGCTAATCTTGAGTCAACTTTAGCTGAACATGATGAGGATGCCAAACCACTTTTTTAGGAAATCAATAGGTTACAATAATTCGATGGAAATGGTGGATTTATTTTGTTGTATCTTGATACGTAATTGAAGAGAATATTTACACTTCAAAGGGACTCACATCACCACTGGTGCAGCGCCTGCGCATTGAAGGCCAACATATTACTTAACAACTGAGGGGTAGATAAGTGACAATAAGGAAATAGACTCTTCCCAGGACTCTAACATGTGTGATAATTGAAGCATTAAGCAGCCTCTTATCATGCCATAGGTAGGGCCACTGGAATTATGCCCTAGTGGAGTACCAAATTATGTGGCAGGGTCAACTAAATTATGCAGCAAGAAAAGGCAAACCATGCGACCTAATGCGGCACATTTTGTTATAGTATTTCTTAATAATTTTGTCATTTTTCACATGTTAAAACTGTCTGGGTAAAGGTTTCACCTGATTGGTACTTGTTTAACATCCAAGTACAGTGATAAACATTTTGTTTTGTTAAAATCTGCAGATTAAGCAAGAGATGATGGATTATGTGGCAAATGCGACAAATTCCTAATTCTATGGAAAACGCCACAGACTTGCATAATTCCTGTGGCTCTGCCATTAGGTCTTCCTTCTACTTGTTAATTTGATAAGTATGTAGAATAACCGACGATGCATACATTTGGCAAAGGCTTAAGGAATGCTTGTGAATCCATAGCTAGAAAACCATCTCACAATATTTTTTAAATAAATGTTTTGCGTCCTCACCCGCTTTACTTCCACATCAACAAAAAGATGGAACCACATATTTTAATTATTGGTGGGCGGAACTCATGGAGTTTCACTCTGTGAAAATTCTGTGGAGTTACATAAAAACTCAGCGAGATTTTGCAGGGCTCCGCGAGTGGGCAGAATCCGGGGAGTCGTGGTGCTTACACTGATTTTTAGCACCGGGAGCTTGTTCTGTGCTGCAAAGTCAGTGCAACAGGCACCACACAGTGTGCCAGAGGGAACTGCTTCTTTGCTGCCACATGAGTAGATTTTCTACTAGAGCATCAGCTTTCTTACAGTGAACGGTTGCGACCACCTGTGTTGGGAAAATCCTGCTGGGTGCCGACCTACCGCCCATAAATCGCACTGGGGACGCAAATTCTCGCTCAAGCTCATCAGCTTACCATTGGTGAGCCACGGGTGAGAAAAAACTACACCATGCGGCAGCTGGCGGACTTTTGCCAGTACTCCGCATTACAAGCATAATGGTAAGTGAGCAAAACTCTGCAAACTGCGCCAGCTAAGAGGAATTTATCACCCACCCTGTTGGAAAGTCATCCTGTGCCCTGGGCACCCCCCAACTTTTTGCTGACTGGTACTGGTGGCAACTGGCTCTGACTGACCCTGGGCTCTGCCTAACCAGGCCCAGGGCCAGTGCTATGCTGAAAGAGACACATTTAGAATATAGTAAAAACACCTACATACACTAGGGTACACTATGGGTTGGGGTACCCCTGTGATTGGCATGACCTACCCTACAAGGCCCTAGTACATAATAGGGCAGGGGGATTGAAACTGCCTCTCAGTCCCTAGTTTATAATACGGCATGGCAGTTCAGAGGCCAGCAGCCCTTTCTGCACTTGCATGTGTGCACTACTGAAGCCTGAGGTCAGTTTAAAAATGGCTCTGTGCTGCAGGACTGCTTTTAAAAAGTAAATTGTGCCCAAACTCGACTTTGGTGTTTGGGGCACTTAAAAATGGATAACCTACAATGTTTGGGGATATTAGATACCCCCAGGGTCTCCCCTAGGTGTTCCAGGGGTGGGGGTCCTGTAGATATATGCAGAGTACTTAACAAATATGTTTTTATAAGCCCTGGTGCTGGAAAAATGGCCCAAGTCATTTTTCCCATTACAAATCCCATGCCACATAGGTTAACATGGCAAGAAGTTATTAACTGCTAACTCTTGATAGGAGAAGGCTAAAATACCATTCAAAGACTTCCCAGAATGGTATTAATAAATCCAACAATATGATATTGTTGAATTTCTCCTAAAATATACAGACAAGAAGTTATAAGACTTTCTTGTCTGTAAGCCCAGATTCGGCCTACTAGTGGTCTGTCCTGATTGGTCAGAGATAAGTGGATTAGCCAGGCTTCTTTGAAGAGGTGATAAAGAGCCCCTGGGATTGACCAGCTCTGCTGGGAGGGCAGTGTTCTGTTACACATGAATGCCAGAGCAGGGGGAGGAGTCATAAACAATGGTCTTCAAGGGAAGGGGAAGACACCAGTGTCATTTACAACTCTACTCTTTTGAACCCAGCCAGATGCTAGGCTTAAGGAAGGAATGAGCAGATGTAAGAGGGAGAGACTATGGAGATTAGCCATCTTAGGTGTGTGTTTAGCCAGCTCTTCTCTCCCTGCTAGGAAATCAGCCATTATGAATTTGGAAGAATTGGTGCTCTCTGGGACAAAATAGCGCCACACTCTGCAGGAAGTAGTCATACCTTTGGGTGGTATCCTGCCCCCCATTGGACAGGAGTGACCTTCTGCTTGACCCAGAGAAATTGGAATAAGTATCTGAGAAGGGCAGAGCCTCTCAGATCTGCTGCTTGAAACCTAAGAAAGCAAGACGAACCATGCTGAGAAGTTTGATATGCATTTCCTAAGGCCTGCACTCTGAAGATTGCACCTTTCTGCACCATCTGAAACTACAGCCTGTAGATTACCTTGCTGTAAAAGGACTGAAGAGTGGACTCCCTGCTAGCTACAGGTTAACAGAGCTCTCCTGGAACATCACCACCAAGGATCCTCAACCTGGAGAACTACCAGTGGATTTGAAAGGGTTTTGTCCAAGTGGACTGTGGGAACTGAAGTCCTCAACTTTCAAGGACCATCTTGGAGATTCCAGACCCTTGGAGTGAGTTTGAGACACTTTGGGACCCTTTGGGGAACTTCAGGAAGAAGTTCCAGGAGTCTGGAGAACTGTGGAGCAACTTTGAAAAAAGCTACATAAGGGAACCGACTCAACCTGGCCAGCCAAGCTGCCTGCCTTCAACCGCGAGCCGGCCTGCCGTCCAGGTTCGTCCCGCTGAAAAGCTCCGTAGGTCTTACTTCCAGAATTTGACCTGGAGTAGGCGAAATCCGAGGCCGGCGAACCCTCACCGAATCCGGCCTGGTGAAGAGCATCGAGGGACCCCGCGAGAAAAAGCTCCAGAAAAGCTTCTAAGTCCGAAGGTAAAAACTGTGACCGAGACCTACCGCGAGGGGTAGCCGAGCAGGGCTCCATCGTGGTCGGCCTGAAACTTTGACTTTGACCCGGTCTATCGTGACCAGATGTCCCGATAAGGCTCTATAGGTTTCTATGTGCTAGAAATTGCTAAATCTTTGAAAATTCATACTCCGGTTCCCTACATTGGATTTTTGTCGTTTTGGTGTCATTCTAAAAATAAAAATATTTCCTATTTTTTTTAATTGGTGTTGGATTTTTATTGTGCATTGTGTCTGAATTATTTACTGAATTGCTGTTTTTAAATGCTTTACATACCTGTCTTTGAAGTTAAGCCTGCCTGCTCGCAGCCAAGCTACCAAGGGTTGAGCATAGGAATAATTTTCTAAGACCTATTCTGAGCTATACTGTGTTAGTGGCCTTATTGCCAGTGGCAGATCTACATTTGCCCCTACCAATAATGCACTTTCCAACACACCCCTAATTTAGATTAGCAGCTGGACAAATACTCTCGAATGTGGTTTTTCATTTCTGGAAGTAAAACAGAAATCATTAAGTAAAATTGAAATCTGATAATGTAGGAAAACAAGGGAGGTTCCAAATCCATAAACCATACTTGATACATAATGAAATGTATTTGTGGTTTTGTCTTCTGGGTCAGATTTTCAATGTTTATTTTTCTTTATCTGGAATCAAAACAGTCAAAAAATAGCTCCGCTGACACACCGCATGGCTCTCAGCTGCTATTGTTACTGGCAAATACACAGGAATTCAGTGATGTCAGCGCAGGGCAAGAGTTACATTGTCTTGGTAATTGAGGCCAGCTACTTCTCCTAACTGTGATGTCCCTCTTGGCGAACAGTGGGGTTATGGGCAGAAGGTTTAAGTTGAGCACTCCAGAATAGAGCACTCCTGAAGCACCATGATGGTGACTGGGCTACTTGGGCAAAAATTTAGCACAGGACCCACATACAAGATCAATAGGCAGCCCCTTGGTGTGGGGTGGCGAGTAGAGAAGGGGTAGGTCTTTAGATGGACGAGTTTGAGGTAGTGTCAGAGTCCAAACCAGTGCTTTTTAGCAATAAATGTTTTCCTGTGTTTATTGTTTACGGTATCTCTTATCAGCTGTACGGCTCTGCTGACATAATGTTCACACTATGAGTGCACTGCTGGAAAGGAGCTATCTCATTAGGACTGGAAGCTGTGATGCTCAGGTTGCACTCAAACCACTCCACTAGATGCATTAAACCTGTGATCAATTTCACAATGTCGAACCTATGACCTGTACGCTAGACACACATTTCTGAAATAGGTGCATAAACCCACTACATTTTCTGAACAGGTCACAGCACAGAAGTTGCAGGCTACATTTAGATCTCTCCTGCCTGTATATTAAGTCATTGAACTGGAATCAAGGACTTTCAGGTTACACGTTGAACGCTACAGTTGGTTTATCAATCTCCTGTGGTAGTTCAATCACGATTTATCCAGTAACAGATATAGAGATTTCTCTCCTGATCTTCCTGCCTTTTCAAGCTCTCGTTCCTTGTTTCTGCAGGCCCTCATTCATCTCTTTCTGCATTTTTTTAATGGATTTCTCTTTTCGCTTGTATCCTTTTACTCTATGGTTCTGAGGTCCAGCTGTCTAGTTCCACCCCCCCCCCCACTATTGTTCTTTCCCCTTTGTTCTTAATTCCCCTGCTCCTTTCACCCCTCAGCCTTTGTGTGTTTTGTTTTGCCGTTGCTTTTTTTAGCAGAGTTTCTGCTTTCTCTCCTGTTTCGTGTCTTGCTTATTTACGCGTAGTTTCTTTGATTCTACATTCCTATTTTTTTCTGTGACTGCTTGCTTTTGTCATACCTCTGCATCCCTCCTTCGCTAACAAAGAATGATTTGATGTTGAGCTCATAATGATTGCTATATATATAATGTACACGCGCCTGAAGCAGTACATGGGAAAGGCAGAGAAGCAAAGAGCTAAGAGCCGGAGAATGAGGAAAATGTCTGGTCATCAGGCCCAGACAACTTTTGGAGATACCTGTAAATCTGCCTAATTTCTGTAATTTTAACATCACTCACTGCAGTGACCTTCACGTCAGAGGGGAGACCTCGGACGCTCCCAAGAGGCTGCTCCCCAAGCCTGAAAAGTGAAATTGTCTAAGCAGCATAATTCACAAATGCAGATTAGTGATGGCGTTTTAACACTATTAGCAAGTCTGACCTAATGTATAGAGTGTTGGCTGGTGCTGTGTTGCTGTGGCGTGCGTGTTAGTAGTGGAGGCTCTATGTCACTGAGTTTTATTTTGTGGCCTCCTGTCATTTCAGCTGCCTCTCAGCCACACTGAGTGCACACTTCTTCAGTATTCCAAGGGGCATTCCACTCCACAGTGGGAGATCATGCTGCTCCACTCCATCTATTTACTTCATTGCCATGGTGCGGGCGACATACAGCCCATCTTAGACTATGCAACAGCAGCAACACTTTCCTTTAAGCCCACATCACCGACCGCCTTTAACAGAATGAGCTGATGAATTAATAAATTAGACTTCTAAAGTGGACTGTGACCTCCACAAGATATCCCGGTGCTATGGAATGCAATATTCCCAGCGGCAGCTCCTCCGCTAGGACGGAGGAGCATTGCCCCACTGCTCTCTGAGCAGTGTAAAAAAGGAAAAATAAAATGACAAAAACACATTATTATCATGTTATTTTTTAGTACGGGCTACAGGGCCAGGTTAGGGGGGTGCAGGGTTGGGGCACAGGGAAGAGGAGTGGTTGGTGCACCAATAGTGCGCATGACAGTATTGCAGGCAATATTGGGCCGGCCAAACAGACATGCGCACCTAGCATTTCTCCACCTGGCTGTGTTGCACAGCTGGGTAGAGGACTATCCCAGGCACTGCTTAAGTGGCCAGACAGGCCCCTCAAACCACTTACGACACTGCTGTTATGCTGGTGACAGCAGAATCGTGATTGGCTTAGGGGAGTCTGGGAGCCTGTGTGCTTCCGTGCTGCCGGGAATCAGGAAGAGAAGAGGACGGAGGAGAGGAGAGGAGAAGAGGCGGCCGTTCACAGATGAGACCTTTTTTTATATTTTCACCCCTCACGCCCCGCCCTGCCCCACCCCACCCCACCAGCCGCTTTCTGTAGCAGCTGCCACTGAATATTCCTGTCGTTGGCAGGGAGTTAAGGAAAAAGCCAGAATTTGAGGGCTTAGTATTCTGTGCTAGAAAGTAGAAAGACCTTCCTTGTACTGTAGATTGTCTAATACAAAAAGCCCACAGTAAATTAGCTGCAGCAGCGTGCAGGAACATATCTGACGAGGCAAGATTTGAAAAGGTCAATCCCAGACTGAACAAAGTCTTTGTGAACAATGCACAGAGTTTTGAAAATCATACAATTACGGATAGATAGGTAATGAAGTATAGCTAGGTGGCCAGAGATCTGTGTATGCCTGGGCATGCTAGGAACCAAACAGCCGGCCTTGTTCTACAGCTACTGCAAAATCTGAACACACAATTGGGAAGACCCAAGTATGCTTCATCACCAGAGCTTAGTTGTGAAGAGATTGGAGCTTAGACTATGTTTTCACAGCACAAACAATCAAAATGGGAAATATCATCAAAAGCTGATGGCAAGACAGGTGATGGCCAGATCTTGGATAGCGACTGGGAAATCTTTATCCTTCCTCTCTGACTACTCTACTGCTGCCACCAACCACTTAGTGTTTCTGCGAGTTAGATTGCACTGCAATAGCACTCTTTCTTACTTTCTGTCATGCATGCAGCAGTATAGCTATCAGTCAGATGGCAGTGACAGTGGTGCCAGCAACAAGAGACGATATAGGCAGCTGCCTGTATTGTCTATACCAGAAGGCACCCTTGAATGGCAAACCCACAGTTTCCATTTCGCAAACTATTAAACAATCTTTGGCAAATGAGAACAAAATATTATCTGAAAAAGGGTTTGGTGCATGTGCATCATGGGGAGTTAGCACTCAAAGGACTGACTAAGGTGTTGTTCCATACCTAAGAGGCATAGCACATGAATAAGAAGAAAATACCACTTGTATCTGCACCACATACATAGCCAGAGATAAAAAAAACAACACTGCACAAAAAAAGGAGTGTACAGAGTGTAACTGGTAGTGTCAGTTTTAATGTATCTGTATGGACGGGAAATGCAGTCAGAATAAGAAGAGCAGGGTGAAATAAAAGCAAAAGTTGAAGATGTCACTGATAGACCACTTGAATTGGTTTTAGTTGCAGTGGTGAAGGGTCTAACCAATGTACAAGGTGAGGGATGGAACAATAAGATTACGCATGTTTACTCCTTCTGGCTCCCACTGGACCAGTGTTCTAAAAGAGTGTAGAAGAAAGTCTTTCATCAAGACTCTGATAATTGCACAAACCCTACGTCTCTCCAGGATGATGTTGAAGAGTTCAGGAGGTAGAATGTTAGATTACTTACCGGCAGATATAAAAAGGCGGCTGAAGATAAGGATGAAATTGTCTCTGTAAATAAACGCTCTATGGCCGTCATATGGATTCTGAAAAGAGAAGCACAGTGTAGCCTGAAATTAGAATGGCGACATTTTGGGCATTCTGCAGAGAGCCGCTCGAACAGTTGGAGGAAGAGGTGAGCAGAGAGTAGAACACATCTCACCCTCACATCTCAATTCTTGTTTTCACGCATCTGCAGCAACGCCAATGCAGCTATTCAAAACGGCGGGAACCCCGTGGAATGCAAGGTTTCCAAATAGCTGGGGTGTTTCTGAGGCAAACTCTTTCATAACTCTTACATTCACCTACTGGTAGGTGGCACCTTTGTTATCTAACTTAAGAAAAAGAAAGGGAAGTGGGGGTGCTATCGAATGTTATCAGATACCTCTGATTGCGATGGTAAGGGTGTCAGTCGAAGAAAACCTAGTCTGTGAAACCTTCTGGCCTTTCCTTGTCACCTATAAGGCTTTAAACGGACATAGATTAAGGTGAGGCACTAAAATAGAAATCGTGTTGATTCATTACTCACTAAACCCTGGCAGCCGCTGGACCTGTCTACTCGCTGCAGCAGTAATCTCGGAAAGTGTTGGTGTTGGCGGGAAGAATGGGGTGGAATCCCCCAAGGACGGTTTTGTCTGAAAACAATCAAGTCACATATCTTCCGAACGGTGGCTGGGGGCTGACTGAATGAGATGCCTGGGCGGCCTCCCCCGTCCCCCCACACATTGCAGCAGGAGAGAAGCTAATACCATGCTGAAGCCAGGTCTATTTTGAAAGTCCCCCCCCCCTCGCCGCGTTGTCTCACTGACGAGATTTTGTGAAGTCCGCTCGCATTCAACACCGAGAGAATACATGCAGTTTTCTTAAAGCGGACTGCCCCGCCCCCTGCCTTCAGAAATAACTGCAGCAGGGATCTTTTCTCAGCCACGGATGCTAATACCCTCTCCCTTTCCTTCCAAATGCAATCTACATATGTTTAAATGTCTGCCTGGTGAGATACAGCGGAGCTACCCTTAGCCATCCATTTTTTCAAACAGGGAACCCTGTCTTCGGATGCCTTATCCTCCATCAGACTCTGCAATCATTGCCTTTAACTCCTGGCTATAAATGCTGTTCGTGCAATAAGAGGAATGAACAGCAATTGTTCCCAAAAAAAAACCAAAAACAAACAAGCTCCAAATTAAACACTATCTGTTTTAATACCTGGGGCAAATGTTGAAAGTGCTCACTGTTAGAAGTTCTACGAATAAACCCAATGAAGCAAACATGCAGCTTCACACTTTCAATGTATGAGTTTCCAAATCATCAGCTTTGAACAGAGTCAGTCCTGTTGTGCCCTTGAGTGTCCCCTGCCCATCCCTTGGGATCCTTTGATACCTGATGCTGTGTGGCGAAAGAAGGCAATTCGGGGAGACACACGGGTGATAAAGCTGGCTGAGGTGCGCGAGTTTGTGCTGGTGGCAGGGCTTTAAGTGGGATGAAAAAACTGGGAGGGTCTCTCAAAGGGGCGTGGCTGATGTAATTAAGGGCGTGGCTTAAAACACATAAACTGAAAATCTGTAAACTGAAAATCTGTGTTTAGCATAGTCTGCCGCCTGTCTGATATTTCGCGGCTTCTATCATTGCATCTATATATATAATACAACAAGTAACATTACACCTACAACACGCCAGGACTACTGGTTTTGCCAATGGTTGTTAGTTGCTTAAGATAAATAGGCAGCAACTATGGCTTCGTTGTATATAATAATGAAAATCCTTCCATTGTGAAATGATGAGGCTGTAAAAGAACTATAACGTAATGGAGGATGGACAATGCTAATGGAGGGTCCTGAAAAATTAATGTTTGCCCACTGGATTAGGAGAGCAGAAAATATGTGCCCTCTAGTGTCTGAACCACCGCACTGCTGGAAATTCGGAGCTGGCCAAAGTTTGAGAATAGTGAAGTCTTAGCTTGTAAATCCTGTCCTGAAGAAACAAGACCATGCCCAAGTCTGTTCCGATGCTGGCAACAATGTACTGTAAATCCTGCACTGGGAAGAGATGGGACTTACCCCAAGTTCAGCAACTATCTGTGGTCCTTGTGATGTGTTTAACCCTCATCACGTCTGCTGCATAGAGGGAGCTGACCCCACCAGTCATCAAGGTGGTACCATCTGCCACTTTTTGTGAAGAATCCCCACAAGCGGAGCAAGCACTTTTGTACTGAGCCTGATGAGGGATAATGTTCACTGACACTGGCAGGGCTCAGTCAAAAAACATAGAAACCTCTTGTTGTCCTTTCACACAGGAATGTGTAGATCCGCGCTCTGAAGGTCCAGAGATGCCAAACATTCCCCCCTGGACACTAGTGGGCAGATGTTTTGCAATGCGTCTATCTTCAAATTGATTTTGTGGATGGGCTTATCGAGAAGCTCAAAAACCTCTAGAGTGTACCCTACCAAATGCAAAATTGAAAAAACACCTTTCCTTATTTCTGGGGCTTGTACCAATACTACTGCTTTTGTGGTCAGGAGCTGCAGGATCTGCAAATAGATGGCTTCCTGTTTCAATTTGCTGTTGGAAGACGGTATCTACAGGTCCCCAGTTTCTGGGTCTGTGGAGGTGAATTCTGGCCCTTAATTGATCATGTTCAGCTCACAGTTACCTCACATATTACAAAGCCAGGTGTAGTAAAATTAAGTGACCCTTTTGCCTGGTTGTGCCTGTTTACCCTGATTGGATGAGGAAAATAAAGATGAAGAAGAGAAAGCCTAGTCTCTGCACTGTGATGGAAGGACAAAGAAGGTCCTTAAGGGAATCTTTCATGAATAACTTGAAACACTCATTTCACAACCATTCTGGGGAGGTTCTTCCTGGCCATATAACCAGAAGCACTGCGACTCCAGCAGATGTTCACAGTGTCCGAGAGTTCACCTAGGAAAGATCCCACCTGCTTCCTTTTCTGAGAATGGTTGTCCTTGATGCCACCATAGAAAGAAAAGGACAGCATACAGCTCCAAGCACCCTTACTAAAATGACAAGAACCGAGGAGTGATGCGTTTCCCTTCCCTCCCGACCCTATACTGGGCAAGCCAGTGAGATATGCAAGCAAAATATATCAGAAGGTTGTCACAAAACACACTATCAATACCAAGCAAGGTTTACAGGTAGGACAGAGGAATGACACCTCCATTCGCCCCCCCCCCCTCCCTGTGGTTGAGATCTAGGAAATGGCTGCCTCCCTGCATAATGCTGCTCAGGTGTCCTCTGCAGGCTCAAAGCTAACAGTGAGAACTGTTATTTGATTTGTGTACCTCAGTTGACAAGTCAGTTAAGAGAAAATGGAGGAGGCTATGCTGCTCCTGGTGAGGTGAGAAGCGAGGAACCTGAAAAACTGGAACAAGGGATTTACCTGTTATGAAACCTTATCTAGTCATCTTGCTGTGGCTTGTTTTGTCGACTGAATGAAGGAAAGTATGGAATACTTTATCTAAGAATGGATTTATGGCACAATGGAAAGGTGGTTTGTCACTGTGGAGCTGGAGGTGGGGATTTCTTTGCTTTTGACAATTTGGGTTGGGCCTCTTTCTTGTTTTGTTTGCGATAACATGTATTTGTCCAAAGACGACAGTGGAGGTGATTCTGAAATTCGCGATGCTCATATAAACGAAGTAGCATAAGAACAATGTCTCAGCCGGGAATCATTAAGGTGGACAATTGCAAGAAGAGTATAAATCACTCAAAGGAGGGGAAGAAGAAAGGGAGACTACAAGAAAGTTTGACAGAGTATAGATTCTTATTTGTAAGTAGTTGTATCAGCACTACAGTACAATTTTACAAAAGTAACCATAACACACAAGTGTGCATTGAACGTGCTAGTGACGGTGAACGGCGCAGTGAAACAGGGGTGAGAAAACAGCGTGAACGGCGAAAAACAAAGTACAAAAATAATTGAGTGGTCAACGATACAAGGAAAAATATATACACGGTGGGTATTTTGATTTGGACTGATTTGGTTGACCACGTCAATGCCACGGTTTGCGCTGAGTAGTCAACGGTGTTTCAACCTGTTCAATTCCAGGTCATCATCAGGACAATGGTTACTGATTTCAGTATAATGCTGTACAAAAAGTAGAAAGGGAAAAATTGAAAACTGAGGCCCTTCATACAAGTAAATGATAGGAAAATTAGCTGGTGGGAGATGAATAACTACCTGAGATGGTAGTTGTGTGTCAATCCAGAAGGAGGGTGTCGAAGTTGTGGGTCAAGAACGGACCTCTAGTGGGGGAAAGAAAGTGATATCAATGGGTAGCCCTGTGAGGGGCCAAGAGAAACAGGCCGGAATTACCGGTGTTGTGAACGTGAGAAGACAGGGGCAGTGGTAGAGAGATTACCTGCGCTTAATTGATCCGACACAGAAGAGCCGTATTCGGGAGACAAGGTATCGATGTACCAGGTCCGTGAGAATTGGACCTGAAAGAAGCGAGGAGGGCAGTACTCTCAGGACAACGCTTGGGTGAGTAACTAAAGAGAATTGCGGTGGCATGGGGGTGCGGGCGGAACTATACCAGGATGCGGTGAGGCCAGCGTTCCTCGGTGGGGTCCAGTGTTTCTTTTGGCATGAGGGAAAATTTTGCGGGCATGCAATCAATGCCGGGCGAGTGAAGTGCCCTGTGTGTCAGCCAGAAGTGCTGTGGGCCGGCAGAGGAAGGCTGGTAGAAATTGTACAGAACGGGGTCACGTGTGCGCAAGTGCCTAGTAATGGCAGGGAGTTACCGCGTGAGGTGACGGGGATAGAAGAGAGCATTGCTCCAGTAGTAAGATGGCGGCACAGAAGAAAAGAGCACCGATTGAATGTGTGACAATATATAATAATAAAACAATTATTCTACAAAAATGGTGTCATCTTAGTCGTTAAGCAGAGTTGTACAGGTGATATATATAGATATGACATGTTATCATTGTCGGAAAATGGATTGCATTATGTTTTAAACAAATCAGGAATTGTAGCAGCTAGATAATCCAATACTAAATGGTGTACATTGGTTCACAAGTAAACTCAATACAAGGTATCAAAACTGAGTAGCGTATACATGGTAAACGCGTGGGGTACATATCAGAGAATTTCGTATGCATTATATTGTCAACAGTACCAAGCAAGAAAATAAAATCCATTGATAAATGGTATACATTGGTTAATGATGAATTACAAGACAGGGTGTCAAAACTGGATAGCGTATACATTACACACGCAACGGGGTGCATTTCAAAGATTTCCGAAGTGGAAGAGGAAGGGGGAGGGTGGACAAAAGGGCGGGTGGTAGCGGGGGGGCATGGACTGGAGATGGGTGGGAAGGGTAAGGAGTATATTACATAGGCACTTACAGACAACATGAAGAGGTACATCTAAAGGAAATTAATAATGAATATGCATAGAAGGAGTGAAGGAACAGTTTCAGGGATAGCATAGGAACCTGACAAAGGTTCAAGAGCAAATTCAATGTACAACAATAGTCATGTTCCATTCATCAAGCGAGTTAAGCCCATTGATAACAGAATCACACCGTGCGATCCAATAGCACTCACATTTATTCAGAAGCAATTGCAAATTCCCGCCCCGGATGGGGAGTACCGGGCGATCAATAACTTGCCATACCAGGTCAGTTTCTGGATATTTTTTTTCTCTGTAATGTGAGACTAGTGGGGCTGTCTCAATGTTGCATCTAATGCGGCTTTTATTTTGGGAAATGCGTTGCTTTATCATTTGGGTCGTTTGGCCGATATACAGTAAGTTGCAAGGGCAACACCATATGGTGTAAATCTCATTAGATGTGTGGCAGATGGAGAATTGTTTAAGTTGGTATGTGTGGTCACTCGTGACGAATTCCTTTGTGTTAAGGGTGAGATCACACACTGAGCAGGACTGGCATTTGCAGTGGCCAATAATGGGTGGTAAGCCCCACAGGGAGGTAACAGATTGGGTTTTCCTTTCGTTATCTGGCCACGTTATGGCATGGACCAACTTATCAGAGAGGTTGTTGCCCCGTTTGTATGAGAAGAGGGGAGGTCATGGAGAGAGAGAACCACTGTTAACACAAAGGAATTCGTCACGAGTGACCACACATACCAACTTAAACAATTCTCCGACTGCCGCACATCTAACGTGATTTACGCCATACGTTGCCCTTGCAACTTACTGTATATCGGCCAAATGACCTAAATGATAAAGCAACACATTTCCCAACATAAAAGCCACATTAGATGCAACATTGAGACAGCCCCACTAGTCTCACATTACAGAGAAAAAAACCATTCAGAAACTGACCTGGTATGGCAAGTTATTGTCCGCCCGGTACTCCCCATCCGGGGCGGGAATTTGCAATTGCTTCTGAATAAATGTGAGTGCCATTGGATCGCACGGTGTGATTCTGTTATCAATGGGCTTAACTCGCTTGATGAATGGAACACGACTATTGTTGTCCATTGAATTTGATCTTGAACCTTTGTCAGGTTCCTATGCTATCCCGGAAACTGTTCCTTCACTCCTTCTATGCATATTCATTATTAATTTCCTTTAGATGTACCTCTTCATGTTGTCTGTAAGTGCATATGTAATATAATCCTTACCCTTCCCACCCTTCTCCAGCCCATGCCCCCCTCTACCAGCCCCCCCCTTTTGTCCACCCTCCCGCTTCCTCTTCCACTTCGGAAATCTTTGAAATGCACCCTGTTGCGTGTGTAATGTATACGCTATCCAGTTTTGACACCCTGCCTTGTAATTAATCATGAACCAATGTATACCATTTATTAATGGATTTTATTTTCTTACTTGGTACTGTTGACAATATAATGCATACGAAATTCTCTGATATGTACCCCACGCGTTTACCATGTATATGCTACTCAGTTTTGATACCTTGTATTGAGTTTACTTGTGAACCAATGTACACCATTTAGTATTGGATTATCTAGCTGCTACAATTCCTGATTTGTTTAAAACATAATGCAATCCGTTTTTCCGACCATGATAACATGTCATATCTATATATGTCATCTATACAACTCTGCTTAACGACTAAGACAACACCATTTTTGTCGAATAATCGTTTTATTATTATATATTGTCACGCATTCAATCGGTGCTCTTTTCTTCTGTGCCGCCATCTTACTACTGGCGCTATGCTCTCTTCTATCCCCCTGGGGCACCTCACGCGGTAACTCCCTGCCATTACTAGGCACTTGCGCACACGTGACCCCACGCTGTACAATTTCTTCCGGCCTTCCTCTGCCGGCCCACAGCACTTCTGGCTGACACACAGGGCGCTTCACTCGCCCGGCATTTATTGCATACCCGTGAAATTTTCCCGCATGCCAAAAGAACTACTGGACCCCACTGAGGAACGATGGCCTCACCGCATCCAGGTATAGTTCCACCCGCACCCCCATGCCACCGCAATTCTCTTTAGTTACTCACCCACGCGTTGTCCTGACAATACTGCCCTCCTCGCTTCTTTCAGGTCCAATTCTCAGGGACCAGGTACATCAATACCTTGTCTCCCGAATACGGATTGTCTGTGTCCGATCAATTAAGCACAGGTAATCTCTCTACCACTGCCCCTGTCTTCTCACGTTCACAACACCGGTAATTCCCGCCTGTGTCTCTTGGCCCCGCACAGGGCTACCCATTGATATCACTTTCTTTCCCCCACTAGAGGTCCGTTTTGGACCCCCAACTTCGCCTTCGTCACCCTCCGTCTGGATTGACACACAACTACCATCTCAGGTAGTTATTCTTCTCCCACCAGCTAATTTTCCTATCATTTACTTGCATCAAGGGCCTCAATTTTCAAATTTTCCCTTTCTCCTTTTTGTACAGCATTATACTGAAATCAGTAACCATTGTCCTGATGATGACCTGGAATTGAACAGGTTGAAACGCCGTTGACTACTCAGCGCAAACCGTGGCATTGACGTGGTCAACCAAATCAGTCCAAATCAAAATACCCACCGTGTATATATTTTTCCTTGTATCGTTGACCACTCAATTATTTTTGTACTTTGTATTTCGCCATTCACGCTGTTTTCTCACCCCTGTGTCACTGCGCCGTTCACCGTCACTAGCACGTTCAGTGCACACTTGTGTGTTACGGTTACTTTTGTAAAATTGTACTGTAGTGCTGATACAACTACTTACAAATAAGAATCTATACTCTGTCAAACTTTCTTGTGGTCTCCCTTTCTTCTTTCCCTCCTTTAAGTGATTTATACTCTTCTTGTAATTGTCCACCTTAATGATTCCCAGTTGAGACATTGTTCCTATGCTACATACTCCACCCGGGTCTCAACTGGGTTAACGGGTTTACTCCTGTTCTTCGAGTTCTCCATATAAACGAAGGCCATTTATGAAACTCTATTCACATGCATTTGTTTTCATTCATCTATGTCTGTATCTATCAAATTAGAGCTAGGCTGGACTTTATTTATGTATTTTTTTATTTACTTATTTATAATTTTCGTTATTTCATATAGCAATATCATATTTTCACCCAATTGTTTTAGAGAACTTTATTACACTGAAAACCAAAACAAAATAAAAAAATGGCAGCATGCAGAAAATGTTAACAGTCAGAGCATCTGTTAAGCATCTATTACGTAACCCATATGGATAGTGTTTCAGTGCTGTGAGGACTAGAGTTCCCCAGTCATCCTGTTTGTTTACTGCATTACTTGTATTCACTGTATTAAATAAAGGAAAAGAGAGAGATAGGATGCCTAAGCATTAGACGTCAGTGTATGGATTGAGAGACATTATATGGAAAAGCCTGCAGATATAGTGTTACATCAAATGAGAAGCTGTACTTATGTGTGGAATGGCGCATAAATTGTGAGGGACAACTGTGCATATGTATTGTATTGTATTGTAGGATTTGTATAGCACTTCACACCTTTAAGGGCCACTAGGCACACTTTTCAAGACCTGTATCATAGAGTTTAAACCACACTAAATTGGAAAAAGGAATATATATATATATATATTACCTACTGGCGGTCGCATGTGGGGCAGTGAGGGAACGCTAATAAGGGTTAGGGTGTGCTCAACCATATTTTAAAGTATCAATTTATATCGAAGGTCCCGCCTCCAGCAGTCCTGTCTCAAGGTGCTCATTTTTTTAAATCATTTCCTATGATTCTTTCCTAGGTATTTTTCATACAAATTAAATTGTATAAAATCTGTGCCCACTAACACCTTAATTATTTTAAAGGTACGATTTACTCTTTGAAGTGATGCAAGAAGAAAAGTCTGATTGTAAAGTCAGGCACTGAAAGAATTACATGACTGGGCCACCTTTTCACAGGGAAATGAAGTGTGTTCAAAGCATATTCCGCTAATGATGTTCATGCTCAGAATCCATTATCCCGTCTCCCTGACCTTGCTTATTGATTGCTGCTGCCGAGGAGAATGGGATCATTTGAGGAAGAAGAATACGGGTTATATTTGTATATCAATAATGGCGTGCTTTTTCGAAAAAGCAACTCATTTCTACATTGTAGTCCTTGGCTTTATTGTTTCGGAAGTGACACATTACTGCTTCTGCAAACAACAATCACTCAAGGACAGGGAGAGAACAGCTTTCAAGTTTAAAGCCGGCCTCTCCAGGTGGCAACTGCACAGCAGGTCACTTTCACAAAATGACTCACTTAGGGACACGTGTTTCTTCTGCTCGATCATCGAGATGTGCCTGGTTTATCAAGTATGGCAGGGGTGGTTTTTTTGTTGTGAAAGAAAAAGCAAGGTTAAAAATCGGATAGTGGGCCAGATGTACGACCGTTTTTGCATGCGCAAACGGGTTTGAGAATCCCGTTTGCGCCTGCAAAAAACAGCATGGGCCATGTACAAAGCCTATTTAGCGAGTCGCAATTTATTTGAGACTCGCTAAATAGGTTTTGCGACTCGCTATTAGGAAGGGGCGTTCCCTTCCTAATAGCGAGTGCAAGCCCATGTATGAATGTATCTGAAAGAAACACGTTAGTGATAAATTCCTTACCTTAGAATTACCCCCAGACTTCAGACTGGATCCGGAAAGTTTTCGTCAGCAGTACCCCTGCGCGTTGGAAGATGGCGTCGTGCGGCTCCGCGTCAGTCGTTGGCGTCGTGGTCGCCGAGATGACGTCGCAGAAGCTACTTAGACGCCGCCCTCGCGCGCTGACGTCAGTTCTTTCTTTTTCCGCGCCAGCAAGCGCAGATCCGGAGAGAGCGGTACCCCCAGTCACTTTTTGACTGAGTTTTTTCGAGGCTTTTGTCTCTATTTTTTGAGTCGACCGACTCCTGGTGCAGTAGGGATGCCTGGCTTCAAGACCTGCGGGGACTGTCATCACATGATGTCGGTGACGGACCCGCACCGCGTGTGTCTTTACTGCCTGGAGCGCAACCACGACCCCAAGACATGCTCCGACTGCCGGGCCATGGCACCGAAGACTTTGCGGGAGCGGTCCCGAAAGTTGCTAGAAGTCCGGCAGTCGGCTCCGCGCCGCTCAAGGTCCCGGTCCCGCGGGAGGTCGAGGGACCGGTCGCGGAGCTGCCACCACCGTTCATCGGGATTGAAGTCTTCGCACTCGGGGTCAGGTAAGACGAAGCGCTCAAAGAAGTCGAAGAAGCGCCATCGCTCTCCGACTTCCCCTCGCCCGTTGCGAGACGCGGCTGAGGGTGCGGGTGGTGCCACCCTAGCGGCTCCGGCAGAGCCTACGCAGTCGCCGCCGGCCTACCCGCCCTTCCCGGGTCTGTCGGCGACTCCGGCCCAGCTGCAGGAATTTCTGTCAGCCATGGCTCGCTTCTTTGGGCCGTCGGGCTCCGCCGGCGAGCCTTTGGGCCCCGCGGGCCTGACTGGGGGTTCTAGCCCTTTACTGCCAGCGGCTCCGGCATCGCTGTCGGCTCCGGCCCCGGCGCCGCAGGACCCCCATGGATCCTGGCCTGGATCCCGGTCGACGCTGGTTGACCTTGTGACACCTCCACCGACGTCGATCTCACCGGCACCACCTCCAACGTCGCCCGGCCCACCTGACGACGTCGCCCCCGGTTTCAGCCCCGATGTGGATACGGCGCCGGACCGGCGTCGCCCGACGCCAATTCCGACGCCGATGGGGGATTTCTATCCCTATGTCGGTCCTCCTTATTTTCGGCCTGTTTATCAGCCTTCGGAGGAAGGGGAGAACTGGGAGGGGTCTGAGGACCCTCTCACAGCACAATGTGAGTTTGACCCGGACTGGGCAGAGGAGTTGGGGGATGCCAGTGGTCTTGATACCTCTCCTGACCTTGGCATGCTGTCTCCTCCTACCGTGGCTACGGAGGAGGGTGCAAGTTAGGCAGTGGTGTTGCGTAGTGCGGCCGAGGCCCTCCACCTCGAGCTCCCTACAGCGGCAGTCCGGACTAACCTCCTGACAGAAGTGCTTCAGCCGGCGGCTACCTCTTCGGAGCCACTGCTGCCTTTTAACGATGCACTTTCGGACGTTCTTTTGGGCAACTGGTCCAGGCCCAACACAGAGGCTCCTGTGGATAGGAACGTGGCCCGACGCCATCGCCCGGCCCCGGGTGACCCCCTTTTCCTTTCCCAACACCCCACCCCTGAGAGCTTGGTTGTCCAAGCCTCTGCGTCCCCGAGCGCATTCCCTACCGCACCACCGGACAGGGAATCCAAGAAACTGGAGCATTTCAGTAAGAAGATTTTTTCTTCCGCCAGTTCAGGGCTGCGGTCTGTGAACACGGCATGCCTCTTGGGCCGTTACTCCCACTCTGTGTGGGATACGGTGGCGCGCGTGCTGCCTCAATGTCCGGAGGAGGCCCGGACAGCGCTCTCTCAAGCTATTGCTGAAGGGAGGGATGCAGCCAAGTTCACTATTCGTTGTGGCCTTGACACCGCCGTCTCGCTAAGCAGGGCGATTTCCACGACGGTGGCGCTCCGTCGCCACGCCTGGCTGAGGACAACTGGTTTTTCTGGGGATGTCCAGAACACTTTGATGGACATGCCCTTTGATGGCTATCACCTTTTTGGCATCAAAACAGATAGTGCGTTGGAGCGCTTTAAGGACTCGCGGGCTACGGCCAAGTCCTTGGGCCTTTCCGCCACGCGCCCTCCTCCGCCTTCTGCTTTTTGCTCCTTTCGTGGCCACAGAAGGGGCGCCCCGACACGTTCGTTTCAGAGCCACAGGCCTGCGCAGCAACAGTCTCAGCGCAGCCGCGGACGTGGGACCCGCCGAGCCGGGTCAGGGGGTCAGTACACCTCCACCCCAGCCACCACTGCCTCCAAACCTTCCTAGTCTGGTTTTTCAGGCCCATCAAACGCCAGTGGGTGGCAGGATTCGCCATCACCTCCCCCACTGGTGCACCATCACTTCGGACAGGTGGGTTTTAGAAATAGTCAGAAGGGGCTAATTCCTCCCCTTCGAGACTACCCCTCAAGCCATGCCACCCCAGTACCACCGCATGTCGGGGGATCACTAGGTACTTCTTCAACAGGAAGTCGCGGCCCTCTTGGCCAAGGGGGCCATCGAGCGCGTTCCTATGCCAGACGTAGGACGTGGTTGTTACTCCCACTACTTTCTGGTGCCGAAGAAGGACAAGGGCCTGCATCCTATCTTGGACCTCAGGAACGTCAATCACTTCCTCCGGAAGGAGAAGTTCAAGATGTTAACTCTGGCTCAGGTCTTGTCTACCCTCGACCCTGGAGACTGGATGGTAGCGTTGGACCTTCAGGATGCATATTTCCACATTCCCGTCCTGCCGGCCCACCGGCGTTACTTGCGTTTTACGGTAGGCCATGAGCACTTTCAGTTTACCGTGCTCCCCTTTGGCCTTACCAGCGTCCCTCGGGTGTTTACGAAAGTGATGGTGGTGGTTACAGCTCATCTGCGCAGATCAGGGGTTCCAGTCTTCCCCTATCTCGACGACTGGCTGTTGAAGGCGGGCTCGCCCCGGACAGTCATCTCCCACCTCCAGACTACGGCCGACCTCCTGCATTTGCTGGGGTTCTCCATCAATGTGCCGAAGTCGCACCTGATTCCCTCTCAGAAGCTCATCTTCATCGGAGCGGTTCTGGATACGACGCACTTTCGGGTCTATCCTCCCGAACGGCGAGTCCAGGATATTCCGATCTTTCAGCCTCTACCCTGGGTTTCGGTCAGGATGACCCTGAGGCTGCTGGGCCTCATGGCCTCCTGCATCCTGCTGGTCGATCATGCCAGATGGCATATGCGGGCTCTGCAGTGGGACCTGAAGTTCCAGTGGGCGCAGCATCAGGGGAACCTGTCCGATTACGTCCAGATCTCGGAGGGCACTGCTCAACAATTGCAGTGGTGGCTCACGAACCGGCATTGGGTCAATGGCAGAACTCTCTCCCTTCCCCAACCGGAGCACACAGTGGTGAAGGATGCATCCCTCCTGGGATGGGGTGGCCACATGGGAGAGGCGGAGATCAGAGGCCTCTGGTCTCCGGCGGAGTCCAGGCTCCATATCAACCTTCTGGAGCTCCGGGCGATCCGACTTGCACTGAAGGCATTCCTTCCCTCTGTCAAGGGGAGAGTAGTGCAGGTGTTCACAGACAACACCACCGCCATGTGGTACTGCAACAAACAGGGTGGGGTGGGGTCGTGAACCCTATTTTAGGAGGCCCTGCGCCTCTGGACATGGCTGGAACGTCAGGGCATTTCCCTGGTGGTTCAACACCTGGCAGGTTCCCTGAACGCCAGGGCGGACGAACTCAACCGCAGATGCATGATGGATCACGAATGGCGTCTTCACTCGGAGGTGGCTCAAGGTCTCTTTCAGCAGTGGGGAGAGCCTTGGTTAGATCTATTCACCACCGAAGAGAACGCGCAATGTCAGCAGTTCTGCGCGTTGGAATTTCCAAGGCGGCACTCGCTAGGCGACGCTTTTCGTCGTGAGTGGAGTTGCGGTCTGTTGTACGCCTTTCCGCCTATACCACTTCTGCCCAGAGTGCTGAAGAAGATCAGGCGCGACCGGGCCCAAGTCATTCTTGTGGCTCCGGACTGGGCTCGAAGGGTCCGGTATCCCGAGCTACTCAGTATGACCATCGATCCCCTGATCCGACTGCCTCTTCGGGAGGATCTTCTGTCGCAGCAGCAGGGGACGGTCCTCCACCCGAACCTGTCCAGTCTCCACCTCTTTGCGTGGAGATTGAGCGGCGGCAGTTGATTCCTTTCGACTTGCCTCCTGAAGTCTGTGATGTCATTCTGGCAGCCAGGCGTCCCTCCACTAAGTTGGTATACGCCTGCAGGTGGAACAAGTTTGTGGCATGATGCACAGCAAAGGCTGTGGATCCCCTTTCTGCCCCTCTTTCAGAAGTCCTACTGTTCCTTCTTTCTTTGGCCCAGCAGGGTTCTGCTCTGGGCACTATCAAGGGCTACCTTTCTGCTATTTCAGCATTTCTTAGGCTTCCTGATCAGCCCTCTCTTTTCAAGTCCCCTGTTGTCAATAGATTCCTCAAGGGCATTACTCATCTTTTCCCTCCTATTCCCTTCGTAATGCCTCATTGGGACTTGAACCTAGTTCTCACATATTTAATGTGCGCTCCCTTTGAGCCTCTTCACAACTGTCCTCTTCATCTGTTAACTTTGAAGACTGCTTTCCTGGTTGCCATCACCTCTGCTAGAAGAGTGAGTGAGCTCCAGGCTTTTTCTTGCAAACCTCCTTTTCTGTCTGTACATCCGGACAAGGTTGTGCTCAGAACACGTCCATCTTTTGTGCCAAAGGTTGTCACTGCCTTTCACATCGGGCAGACCATCACTTTGCCCACCTTCTTTCCGCCTCCGGATCCTTCCAGAGAGGAAGAGAGGCTCCACCGTCTGGACCCAAAACGTGCGCTCTCATTTTACCTGAATCACACACAACAGTTCCGGGTGGATGACCAGCTCTTTGTTGGCTATGTAGGCGCCAAGAAAGGTCGGGCCGTACACAAGTGGACTATCTCCCGATGGGTCGTCTTGTGTATTAAAGCCTGTTATTCTTGGTGAAAAAGGAGCCTCCGGTGGGGCTGCGCGCCCATTCCACCAGGGCGACGCCTGCCACTATGGCATTGGGACGTGGTGTCCCCTTACAAGACATCTGTCAGGCAGATACGTGGGCCTCATTGCACACTTTTACTAAGCCTTATTGCCTGGACAGCCAAGTCCGGAGAGACGGCTTCTTTGGCCGTTCTGTTCTCCGGGACTTCCTGGTGTGATTTTGGTTCGCAGACCCACCACCGGGGTTGGTATTGCTGGGGTATCTATTCTAGGGTAAGGAATCTATCACTAACGTTTTTCTTTCAGATGCACAAGTTACTTACCTTCGGTAACGATATATCTGTAAGAAACATTAGTTAGTGATAGATTCCTTACCGCCCCACCCATCCTCCCCGTTCTGCGAACTGATTTCTAGGGTTAAGGTCATCCCTTCTAGGGCCCTAGTTTCTATGCACCAGTGGTCAGTATCTTGCTTGGCTCTGCGTTCCTGGCACGGAACGTCGTGTACAGAACTGACGTCAGCGCGCGAGGGCGGCGTCTAAGTAGCTGCCGCGACATCATCTCGGCGACCACGACGCCAACGACGGACGTGGAGCCGCACGACGCCATCTTCCGACGCGCAGGGGTACTGCTGACGAAAACTTTTCGGATCCAGTCTGATGCCTGGGGGTAATTCTAAGGTAAGGAATCTATCACTAACTAATGTTTCTTACAGATATATCGTTACTGAAGGTAAGTAATTTGTGCTTTGCGACCGCTATTGCGGTCGCAAAACACTCGCAAATTACCACCCTCTTCAAGAGGGTGGTAATGCACTCGCAAAAGGGAAGGGGTCCCCAGGGGACCCCTTGCCCTTTGCAAATGCAGGGGAAAATATTTTTTAAGGGCAGGCAGTGGTCCCAGGGACCACTACCTGCCCTTAAAAAATGAAACGAAAACGTTCCTCTAAGGAAAATGGGCTGCATTTAAAAAAAACTGCTTTATTTAAAAGCAGTCCCAGACATGGTGGTCTGCTGAGCCCAGCAGGCCACCATACCTGGGAGGGCCTGCCATTCCCAATGGGGTCGCAAATTGCGAGAGGCTCATTAATATTCATGAGCCTCTCAATTTGCGATCCCATTGGGAATCGCAAACAGTGTGATACACACTGTTGTACATCCAAAATAGCGCCTCGCAAATTGCGAGTCGCAAAAAACTCGCAATTTGCGAGGCGCTATTTTGCTCGTCGTACATCTGGCCCAGTGTGTATATACAGACACACACAACACACACACACACCACACAGACACACACACTCACCCCCCCATAGTAATATGGATGGCATTTGTATAGCACAAACCTAGCTGAAAGGTTGTACGGGGTCAAAGGGTGAGATACAATCAGTGAGTGAATATAGACTGGGCGGTGCTGCGCTCTAAGGGGGTAGGAGAACTACTTAATGTGTTGCGATATAGGGTTCTTTAAAGAGTTGTATCTTCCTAAATTCAAGAGTTATAGGGATGGTTCTGACTTATACAGGGAGGGAATTCATGAACTTGGGTGCATAAAAGAAGAAGGTCTGTTTTTTCTCCAAGAAGCTCTCAGGTACTTTGACAAAATTCCTAAAAAAACAATTCCTTTAATAGGTGTGATGCTGATTATGTACAGTTAACGACAAATGATGCAACTTTCCTAAAGTTACGAACTTCTGTAAAGAGTGCAATCAGCAACCCTGTGCAGCTAAGGTTTAGGCGTAATTTGGGTGGAGGCAAAACACTGAAAATAGGGCAGCTCTTGGTTGCAGGAGAGAAAATACATGTATTTGTCGAGTTTTATTATGCAGGAATAGGCATACGTTGAATCCTAAATTGAATCCACATGTATGTGAAGTAGATGTTGAGCTGTCACGAAAACAGGTGCTCTGTCTGTGGCTGGAAATTGGTGGGATCCGTGGTCAGTACTGCCAGTCATTCATGGAGATGGGAGCTGTGAAAGTGATACATTTTGAGGAAGTCCATGCAGATGAGGATCGAACCCCAACAGAAACTATTGGTTTAAGTGTCGGTGTAGCAGATGAGTATATCATGCACACTAGAGAGCGGTTGCCACACTGTTGGTTGGACCAGGATGTACCTAAAGCCACAATGATTGTTTACAAGCCTACTCTATATCCCCTAAAGTCCTGCAAGTCTAACATAAAACAAACATCAAGGGGCATATTATCAAGAACGGCGTAAAATTATCGCCGCTGTAGCGTAGAAAACTGCCGCTAAAGCGTCGATAATGGGCTTGATAATATGCCCTTGAGAATTTCAATAGAAGCCCATGTTGACACCAGAACATGGGCTTCTATTGGAATTCTCAAGGGTATATTATCAAGCCCATTATCGACGCTTTAGCGGCAGTTTTCTGCCGCCAAAGCGGCGATAATTTTAACGCCGTTTCTTGATAATATGCCCCTAAATTCGTTGGTTTAGTAAAGTGAGGTAAATGATCTGAAGACTTCATAGATTGACGAACAAGGGTCATAGCCAGACATTCTAAGCCTTAAAGCTAAAATAGGGATTTAATAGTAACTGTATAACACAAGGGTTGAAGGAAACACCTTTACTAAAGATAACCGGCAATAGTACCAGACACATAAAGCACAAACATTAATTATGGCTTCAAACCACATCTAGAGGTTATGTTGTCTTCACAATCTAGAAAATTTGTATAGAAATATGTTTCGAGAATTCTCTCATCTGTTATCACCCAGAACTATGAATTATATAGGATAACATTCAGGTTGGACACTTTTACAGTGCATGTTTGTTTTCTGGATTGCTTCATATACTTCATTTAGTGAGGTGACCATCTATCCTAAACATTTCTTAACTTTCCAAACATTTGTATGGACTAACTAGAGGCATGAGTCACAAAAAGTGAAAAAGCCCAGAAATGTACTTATGAACTTCTAGGAAATGCAACAGTTTACTCCATGTTGTGACTCTCAAAAGTAACAGGCATACTCCACGGTAAGTTACACCATATATGCCTGTATCCTATGATTGTAATATCCCATACCTTTTTTTATTATTACATTTAAAAAAACCTTAAAAGGAGCATACATCAGAGGCCCAGCTGCTTTCATCATTACATCATGCAACGCAGGACATACCCGCTGCCCAAACAATTATTCAAATCAATATTACACCCTTAAACATAAGAACCAAAATAGAGGTTATACAAGTTAACCTTACCAGACCTAAATTAATGCAATTACAATATTAATAAAGTGCTTGTGCAATATCTAACAATTCAGGGGGATATTACAGATTACCTGTTAAAAAAACTTCAGTCTTCTGACATACATTTCGATTAGCATAATACAAGACAAAGGGGCCGATTCCGATCTCGGCTGGTAGGGCACCGAATCGGATTCGGCTGAACCGGATCCGATTCGGAGCCCTTATTCCCGACCGAATCGTACGTGCGTCCGGGCCAACGAGTACGATGCGAGCGCGTGCAACTTCGCCGACCGACTCGTATGCCCGTCCCAACCGCACCGACCTACTCGCACGGATGCGCTGCGCACCTCGCAATGGAGACGTTCCCCGGCCGGGCAAGTACGATGCGCGCCGCGAGCAGTCCGACCGACTCGCGCCATCCAGCTCCAAGAAGCAGTCAGAGCCGTACTTTGGGGGTCCGTGTCGGAGCCCCCTGTACGCGTAGCCGCGCGAGTCGCACACAGGGGGGACCCATGGGTCCCCCCTACCTGTGCGTGCACGGCGCGAGTCGCTCGCCGCGTACACGCTGTAGGGGCGCCCTTGTCTGCCTCGCACCCATTGAGTCAATGGGAGCCCGCGTACGCGTTGTACGACGGGCTCCCATTGACTTCAATGGGAGTCCGACCGACTCGAGTCCGATGGCATACGTGCGCATCGTACTCGTTCGGTCGGGCTGCTAGGGTCCGATTCGGTCGGAAATCTCTCCGGGTCCGGCTCGGTCAGAGAGATTTCCGACCCGAATCGGAATCGGCCCCTTAGTTGGGTGTTCTACTTTTAAAACTACGTTACTTAAGGGTGTAATTCATCATAATTCAGCCAATGTGATAACGACCACCACATCCAACTCCCCCATTTCTGGGCATTCCACCCCTTACACTCATATAGCTTTATTTTCATACTATAGATAGCAAGAAATCTCGATCTGAACTGATGAAACGTGCAGGGTTCTGAATTAAGCCAGCCAGTGGCGATAAACATCCGTGCGACTGCCATAGCAATAAATAAGATATAGCCCTCTTTTTTGCTGTCTCATTACCCACTAGGTCCTCTACAACTTCTAGAACCGCCAATGTAGAGATGATTATTATTTGGCCTCCGATAATCTGTTCTAGAAATTAACTCATATCATAAAAAAGAGGACCTAATTTTGTGCAAAGAATAAACATATGGGCTATTTCGGCTCCCAAATCCCAACATCGAGGACCACGGTCATCAATTCTCCTACCCCATTTATAAAGTTTTTCTGGTGTAAAATACAAGTCGAACAGCGTTTTAAAATGTTGACTCTTCAGACCTGCTGTTAATAATGCCTTATTCCCAATGTCTAAGGATTCTTGCATGACTCGACCACCTATCCCCAGAATACCTTCCCATTTGGCATTCTGGGACTCTAGATCGTCAGGTAAGTTTTGCGTCAATAAGTTATAAATGACACTAATCTTGGCTCTCTTTTCTATTGCCTTGATAATGGGTCCCTTAGTGGTTGGTCCAGCAATCTTTCCCAGCCTAATTAAAAAATCCCGGATTTGGAGATATTTAAAAAATTGTTGAGTAGTAATCCCGAATTTCTCCTGAAGATCCCTAAATGAGCATATATTTCCCCCCAAAAAGAAGTCTCCCAACCGTGAGATTCCTTTTTGCGACCATTTTCTTACTGTCGGATCATGGAATATTACTGGTAGGCTGGATGTACCCCATAATGGCGTATAATAGTTATATTTAGATAGTTTTATTTTCTTTATACACTGTCGCCAAACTCTAGATGCTCCTAACAGAACCTTGAATTTTGTATTTTTGTAGTAGCTAGGTTCCAGAATTTTCAACAATATACACTCTCACCCATTACCCAATATAAGTTCATAGATTGACGGGTCTTCTGCTTCACTAAGCAGATGTGTGTCTCCAGTAATTAGAACTCCCATATTTTATAGCAAGCATGCCCAATAATACAGCGTTATATTTGGTACCCCCAAACACCCCTATCCTTAGGCAGTGTCATAAATTTCGAGTCCCTTCTCATTTTTTTAAATCCCCAGAGGTAACAATAACACAGACTTTCTATCCTTAACCATCTACGGTTGATTTCTAACGGGATAGCTCTAAATAAATGTAACAATTTCTGCAGCATTTCCCCCTTCCCACCAATGACAGAAAGAGATGGTTGAGTCTTCTAAGATCTTGTTCTAATGACTGCAGCAGAGGGTTCAAATTTGGATCTACTATATCTTCTACTGCTGAGGAAATGTGTATCCCCAGGTAAATTGCCTCATTCACCACCCGGGGGTCAAAGTTCCTAATATTGCTAGTGCAGACTACTTGCGTTTACCCCTGATTCAACTTATATCCAGAGGAGCATCCAAATATAATTGCTGTTGGCTCCATCTCAACCAGAGGTTGTTATGGGTTGGTTGTTGCAATTGCGATGTCATCAGCATAAGCTAATACTTTACATTCTACTTGTCCTGCTACCACCGGGTTGATCTGGCTATTACCTTCCAATTTGACTATCAGGGGGTTAATATATAAAGCAAATAGTAGTGGTGAGCATGGGCAGCCTTGCCTTGTTCCCCTAGAGATAAAAATGTATTCAGATTCTAGCCCCATAATCTGCAATTTAGCCCTAGGGTCTAGTGATTTAATCACCCTGATATACCTTGGCCAATGCCATATTTTTCCAACACAGCCCATAAAAAAGGCCACCACCCCCAGTCGAATGCCATTTCGGCATCTAGTAAAATCAGAGCCATTTCCCCCCGGGCTGCCTCAATAATGTTGAAAAGTATAATTACTTTTTTAATATGGTCTACTGTCCCCGGCCGGGTATAAACCCATGCTGTCTGATAGAAACTAATTTAGCGATTACATTACTTAAACAAGTTGCTAGGATTTTAGAGTACAGCTTGGCATCACAATTAATTAATGTTATCGGACTGTAGGATCCTGGACTTGCGTTTAAAAAAAAAAAAAAAACACTATATGCGTTTCCTCCCATGTTACTGGTACTTCCCCTAATTGTGCTTTGCGGAATATTACCAATATATCCTCAATAAGTTCTTTAAACAAAGCCTTATAGTACTCCAGAGGAATATTATCGGGCCCCGTAGCCTTCCTAGTGGCTAATGAGACAATTGCCATTACAACTTCCTCTGATGCAATTGGTTGCTCCACAGTGGACTGATCTTCCGAGCTGAGTTTAATCCCTTCAATAGAGGATAGTATCTCAACATAGTCTCCAGCCATATCCTGCCCACTATATATAATTTCTTGTAAAAAGTTTTAAAGACTTAACGATTTCCGAGGGTGTTTCACATTTCCCCCCTTCCTCATCCTCCATTACCTCAATCCCTGTAGCTACCTCCCTTTGCCTAGTTTGAAGGGCCAAGAGGCGGCCCACGTTTTCCCCGTATCATAACACTCCATTTTTGGTGAATAGAATTTAGTAGCCATTTGTTGGTTAAAAAACTGCATTATCCTGGCTTTAATGACTATAATTTTCTGCTGGATTTCAGATTTACCAATATTCTGAGATTTACCCGCATCTGGCACTCTTCAACATGAGACAGTTCTTTGAGGAGGTCTTGGATCTCTTTACGTCTCGTCCTATCCTGATATAGCATGTAGCTCAAGATTTCGCCACGGATCCCTGCTTTTAATGTGTCCCAAACCACTGTTTCCTTAGTTGAACTCCCTGTTACTCTCTAAGAATTGAATCGTCCAATGTTGCATATGTTCTAAATATTCCTCATTACAGAGGAGTTTCCTATCAAAGGTTCACTTAGCTCTTGGTTTATGGACCCCCTTCATTGGAAAAGTTATAATCAGAGGGTTATGATCAGAGAGTACCCTTGGCAGTTTCTCAATTGTAGCTTGGTTACTGAGTGCTTTAGATATAAAAAAAGAATCCAGCCTAACCAGTTTATTATGCAGAAAGGAAAAAAACATATAACCGGGGTCAGGAGCCATACTCCCAGAGATACAAGACACAATCATTGAGGAAACTCAGACTCCGGACCTACCTCATGGAGGACAGACTGAGGTGGGGGATCAGAGAGACGGAACTACCTCAATTAACATTGGGAGAACTGTGAGTACTGAGGGTACCCCTTATATTGGTGAGAAATACATGACCGAAGGGGGGGGCCAACGCCGGGTGAGAGATTGGAGAAAGTTAAAATGGGGCGGTAGTCTTAAATGTCTGCAACTTAATCCCCCTAGAGGAGATGATGTCCCGGATATGAGCAAGGAGACAAACCAACTTATTTCAGCGCATGAGAACAATCCTGGGGCTCGGTCTGATGCCGATATAGGGGAACTCTTTTTTTCCCTTTCTGACCACTCCGATGGAAACGAGGAAGACTTGGAGTCACTTGGTGAGGGTTCTGGTAGAAGGGACTCTCAAGAATCTTAGGAGAGTGAGATTAGCAATGAAAGCTCACCACCAAATAAAAGCACACAACAGGGGGATGCCCCAACGGTGAGAAAGAAATTACCTCGCGAGTTACAGTGGGACTATGCAGATACTCCAGGCTTATACAGAACACATGGCGGAAATGGAGAGTAGGATCTTGACCATCGAGAACGAAGTGGATGTTAGTAAAAAAACTACGACCTCCCTCGAAAGCCAGATGACAGACACTCACTGGAAGTTGGAAGATCTAGAGAACAAGTTAAGAAGGAATAACCTAAGAGTACTGGGTGTACCCGAAGGAATCGGGGGGGTGACCCACGAATGTACATTATTGAGCTTTTTAAGGGGGCCTTCCCGGAACTACAGGCGTGGAGCTGGGAGAACGAAGTCCAGAGAGCCCATAGGCTCCCCTTTAAGCAACAGCCTCAGCATACTCAAGAAGAGGGTAAACCACATGCAATATTGGTGTTTCTGGGGAACTTCCTCCTGCTTCAAGCAATATTCGAAGCTGCTCGGCCGATAAAAAACGAACGTTTAATAATTGCACTTTCTTTGTGAGGCGCTTTTTTTCCCATATTACGGTAGAGCGTAGATGGCACTTAAGACAAATCATTCATGATTCAAGTGTTTCAAAATAAGGGAGTTCAGGCTTTTCTACTAAGCCCAGCTAAATTGAAGGTGCTGTTACAAGATAGAACATATTATTTTAACTCAGAAATTAAGGCGAGAGAATTCCTCGAGACCCTGAAATGATCAGAGGGAGGTCTAAAAAACTTCATGAATGTTGTATAAAGCATGAATTTTGCAAGATTAGCACTTAGCTTTGGGATTTCGGGGACTCACTTAATCCTTAGATGTGATAGGATAGACATTGTTTGTTTTGTTTTTCATAGGGTGTCAGGCGGGTGGGGGTACAGCGCCATCCATCTACGGACCAGGTTGGTCCAATTGCCTTTTTTGGGTGGTGGGGTAAGGGGTGCACGGGGGTGGCATGTGAGAGGAGGGGAGGGTTGAGGGAGGGAAAGGGAGCATTGATTCAGAGGCCAATAAACAAAATTTCTATTTGGATAGAATATTACTTAGATTTTTCTTTTCTTTTTTCTGTTTTGTCAGACAATCCAGGTGGTTTATCGGTGAACAATGTAATGATAGATGTTAAGGATGGAGCTTCTAAGTGCAATGGGGGTATTTAAAAAATGTATGTCGTCTTAAGTAAGGCTATGTTGGGTAGGAACTTTGATTTGATAAATCAATATGGGGAATGATAAGCTATCAATAGCCATGCTTAATATATGCGGGCTCAATGATAGAGCTAAGAGACATCGGGTGGCTTCAATACTTAGGCTGTGGAGGTTTGATATTATTTGTCTCCAAGAGACCCATGTTCCTTGGGGCCAGAGAAATATATTCTGTGACTTGGGATTGGACCTCCTGGGGTGCACACAGCTAGGGCTAACCTCTAGAGGGGTTGCTATACTTGGTAGACGATCTTGTAGTATGGTACTTCAAAAACTTTCCTACAAAATGGGCAGGTGGGTCATCATAGATTGTAAGATTGGGGGAGGGCGCTTCACATTGTGTTCAGTCTATGGAGCCAATACAGATGAGGTTGAAATGTGGGATTTTCTGAACGTCAAGCTTTCTAAATGGCTGACCCCTCTGATAATGTGTGGAGATTTTATTATACATTTAGGAGTGGATAAGAGATCAGACCCCCCCCCCAGCACTACACGGGAAGGAAACCTAGGGCATTTAAGGCACTTAGCTGCCTGATTGAAAATCACAGGCTTCATGATCTTTGGGGTAATATCCCATACCTACTGAGAATCCTTGCACTCACTAGTAAATGGCAAGTTAAACGTCCACATTTAAATAATGACATGGAGTATTTTTACCTGCCCCTTTATTAATGCCGTCTGCCAGAGCCAGTAGCTGAGGCGAACAGCAAGGCACAGAGCATAAGTGAAGCTGCAACTTAAAAAATGAAAACAAAATGTGGCTTTTCCTTCTTCTGCTCTGTTTTTCTAGATGAATAGTGTGAGAAATTGGGTTTTTGGTTGAGGGGGAGTGAAACCCTACTCAAGCAACAACCACAGTCCTTGGCAGGGTGAACCACAGAAAGTCGCTAAATTAACCTGTGCTTAACCCTCTGATATCTTGGCACAAAAGCAGTCAGGCTTAACTTAGAAGCAATTTTTAAAGGATTTATGCAATGCTCTAACAGTAATAAAGTGAATACACAACGCAAGAAAAATCCAACACCAATTTAGAAAAATAGAGCAAAATGTATTAAATCTATGAATCTATTAATAAATCTGTTAACACCAAAGCACCAAAAATTCAATCAGTTGAACCCGAGATATGTAATTTCAAAGATTTAAGTTAAGTATTGAGCCTAAAAGAACAAAGTGTCACTCGTGGCTATCTGGTTGTGCGAGACCTAGTGAAAGTCAAAAGTTCAGGCCAACCGCGATGGAGTGTGGACTAGATACAGGGACCAGGTCCTGCTGAAAAAAGTATCTTCTAAAGTCCAGTGCAAAGAGTTCCATTTGTGGTGGAGGAGCAGGGAGTGCATCGCAGATGGTCTTTGCTGTTGTGCAAAGAGCAGGCTGAGCATCGTGAACAATTGTCACTGTAGCGTGGAGATCCTGTCGGACGGTTGTTGCTGGTGCTTCATGTTGGCACTCACCGCTGGCTGTCGATCCTGTAGCACAAAGTGAAGATCTTGCATTGCAGGTCATCACAAGTGGTCTCTGTAGCGTGAAGAGTCTGGTTCACAGGAGATTCACATTGGTGGTCGGGGTGGGAGGCAAGATTTTGGTGCAAACTGGCCCATTCGTAGTCCAGAAGAGCCCAAAACTTCAGGAGTTCTTCCTTTCTTCAGCGAGGAGCACAACTGAGGACCTGAGGGGCACCTCTTGAGTACCAGGAACTCACTCTAGCATAGGCCAGCAGGGCTCAAGCAGTTCTAGTTGGAGGGTCAATTGCAGGTCCAGTAGCAGCAGATCAGCTGGACAGTTGTAGAGAGGCCTCTTGAGCTTGTTATGCCCCTGTAGCTCAGAACAGAAAGTCAGTCAGCTGACCCTTGGAGTCACTTCAGCCTGGGATGAAGGACTCAGGTCCAGTCTTCCTTCTCAGCAAGCAGGGCAGGCCTCAAGCAGCAGGGCAACAGAAGGTCCTTCTTCTGTAGTATCCACAGGTCCAGAAGTATACTGAAGAGTGGGTCTGAGGATCCCCTTTTTAAACCTGGTGCCCACTTTGAGGTGGGAGAAGCTTCTGGAGTTCCCCCGTACAGAGGTGTCTGGAATTACGTACCTCCCTGTCCTGGTCCCAGTCTGTCTGGGGACACAATAGGCTTGTGTGAAATCCTTTGTGTGTGAGCCGGGCCAGTGCCTTTGAAGTGCAAGTGTGGGAGGTGACAGTCCGTCTCCCCATCCTGCTAGAGATGGCCAATCCTGCCAACAGCCAGACTCTCTATTGTATGACTGTCGAGGAGGAATACATGAAGGCCATCTGCCAACTTCACCTAGGTATGTGACCCGGGAACAGGCTGCAGGAACCAAATGGTTAGGACAAGAAAATGGCAACTTTCTAAAACTGGCATTTTCAGAGTTGTGACTTCAAATCTGACTTTATCTATTAAAAATAATTTTAAATTATAATACCTTAGACACCAAATATGACTTTCCTGCCTGCTCCCAATCAAAAAACTTATCACTTATTAAATGTAACAAGGTAACCCAATGTTATCCTATGAGAGAGATAGGCTTTGTAGTAGTGAAAAACGAATTTGTGAGTTTTTCGCTACCAGGAGATGTAATACGTAAACGTACATGTCCAGCTTTTTAAATACAATGCACCATGCCCTATGGCTGTTTAGGTCCTACCCTAGGGGCGGCTTATACATACTAAAAAGGAAGGTTTGGACCTGGCAAAAGGTTTATTTTGGCATGTTGATATGGCAGTTTAAAACTGCATACAGAGGCTGCATTGGCAGGGCTCAGACATGTTTAGAAATGCTACTTAAGTTGGTGGCACAATACGTGCTGCAGGCCCACTAGCAGAAAATAATTTACAGGCCCTTGGTATATGTAGTACCACTTTATTTGGGACTTACAAGTATATTAAATGTTCCAGTTGGATGTAAGCCAATATTACCATGTTTAAAGGAGTGAACACAAGCACTTTAGTACTGGTTAGCAGTGATAAAGTATGCAGAGTCCTAATGGCCAACATAAACAGGTTAAGAAAATCGGAAGGTTCAGACAAAAAGTTTGGAAAGGTCCCTGCAGAGAGGGCCAAGTCCAACAAACAGTAATAAGCAGAAATGAGATATTTATGGCAACATATTTATTTGTTGAATGCTATAGGTAAATATAGGAAAGATAGACTCTTCCTCCATGTTTCTATGTATTCTAAGTTACAGTGATATTTTTTAAATTTACATGTACCAAAATGATTCTAATATCTTTCTGCAATAAATTCTTTAACTTCTTTTTGGAGTTTAGTTTTGCACTGGGGATTCTAATGTTATACTTCATGTTTACAAATATCCTATGTCTTTCATGTCGAAGAGTGCCACACTATAAAGGGTTTGTGGGAAGGGTTATAGTGTAAGCATGTATTATAAGGAATAACGTACCCCCTGCTTTACATTATGAGGATATCGCAAGTCACCTCAGAGTTTCATGACCTTATAAAGGAACTCAACCTTTGTCCTGCTTCCTCTATATAGTCATGGAACTCCTCACTCACTTACAAAATCCTTATGATTTATGGCAGGGGTTGCTTTACCCCATATATTATGAGATGTCTAACAAGAGAACATGTATATGCTCTTGATATAAAACTTTTTCACCTTTAGGTATAGAACAGTAGTTTAATCAATCTCCGGGAGTCTGTCTGACTTAAATGAAATTGTAAATTCGGTAACACTGAAACATAATCTAAGACAAAGTTCCATTTAATTAATCTATGCACACCTTTGTTTTTCTCACAGCTCAGCAAAGTACAGAGTGCCTACGAGGAAGCAAAAAGGACAGCTCAGCATTCAAAAAGAAAATGCAAACATTTGACTTCTGACCTGGAAGACACACGTGTGCTAATGGAGAGTCAACAAATCAGGAACCATGAACTGGAGAAAAAACAGCGAAAGTAAGACTAGCATGTCGACTTTTCCTTAAAATACAGGGGCATATTTACGTTCCCTGGCGCATCCCTGCATATCAGCAGGGATGCGCCAGGGAAAATGCGTCACGCAAGTTTACCCTTGCGCCACGTCCGATGCGCCGCATTTACAATGCGGCGCATCGTGGCGCAAGGATAAGTAGATGCGTGACGCATCTGCCGGCGGAAGGTTGGCGCAGTGCTGAAGTTGTGTCGCAAGTGCGACGCAACTCCAGCACTGTTCCAACCTTCCCTATCCCTAACATGGTTCGTCAATCCTTACGCCTGCTTGAAGCAGGTGTAAGGATTTGACGAACCAGCGTCGGAAAAGTGACTGCGTGAAATCTTGTAGATTTCACTACGTCACTTTTCCGAGGCATTCCTGCGCCGGAACGCCCCCCCCTGCGCCGGTACGCCCACATGAAACCTGACGCAGGTTTCATGTGGCGCAGGGGTTTACTACGTGACGCATCTCCCTAGATGCGTCACGTTGTAAATATAGCGCAACGCGGCGCATGGTTTGCGTCGCCGCTGCGTCACATGCGTGATGCAACGGCGGCGCAAAAGTGGCGCAAGGGGCTTGTAAATATGCCCCACAGTGTTTTAATATATCTGTTTGTTTGCACGGGATAAGGAGACAATGATAATGCCAACATTTAATATTCTTCTTGTTACAAAGTCTTTCTATAAAATGCATTTATATTTTACGACCCTCTTTTATTTTCATATCATATTCCATCCACTACTTTTCTGAGATTTCCTTTGAACAGTCATATAAAAAGCTATGCATTAATGGAAATCAGCAAATTGCACCTGGTTTATTTCTATTTAATACCATTATCTTTTGCAATACATTGTCTCATGGATTTTTCTAAGGAATCAAAGTGTATAAGGAATGTTTTGAATACAGTATAAATAGAGGGTAACTTTAATCCAAAGTCAAATAATTAATCTACCTATAACTAACTCTTAATATTAGGTGTGAGAAATTGGGCCGTTAGTTGACTGGGGTGCGAGCCCTTGTCAAGCAGCAACCACAATCCTTGTGAGGGTGAAGCACACACCAAACCTAAATAAACCTGTGCTCAACCATCTGGTAGCTTGGCACAGAGCAATCAGCCTTAATTTAAAGGCAATGTGTAAAGTATTTGTGCAACAGTAATAAAGTGACAACACCACTCAAAAAGGATACCACACCAAGATAGAAAAATAGAACTTTCTTTAATAAATAAAGCAAGACCAAAACCACAAACAGCCAATCAGTAGAGCCAAAGATATTAAATTTTATAGATTTGAGTCAAAATAGTGCCAAAAAGCACAAAGCGCCATCGTGACTAACGAGACGCAGTGGACCGGAACAAAGTCATGATTTCAGGCCGACTGTGATGGAGCGTGGGCCGGCTACAAGGACCCAGTTAGACCCACTGAACTGGGTACCTTAAATCCTGGTTTGTGGAGCGTTACGGGGTACCGAGTCGAAGATGCGTCACCCAGCTGAAGCGAAGCATTGGTCCCGAGTAGCAGCGAGGCTGTGCTGTGAGGACATGCATCATCGTCGAGGATCCCGCCGATGGGGCTTGTGATGTGAAGTCCGGCATTGAGGATGCGGCACGCAGTCGGGACGATACATTGTTCCAAATATCTGTGTGGCTGTGGCATGGAATCTGGTGTCATCATCGAGGCTGCCGTTGACGAGGGATGCGAGGGCCTGCGCTTAGGATGCGTTGTACAGTGGCAGTTCCGATGGGGTTGCAGTTCTGATGCGGATCCTTCGACGGGTCCAATACACGCAGCAGTGGCAATGTGTTGGTTCTGCTCAGGTTTGCGCCGTGCAGCAGAGGAGATTAGTTGGTTCCACTGGATCCACAAAGGCTGGCAGAGCACCTTAAGCCCCCAAGGGTCCAAAACTGGGGTGTCACTACTTGGTAGGGTAGACTCACAGATGACAGAGTCCGGGTGCCCATCCAAGGTTTTTGGAAACCTGTTATGTCCCTGAGGCTTCAAATCAGGAGGCCAGACAACTAGCCCTTGGAGTCACTCTGGGTTCTGAGTTCAAGAGATGCAGGTCCAGTCCTTCTCACACAGGCAAGAGGGCAGCAGGTCAGCACAACAGAGCACTAGTCCTCCAGAGCAGCAGTCCAGCAGAGTGGCAGTCCTTTCAGCAGCACACTAGTCCTTCTACCTTGCAGTGTATCAACAGGGCCAGAAGTGTAATGAAGAGTTGTTGTCTGAGGTCCAATATTTATACCCGGTTGTGCCTTTGAAGCGGGGAGGAGCTTCTAGAGGCATGTCTTTGAAGTGCACAGGTGTCCTGCCTTCCTGGGCCTGGCTCCAGACTAACTACAAGGGGTGTGCAGTCCTTTGTGTGAAGACAGAACAGAGCTTATTCGAGTGTAAGTGGGGCTGGGTCCAGGTCCTCCCTCCCATCCTGCCAGTGATAACCCATCCAGTGACACCTATGCTCCCCATTGTGTGTGGCTGTCTAGGATGAATAAAAAAATCCCAGCTGGCCATTACACCCAGACACAGGCTGCAAGCACCAAATGGCTACGGCAAGAAAATGCCAACTTTCTAAAAGTGGTATTTTCAAAACTGTAATTAAAACTCTGACTTCACCATAAATTAGGAATTAAATTGTGATTCCAGCGACACCAAACATGAACTGGTTATCTCTTCCCATTTGGAAATTCCACTTATAAAGTGTAATCAGGCGACTCCAATGTTATCCTACGGGAGAGATAGGCCTTGCAGTAGTGAAAAATGAATTTGAGAGTTTTCCACTACCAGGACATGTAAAACTTAAAAGCTTATGTCCTACTTTTTAAATACATTGCACCCTGCCGACTGGGGTGTCCACGGGCTGTCCTAGGGGTGACATATGTGTTAAAAAAAAAGGTTTGGGCATGGCAAGAGGTTTATTTTGCCAGGTCGAAATAGCAGTTCAAAACTGCACACACAGACTCTGCAATGGCAGGCCTGAGACAGGTTTAAAGTGCTGCTTAAGTGGGAGGCACAATCAGTGCTTCAGGCTCACTAGAAGCATTTAATTTACAAGCCCTGGGCACTGGTAGTGCCACTTTACCAGTGACTTACAAGTAAATTAAATATGCCAATTTGTATAAGTCAGTCTAACCTGTTTTAAGTAGGGAAAACAAGCACTTTAGCACTGATTAGCAGTGGTAAAGTGTGCCGAGTCCTAAGGTCAGCAAAAACAGGAGGTCTGAAGTAAAAAAGCTAAGAGGAAAACAACGCCATAGATGCCAGGTGTAACAATAGGTGACTCCAATTTAGTGCTATTGATGGCCCAAATATTTATAATGAAAAACTCCAAGTGTTGCAAAACTTAACAGCAGTCATTAATCGCATTTATATTAATGATATTGTTGATATTAAAATTTCACAGGCTCCTAACCAGTGCTCATTTGGTTAGTGCATGCTGTAGAGTGGCAATCTGGCCAATATGGATCTATATGGATCAGGGAGGTAGTGGACTCCGTGATACCTCTGAAACCTTGCAAGAGTACCCGTCTAACTCCATCGGCGAAATGGTTTTCAGAGGAACTGGCATTATTGAAAACCGAATGCAAACGCCTTGAACGCCGCTGGAGGGGGAACTTTTTGAATGAAAATAAGCTAAAATACCTAGAAGCACTCAAGGCTTACCATCAACGTATTAGGAGAGCACGTAGGGAGTTTTATACTGAACAAATTGATTCAGTAAAAAATTCCACTAAGAGTATTTTTAGTGTTGTCAAACAATTGACTTCCCTAGAACGTGTCACAGCAGTACTGCCTGCTTCCACGGACTACTGTAATAAAGTAGCGGATTTCTTTTTGGGAAAGATAGAAAAAATATACGCTGCCTTCCCTGAAAGTAGCAGGAATTATATCCCTGCTCCAGCTATAAAGGATTCCTGGGTCGGGGATAGGTTTTCTTTCCGCCCTCCTGAAGAAAGTGACGTTCTAAAACTTATGGAATTAGTTCAATCTGGGTCTCCTCTGGATCTGATCCCCCGAGATTTTTACTGCGAGGGAAAGAAGCCATCGCACCGGTTCTCACCAAACTTCTGAAGATGTCGTTCAGTTCAGGACATGTTCCTAGCATTTGGAAACATGCTATGGTGGTGCCACTACTAAAGAAACCTTCTCTAGACCCAGCTCTTCCGGAGAATCTAAGACCTATATCTTTGCTTCCCTACTTTGCTAAAATTGCGGAGAAACATCTGAACATTCAACTGACCAAGTTCTTGGAAGAAAGACATGTTCTCCATGAAACCCAGTCTGGTTTCAGGCCGCTTCACAGTACCGAATCGGCCTTACTTCTGGCATCTGAGGCCTTGAAAATTGCAGCTGATGAGGGAAGGACAACCGCACTGATTCTACTGGACTTGAGTGCTGCGTTTGACACGGTCTCCCACGGCCTTCTGTTGGAACGGTTGTGGGAGGCCGGGGTCGATGGCAGCTCATGGGAATGGATCAAACACTTCTTGCAGAATAGATCCTTCCAGGTCGTACAATCCCCTTTTAAGTCCAAGGTGTGTCCTCTGTCTCAAGGGGTACCACAGGGCTCGGCCCTTAGCCCAACACTATTGAATGTTTACATGCGCCCCCTGGCAGACATTGTGCTGAAACATGGGGTGAAATTGGTGTCATATGCCGATGACACTCAGTTGATTGTTACTTTGGAGCAAAATGAGGCAGGAACAGCATCTGTTTTCAAGGCCTGCTTGAGTGATCTTGCTAACTGGATGAAGTTCAGCTGCTTGCAACTGAATGCAGGAAAAACGGAGGTGATGGTAGTTGGCAAGCAGCCCTCCATATGGTCACATTTGTGGTGGCCGGAGGAACTGGGGCCTACCCCGACTCCCAAAGCTAAGGTTAAGAATTTGGGAGTCTGGTTCGACAACACCCTATCATACACAGAGCAGATATCAGCTGTGGCCAGAAATTGCTTTGGCATTCTTAGAATGTTGCGTAAAATCCTGGACTTACTGCCACTAGACGCCAAAAGGACCATTGTGCAGGCCCTTGCCACGTCCCGATTGGATTATTGCAACAGCCTCTATCTAGGGGTGACCAAAAGAAATCTGAACATTTTGCAGAAGGTCCAGAACGCTGCAGGACGGCTGATACTGAATATCCCTAGGCGGGCATTGGTGGGGGCAGCCTTGAGGGAATTACAATGGCTCCCTATACAGGCTAGAGTCACCTTTAAGGCGTTGTGTTTCTGCCATAGGATCCTCAACGAGAAAGGGCTGAGATATCTGCGCCCACTACTCACTGCCTACAGACCTACTCGCAATTTGAGGTCTTTAGGCAATGCTAAGCTGATCGTGCCTAAGGTTCGTACGGTTCGGTCACAGGAGGTAGTTCCTTTGGTTTTCTCGCAGCTAAGGCCTGGAATGACCTACCTATGGAACTGATGACATGTCCTTTGGAGACAATGTTTCGAAAAAACTGAAAACCTGGCTCTTTCTGTCTCTCCCTGGGGGCTGGTAGCAGGCATCTCGCATTTTAGGGCCTATGGAACTGGGGGGGGGGGGTCTGGGCCAGTGCCGTGGTCTACGGTGTCCTAGCGCGGGGACACTCCGTTGGAGTAACCAGGCACTTTACAAGTTTAATAATAATAATAATAGAACCAATGACCTCCACAGTGATGCCATTTATTCAACTTATTTATTGGTTTATTGGTAGTCAGAGCTAGCCTTTGCCTAGATTGCACCCTGGGCAAAACAAAACGTGATGCCTCCCCACTTGTTATCTTTAATTGTCACTGTGAACACGAGATAGGAGAAAAACACTACAGAACAGTGTTTACTACACTTTTCTTTAGTGCCAATGTGGAGCAAGACTGTTGCAGGCTGCTCCTGCGCCCTGCTCCTGAAGGTTGGCTCGCAGGGTGTGGGCCCAACCTGTCCATGCTAATGGCCGTCACTGTTTGTCATATTTAAATAGCACAGACCTAGCCACATTTTTCAGCACAGTGCTTTACAAATAACCAGAGACACTGAAAGGAGTGGAAGGTAACAGTAAAAAGGAAAATGATATTAGGATGTTGGTGTACAGGGTATGTAACCATTTGGGTATCACAGGGTGACTATGTCTTCATGGGCAGCATAAAGACTTCCTCCATGCACCCCATCAGAGATCCACACACTTCAGTCCAAGCACACCCAAGGAGTAGCATGCTACCCATCCTCAAATGCACTCTGGTGCCTTGTCAGGGGAGTGAAGTGCCATATCATTAAAACTACCATGCGGCACAATATAATCCAGTCAAACAGGCGCCCACTGACTAACCTAACACCATTTGATCTGTTTGGACCAATTCCATTTGTAAACCGCATATTACAACAATCTACATCAAATATTGTGCAGCCATATCCCAGACACAGTGTATCCGAAATTGGAAACTCTTGGTTGTGCTCCCTATTGGTGGAAAGTTATGTTTAAAGAACTCAGCCAGCCAACATCCAATTGCTTTGCCATGCCTTAATATTTCTTGAAATTCAACACTTTTTGTCTGGAGACGTGCATGAAAAGCCAGTGGCAAAATTATCTGAGCACTTAGTGGTTGATAGATCCTCCATCACTCAGTATGGTGCGAGTCCTAAAGTGTCACCCCAGGCCGTGCTAGAGTAGCTTGCCAAGTGAAAGAAATTGTCATAACCTGTTATTTTTACCTCTTCACATCTGGTCCTTGAATAACGCCCGTGCGGCGCACCGAAGCATCCTTTCGACAGTTCCCCGTGAAGAGTGGTAATTTTAAATGTTTCCTGTGACAGGTTCGACGTGCAGCTCGCACAGGCCTTAGGTGAAGCCGCGTTCGAAAAGAGCCTTCGCGAGAAGGTGACGCAGGAAAACACAACCTGTCGATGGGAACTTGGAAAACTGCAGCACACACTGGAGGTAAGAGGCCAATACGAGCTAAAAAATGTTGGGGTTGTTTTCGTTCAAGAACATGTCACGCAGAGCCTGGCGAACTGAGACACAACTGTCTCAGAATGAAAGTGGAATATTTTGAACCTTTGAATTTTTTTTTCTGTAAATAATTTTCAAAATAAAGTAAGCGCTTTAGTTTTCTTTAAACATATACTTTCTTGAACTCATAAAATGGATTTATGTTCACTGACACCAGCTAGAGAAAGAATTGACAAAGTGGTGTTAAATGTCATTCATTGTTTATAAATACTATTGAAAGATGTACACATTCCCAGAATTAGCTAAGGCACAGATCTGACTGCAGGGCCCACAATTAGCTCTGCGCGAATGAGAGCAAGCATAACAATTCCAAATGCACCTGCAGTTGTTTATCCAGAGTGTGGCTAGTCATACATGCACAAGAGCATCTTTGTCCTTGGGACTAAAAGAAGTCTGAAAAGGCACAATTGTGCAGAGCCCCAATCACAGACGGGAGTGGTTTCGTTGTAGAGATGCTAAGAAGGTTCACATCACCCAAGGGTTATTCTCGGCCAGACCCTGAAGCTTCAGCCATGCTGGGCCTATTTTATAAATTGATTCAAACCTGTTAGACTCTGAAATTGCACACAAGCTCAGCACATCCTATGCAAAAGATTGTTAATCTGCATGATGTCATCAACTAGTAGTGGGATTTATATGTGTCACGAGTACACACATAGGCAGAGGTGAAATTTGTATTACTCAAGTGGATTCTCGTGCAGTTACCAAACATAGGCTTACATGTGTTGTGTAATTTTTTTTAACATTTTTTTTGTGCAAGGTATGATCTCGCAGTCAGTTTTCATGTGAGATACCAGCCAAGTGCATGCCACATAATATACTTAATTACATATAACTTTCATAGAAACTACACATATCAGGTAAACAAAAAACACAAATTGTTATTGGTCATCTCCAGTGACATTTGCCAGTTAGTGTTGGTTTGACAGTAAATGTAGACAACAAGGTGCATTTTGCTTGCTAGGTGCTTCATATTCAGGAACAAAAGGATTATCTATTACCAGGTAATACTGAGAAGTCTTAGCATTAGAATCAATCGGAAAAACAAGCATTGGCAAGCTAGTAGGTCTGGCGAGGTTTTGTCATGGCTTTTTAAAAAAGTTATTGTTGCGGGAGCTGCCCGGTGCTAGCCGTTATCTCTAAAAATTGCCTGAAAGTAATACAAAGAATATTTGGTCTCAGTGATCGCACATTGTCATGGCAATCCCTGGAACTGAAGGTAAGTACTTTGTGTGTCAATGTGCTGCTTGTGAAAGAGCACAATGTTGTCACTCGGAGTGAAATCAGCCCATGGCTGAAGTGGGCAGACCTGTTGCCCCGTGATGTTTGCTGTAGTGTGTGGATGGAGGAAAAATGTGACGGCGATATTTTTGTCTACGATATTTTGTTCACGATATTGTGGGCACTCGATATACCTTCTACAATATTCCGGATCCAAACAACACCTGACCAATGGATGAAGATGGCTGGCTGAAAGCCCCTGAAAGGAAGGTTATTATATACATATTTTTGGAAAAGAAAAAAAAAAGCTCTTGGCTAACACCAAACCAAATAAATCCACTCAGACCTACAAGGCTGAAAAGTATCCCATTGTGCTAAAGTAGAGGGCTGGCACTTGGCAAGTACACGCAGGATCATTAAAAAAGTGAAGGTGCAGACCAGTAATGGAATGCTGGAATGGAACAGGAAATATGATTATTCTCAATGCTACCGCAGGAGTGAGAGATTAAAGGGGTAAGTTCTGCTTGCATCAGATTGGACCAAGCATGTTTGTTTGCTTGTCAGCGAGGTATGTGGCCAGCTGTTTCTGCAGTGCCGAGTGTGTTACACTGAGGCTCGTTTTAGAACGTGAAACATTATGAGTAGTTAGTGGAAGAGACAAAACAATAAAAACGCAATCAGGCTCTGTTTTTCACAAGCTGTAAGGAATTGTGGGCAGATCTCAAAATATAGGCAGCTGCTATTGTTGAAAATGGAGACAAAATCCCTGTGTGAGCGTATATGAGCAGAATCTTCGTGCAGTTAGTCAGTCGATTTGAGAGCTTGTCTCTCAGAAGAATGGACTGGCGGTGCTGCTAAAGAGAGTAGCAGCGTCAGGGCACTTCATCTCTTTCAACTGAAAGTGGCCCCAGGATCCCTGGGCGGCTCTCCCCTATGATGGAGAGAGCTTGGAGCCTGCATCTCCAGCTAAAGGCAGGCTGGGGGCAGTCACATCATGCACTATTACCCACTCCAGGTGCTCACATTGTGCTAGTAATTACCAGTTTGTTTACCTTGTCTTTTGCTGTGTTCATTTATTATAATGTTATATTGTTTTATCAGTATTTGCATAGCACATGTCTAGTATTGCACAGTGGGCCAGATATATATCAGGGGTGCCAAGCACTGATCTAAAAGTGGGCCCTTCTTTATCTTCAGCTTTCCCTGCCAAAGAGGCAGCCCTGTGGGGCCTCTACCCTGCCATGCCTGGCATATGGGACGGTCCTCAAATTGTCCCAGAAGGGAGGGTTCACCCTCTCAGTGCACAGCCTTCAGCAAAACACAAAAGACAGGACATAGGGAACCCAAGAACTGGATTACCAGACACAAAGGGCAGATGTACGACTGTTTTTTGCGGTCGCAAACGGAAATCCGGCCCCTTTGCGATCGCAAAATTGGTCTGCCCCATGTACAAACTCTGTTTTGCGAGTTGGTAACCTAGTACCGACTCGGAAAATACGGTTGTGACTCGCTATTAGGGGACGTGCCAAGGGCGTCCCTTCCTAATAGCGATTAACTTGAATGTATGATTGTTTTGCAACCGCATTTGCGGTCACAAAAACACTCGCACTTTACCACCTACTTCAAGTAGGTGGTAAACCACTTGCAAACGGGAAGGGATCCCCAGGGGACCCTTTACCCTTTGTGAGTGTGTGCGAAAATATTTTTTAAGAGTAGGCAGTGGTCCCAGGGACCAAAGCCTACTCTTAAAAAATGAAACAGAAACGTTTCATTTTTCTTTTTTAAATGCATCCCGTTTTCCTTTAAGAAAAACGGGCTGCATTAAAAAAAAAACTGCTTTATTTAAAAAGCAGTCACAGACATGGTAGTCTGCTGACCCCAGCAGGCCACCATCCCTTTGAGTGCTAGCCATTCCTAATGGGGTCGCAAATGGCACCTGCCTCATGAATATTGATGAGGCAGGCAATTTGCGACCCCATTAGGAATCGCTAACAGTGTCTGTGACACTGTTGTACATTGCAAAGCAACGCAATTTATAGTCGCAAAATGTAAGGGTCGTACATCTGGCCCAAAGCATTCTCTCACAAATGAAGGGCAACCTTACCCGAGGCTATCTGTACCATGAATCCCATCTTCAACAGGTTACCATCTTTTTGGCAAGTTACTAGGCACTGGGAGGAGCCCACACTCTAAAGGGAGTTTCTTCCCACAAACATTGGCCCGCAGTAATTGCAGGATTTCTTGACTTTTCCCTGCGAAGGATTGTTTACAGATCGTGACATTTATCTGCTCATGGGTGTTGTCTTTCGCTGTTTACTCTCTTTATACCTGCCGTAGGTGTAGGACACTTCTGCCATAGCACATGGAGGGTTAAGTTGCCCATGCCCAAGGTAGAGATGAGGGAGAATTGTAGAGGGAGAGTTGATACTTCACTAGTGCGTGTAAGACACGAATTCCACGAGAGTGAGAACCTGCATGATTCAGTGTATGATCAGAGTGAATATTTTGGACCGTGCTTTCTGTGGTTGCCTTTAGTTAGTGTTTTACCCTGAGTGTTGCACACCTTCTGCGAGTGAATGTTTTGGAAATATACCGGATGGAGAGTTTTCTTAGCTCCTAACACAATAGCGTCAGATAGATTGTATACTGAACATGCCATGTTCCTACAGTGTGTCAAGTATACAGGCAAGGTAGTGTACCCGCTCTTGTGCGATGCCAAATTTAGGTCACACAGAAATCCTTACTGAATTCTACCAACATTTTTCTTGAGATGCCAAGGTACAGTTTAAGGAAACTTAGCTACTTTTGCTGTATCTTTAATATCCCAGCACTCATTGGTGCCCTGGTGTAGAGATTATGGTGATCTGGCTTCAGTGCACCAGCAACAAACGCAGTACACACAGTAACTGTGGGACAGACTTGGAATGCACCATTGTGACATTACCAATGTTCCATGCTGTGAGCTCATCTGACTGGTCACCAGGGAAGTTGTTCTCATCTGGTCATCCAGTGATGCTTTACTTTTAGAGGACATCACAGGGGTGCACAGGAGCAGCAGCAGCACAATGATCATCTCATGATGCCAACAGGGAAAAAGGGAGTGCATCCTTGGCTAACATGTTACTCAGTTATCACTTCCGGCAGCAGAGGTCAGCCAAGGTCAGCATGGAGTTGTCAAAAACGAGGATCATTTCACACTGCGTGGTATTACTGCTTCTTTCCTCCATCACGTCTGATTAGTTTCAGCTCTCTGACCCTTCCCCCTTTAGTCGTAAATTTATCAAATCATTAAGGTGACAATATGTAAAATGTAGAAATTGAGAGTGGTACACAGTCCAATTATTCCCACCGATCGAAGCTTGTAATTTCTCTAGATAGAAATACCTCCTTCATTGCATGGCTTCCATGATTGAGCACACACAAAGAACTGGACTAGAAGCTAGGAGTAACCATGGAACATGTCAATATCAGCCTCATATTGCAATGAGACAACAAGTTCCCCCACCAGAAAATATTTTATAAATAGAGACAAAAGATTAATGTTGTAGCACATAGAACCCAGAATAATGAATTCTATACAGCACCAAATCGCTTACGTGTCTTTAATAAAACAGTGTTCTGCTGCCTTGGGGATGACAATGCAAGAGTCCCCAATGCCCCAGCAATCTGGATGTTAGGCTTTTGGACCTATACACAGAAATGTATTACAGGTTTATATACAGTCTTAGTAATGCCATAGAGGCACTGAAACTGCACATTAATTTGCAGGATTTATTGGGGTTTTTTTTATTTCATTTTAGTTTTTTGAAGTAACAATGTCCTAGCTTTGAGGAGAATTTTGTTGCAGCAGAAGAAGGAACTCTTATTGAGTGTGCAGACTCCAAATTACAGAAGCGAGGATGTGATTAGTTGGGCTAATGGGGCAGTGCACATGGAAATAGTGATTTGCAACAATAATATACAGCATTATGTTAAATACAGGATGAAGTTCCCCTGTCTGTACCTCACAAGGATATTGCAAGTCACCAAGGAGTTCCTTGACTATATGGAAGCACAATGAGGAATTCTGAGTTGACCTTTGATATTCCTCATAGTGTAGTGAATTAGGTACTTTATCTCATACACTATGTGGACCTCATGCCCCTTCCTATTCAAAATACATTACATAGCTGACAAGTTTTCCTGTGTTATGTGTGATATTTTCTACTGATCCTGCCTTTTTAGCCCTCAGAACTTTGCATGTAGGATTTTTCTATACTGGGACAAAACTGCATGTTCCAGAATCCAATTTGTTGTAGAATAAAAAGGCACAACTTGCTGAAGGTCTCAAGCCTAATGGCAATTCATGCCTTTGCAGCCTTCAGGAATCAGCAGCTCTGGCCATTTCAAGACACAAAAATGATTTCCTTCACTGGGGAAATGTAGAAGAGCCAAATTCCTGGCTCTTCTTTAATTCTTTGACAGACGTGCTGCTCATTGGGCTCATGCGCATCAACTTCTTTTATGCTTCGGGAAGGCCTACTTGTCCCTTGAGCACTATGAGGACACATCGCTTGTGATAACATATTACAAACCACTCGGTGCTTCATTTTCTTATTACAGAAAAAAACAGCAAGGCTGAGAATCAAGCTGAAGGATCGTACACAAAGTAGTTATTTCGATTATATCCATTTGCACCCTGCACATTTTATTTAACATGTTGACATAGCTACTCACTATCAGATTGGAGGCAGAAGTTCATAAACTTATGTTGCCAGAATCTCGAACATTTTGGGGACTTGCTAAAACGGGATTATAACTATGTCTCAGGAAACTATAGTTTCAATTTAGTCACGTATGTTTAAGCTCACTTACTGATTCTGTGTTCCTCTCTTACAGCATATCTGTCTTTTAAATTATTAGTAGTTGGTAGCTTCTATTTTCTATTTATTTCTGTATTTTTCACGTCTTGTCCTTACCATAGCCACTTTGGGGCAAAAAGGCAGCTGTTGAGGTAAAGGGTGGACCAAGGGGGTTAACAATGTCAGGTCAAGGGGAGCCAAAATGCAAATGATGTCACTTCCACAATCCCTGTGTTTTGGTCAATAGATGCCACTGAAGACTTCTTTGGGAATTAGCTTCCTCAAAAGCCCGAAATCTCTCCCTTTTGTTGTTCATGACCTACCGCTCTCTTTCCTTCATAAAAGACCTTAACTGCCCTTCGATCCTTGTGATTGGCTAACCATTACATAGCAATACCATGATTCATGTGAATATATAGGGGCTTTTTTATGAGCCCCTGCGTCACTTCTGCGCCGCTGCAGTTGCGTCACTTTTTGTGATGCTGCGGCGGTGTAAATAATGCGCCACGTTGCACCATATTTCCGAAGTGACACATCTAGGCAGATGCATCACTTCGTCAGTTCCTGCGCTACATTATACCTGCGTCAGGTATAATGTATGCAGGGTGGGTGTTCCCCCGCATCAAAGCCTCGTAGAAGTGGCACATTGAAATCTATAAGATTTCAGTGTGGCACTTCTAGTATGGCATTGCGTCAAAACCTTACCCCTGCCTCATAGCAGGCATAAGGGTGACGCAGTGCTTTGATCATAGCCCTACCCCTGCATTGCTGGAGTTGCGTCATGTTTCCGACAAAACTCCAGCAATGCGTCAGTTTTGCGCTGATAGAGACGTTCTCTCATTCCTTGCGACATGATGCGCCATACTGTAAATATGACGCATCGATGGTGACCCAAGGAGGACGCACTGAGAAGTGTTGCATCGCTGCTTTGTCGCAGCGATGCAACACTTCTCATAAATAAGGCCCATAGAGTTTTGATATGAGAATCACATAGTGTATTTTCAGAATGTGCATTTTGATTTCTAGTAATTAAATTGAAAGAACTCAGTAGACGGACTGCAAAGAACAAAAAGCCATATTTGGAATTCTGTTACTGCTGTTTTGTTTTGATTCTATGGAGAGGACCACGACATTAATCATTAGGCTCATAGTGTATTTTTCATTGTATCTTGTTTCTTATACTACACTTCCCAATCTTTCTTCACTTCTTTGAACAAATACTTTCTCTGTACGTCAAAAATATAGGAGACTGTGACAGGAAGACCACTACATAACCGCATAACGATTTTACTTTTTTCGTCAAGCAAAAGGAAAAGGAAACAGAGAAGCTAAATAAACGGATCGAGGTACTTGTGACGCAGGTGGACGAGCTCTCGTCATCAGATTCACTCGATGAGAACGCAGTAGCGTCGCTGAGAAAACGAGTCTGGGAGTTGGAAGCCAGTGCGTCTGAGCAAAGCCAACAGCTGACCGACCAAGCCAATGCGATTCAACAACTTGAACAGGTAATATCCTTCCTAAATGGAATACCTACCGTTTGACATCATTTATCACACATTTTGAGCTCTCTGTGATCCTTGCTCTGGCAGAGCACACCTAGGGGACAAGTAGTGCTTAATTTAGTAAAGCAATAAGTGCCAGGACCCAAAGAATTGCTCAGAAGCCTGCGGCTGTCTCTATTGAAAGTCGGCATAGCGAGTACCAAGGTTGCATAGTCTGTATTCCACCTCATGATGCTTTACTTCACCTACAGACACTCCCTGCCCCTTGGTTTCACTCTTGTCGTTTACTGCTTTCTTTCTCTGTCATGGTTTTCCATCTTTCTCTTCCCCCTTCTTTTCCTGTCTGTTTTTATCTTCCTGTGCGTCTGATGAGGAAAAATAAGTGTGGGTCCCCAAAAATGAGCACTGGTGAGCCCAACCTGCAACCACCTGCTCAAATTAAGCAATGAGTATAAGGGGCTATTGAGTAATGCGTATCTACACTTCAGGAAAACTCAGAAGTATTAGTGAAAATGGTCTGAAAACCTAATTTACCAGGCAGATTGAAAATAACATTTTTACCCTTCTGTGCTAAAGCAAATGTCAAAATAGTAACATTTTGTGCATTTGCAAATTCAGAAAATGTGTTACACATGTGCAAAATGCAGTTTGGGTGAACATATCAGCATAAACTACCTGTAAATATCTGGGATGCAAAACGTGCACTCAGTAGCAAGCATTCAGGCATAACAACAATGGTTTCCACCCCTCTGCAGGGCTTGCTGGCAGTCCGTCAGGGTCTGAAGGAGACTCTCATTGCCTGAATGTCCAAAAATTTTGGAAATGCTCACTCTTAAGCATATGCCTACGTTTTGAGTAAATGTCTGGCTTTATAATAATTCTCAAAGTACAACTTTCAAATTTCTGGGCGTATTCATATGCGTACATTAGGGGTGGGCAGATAACTCTGCTCCGCGGACGGAGTTTTCGGAATTTTGCGACTCAACGCTCAGCTCAAAGCGTGGAGTTCAGCAAAAAACTCCAATTCCACCACATAGCAGAGTTTGCCCCCACCGCCCCCCATTAAATTATCCACAAGCCTGTAAAACAGCACCAATTCTTGACACACTGTTTCAATTCATGGTGCTCCAGGGGGCATCATGCTGCCCCACCACGGTCTTCCTTTTGCCTTACTACTTTTTACCGGAACTTGTAGTCCTCTCTTGTAGTCAGATCCTGGATCTATACGACTACCACCCTCTACCCACAAAACATATCCAGTGGCGACTTGCAGAGGGAGTGCTGTGGGTTGGTGGGGCGGGGTGGGGCGGGGGAGGGGCTGGGTGGGGAGGTAGTGGAGTCGGACATACGACGGGCAGGAGTAAGGTAAGTAAATAAATAAATACAACTATTTACCTTGCGCTCGCTGCATCGCCAAATCGGCGATGCAGCGAGCGCAAGGTAAATAGTTTTATTTATTTATTTACTTACCTTACTCCTGCCCGTCGTATGTCCGACTCCACTACCCCCCCGCCCAGCCCCTCCCCCACCCTGCCCCACCACCCTGCAGCACTCCCTATGCGAGCCGCTACTGAACACCTCAGACGCCTTTAACTTTGATCTTGTTAAAGTCCATTTTTGTCCTGTGTGTCACAGTGAGGTGCAACGGCACATTCGTCCTGCACCACAACTTCTGCCATCCATCGTGTTCCCTCATGTTGGATTATAGAAGTCATGGGATTTGTAGTCCGTTTATGCTGTTTCCCCGTGAACATGATACTGGGCCAGAAAAGTAATAGGGCGTAGCAGGTTATGCAGACAGCAACGTCACTCTCTGTTCTGGAGCCCGTCAGTCCCCACCATCAAGTCAGTGCGTCGTTTATAAATGGGAGCCCATGGGTCAGAGCACACTCACCGTGGGCTATCTCCTCCGCTGAAGTTGCCACGGCCTCTGCCTGTGGCCCGCTCACCATCCAGACCTGTAACCTACTCCTCACAGCCCAACAGTATGCCTCCCGGCAGCCGCCCCTCCCAGGTGTCAAGTCATACTGTCCCGGGTTGGCCTCTGAGACATGGAATCACATGCAGCCATGTCCCAATCCTGCCAGCAGGACGCAAGCGTTGTCATGCACCTCTCTGTCTGAACAGGTGAGTGAGCATGTCTGTTTGGCCGGCCCAAGACAACCCGCCAAAAAGTCATGCGCACTTAGAAAGTGCTCACCACTCCTCCCCCTGCACCTTCAGAGCCTGAACTGAAAAATAAAATGATAATAACATGGTGTTATAATCATTTTATTTTTCTTGTGGGGCGACGCTCCAGGCCCTGACCTAAGACCAAACAAATTTGTAGTGCTCAAGTCAGGGTCTTGGCCACTGTATGGACTATCTGGGACTGTCGAACAGACCGTCTGGGACTCAACCTATCTCACAGTGCATCAGTATGACTGCTACCAGTTGACTCATATGGCATACAGTGCACCTGACAGCAGGCCAGTGCTTCAGACAGACAGTGGTGATTGGTGCATTATCATGAATCAAGGGAGCAATTTATTTCTTCTTTGTGTGACCCTTTTAGTCCTGTGAGGCGGGAGTGAGGTAGAATCCCTCCATAACCATTTCCTTCAAAGAGTTCATGCCGGTGCTGTTTCCTAAAAGTCACTTATCATTGATCTGGGTCCTGCCTCTCAGGTCTTTTGTTATGCTACTCTGCAGACCTTTGGTGAGGCTGCAGACTCCAGCTCAGGCTGTAATGCAGCATGCAAGACTGATCTGCCTGTAATTGGTGACATCTGCACATCTTTTTCCTGACAGCGCTTGGCACTGGTAGCAAATATTGGTCTTCATTTTATTTCATCGCGGATCCTAATTTTATGCTCTGCAGTGCGCTGTCAAGTCAGGGTGTGTACGGCAATGAGGAGCCTCTGCAGCAACATCACTGGTTTAATAAGGAAGCACATTTAATGGGGTTTGGCGATATATTAAGAACCAGTTTTATAAGGTGCTTTCATGTAATAAAGCGCCTGGTGGTGAACTTCCTATCACACAATTGTTTCCTTTCAAGCAGGGCAGGACTGGAAACCAAAATAAGCCGTGGTAAAAATGTTCAACCCTGTCCAGCACTTCAGGTGGTCAGGACTAGAATGTGATTGGTCTGTGGGGCTTCGGTGAGTCATGGTAAACAATCTTGCTCTGAAACCATCCCACTAGCTTGTAGCCTACCGAACAAAATGTGTGAGTGGCATAATGGTAAGTCTGGCCCTGCTTTTAAATACCTCCCTATGGACTGTCCACATGTCTTGCCTATCTGGGTCCTGAACACTGCACAGCCTGCTCAAATAAAGAGTGTTTCTGCATCCAATCAGAAAGCTGGCTAGCAGACATTTAACAGCTCTGATCTCAATTGCTTCATTTCAAAATGAAGTATCTCATCCTATTTTCTCCCTTGCATGCTGAAATTTGTTTCCCCCCATTAGAAATGAAAAAATACAAGTGCCAAAATGCAAAGTAAAAAAGCAAGACCTAGGGACTTAGAGTTTGCAGGAGTGCCACCATTATTCAGCGGTGCTTCTGCCCCCCCCCAAACTTGAGGTTGATCCATTTTATTTTGAGTTGGGTGAAGCTCTTTATTTACAATGGCAGAAATTCTGCTGGCTCCACCAATATTAACATCTTTCCTCGAGGCCCTTCTCTCTCGAAGCGACTAGATCACTTTTGATCCACCTTATCAAGGATAAGGCAACTAAATGAAATGCATTGCTGACTTGGGCAGTGAAATGCAGAAAGTCCATGTGCAGCCTAGTCATTTGCTTTTTGTTTAAAGAAAACATACATCCTCTTTGGGAGTTTGTTTACTCTAAACAAAAAAGTTTGATCTGATGTTTCAACCATGGTGCCCACTTGCAAACCTTCAGTCCTAAGAAGGGAGGCTTTGGGGCAGCAGCTCTGTTCACAGCACAGAGACCCTTGCCAGACAAGTAGGGGTCTCTCAATAGAGCAAACGGTCCTTTGCCAGAGTGGCAGAGCCCATGGCCTTTGTGCCCCTAGAGGAGCAGTGGATCAATTGCCAGGGTCTTAAAGAGACTATTAATTTCTGCTTCCTCCCAGCTTGATCACTTCTAGATGGGGCTCTAGCAGCCTAGCACCAAAGGCAATGGATTATACTGATGGTGACATGTTGAAGCAGTGGCAGTAGGCCTGGACACATTTATGTTTCCAAATTAAGTACTGTGCCCCAGTAGTGGAAATGGGTGGTGCTATCTTTTGAAAAACTTTGACTACCAACACTAAATTGCTATACAAATTAATCACAAAGTGAATTGCTTATCTTATTAACCTAAACTATTTGAAGGTGTGATAAATGCTGCACAAAGTCAAACCCTCAGCTAATTATCAAAACATTGGATACCTAAAGGTATTAAAAATCCTGGGGTATATCAGAGGCAAATTAATCTCCTCCAATAATGTTTGATAATGCAGCACAGTTACATTAACTTTTTTATATCTTTTGTTTCTTCATTCATAGATGCGTCTACGGTTTGAAATGGAAATAGAACGAATGAAGCAAATTCAGCAAAAAGAACTGGAAGACAAGGACGAGGAGCTAGAAGATGTCAGACAGTCATGCCAAAGAAGGGTAAGCCAATACAGAATGGGCTACATTGATAAAAATAACTTTTGTATGGGTTTTATGGTAGTGGGAGAAACGGAACTCAACAAAGTGAGTGAAGATATCTTTTTACTAATTTAAACAGATTTCAAGACATTGATGTTGGAAGATATTAAAGTTACCAGCGTAGCAATAATGACCTTGATGTTACTCTTTGAAATTCCAGTAGTTCTCATCTCAACACATAGTTGTAGATACATTCATATTAAAAGCTACCAGGTGTGTCTTGCACCTATAGTTTCTCCTTATTGTCAAGCCCCTGGCTTCTGATATGTTTATTCATGGCTCTTATGTTATATTATGTTATGTTGATTTGTATAGAGCACTTATCACCAGTGAGAGTATCCAGGCACTAGAGTAGGCAGGTAGATGTGTAGTTTCTGCACTGTTATTCGAAGAGCCAGGTCCTCAGCCTCTTTCAGAACTCAAGGTAAGGAAGATGAGGAAATGAGGGATGTTGTTGCATTTTTTGGGTGTGATGTAAGAGAAAGTGTGACCTTTCACTCTGTTTTTGTGGATGCTTGAGTTCTGTACGAGTAAGAGTGAGGCAGAGCATAGGTGTCTAAAAGGCTGGTGGAAGTGTATTCAGCTGTTGAGTTATGTTGGTCCACTGTTGTGTAAGGCTTTGTATGTGTGCTTGAGAAGTTTGAATTGGCTGTGCTTGTGAATGGGGGGCCAGTGAGCTTTTTTGAGGTGAGGTGCGATGTGGGTGTGGCATGGAGTATGAGTCTTGCAGCTCTGTTCTGGTTGGTCTGGAGTCTGTGTAGGAGTTGTTTGAAGATTCCAACGTAGAGTGCGTTGACATAGTCCAGCCTGCTAGTGATGAGTGCTTGAATGACGGGTCGTCTGGTATTCTGGTGTTTTGTGGCAGCCTCTTGAATTTCTTTCATAGCAGGCATAGAATATGGAAGCAGGAGACGCTCACTGCATTGATTTTTGCCGTCATGTTGAGATTGTCATCTAGGATAAACTCCAGATTTTTGGTTTGACTGGGGGTGGTGGCGTTGGTCCTAGCTCTGACAGCCACCCATGGGGAGGTCTTCGTTCCGAAGACCAGAACTTCCGCCTTGTCAGAGTTGAGCTTCAGGTAGTTGGTTCACATCCCATCTGCTATCATGGTCATGCAGGTGGCGAAGCTGATTCTGGTGATGTTTGTCTTGTCTGTCAGGGAGAGGATGACTTGAGTGTTTTCCGTGTAGGAGATCATGATGATGCCTTTGGGATTGGATGATATTGGTGAGTGTTGTCATGAAGACGTTGAATAGGGTGAGGCAGAGGGACGATCCCTGGGGGACTCTGCAGATCAAGTTCTTGGTCTCTGATGTGAAAGGAGGCAAACTGACCCTTTGAGTTCTTCCTGTGAGGAAGGCGCAGATCCAGCTGAATGTGGATCCTCGGATACCAATCACGTGGAGTCTTCTGATGAGCGTGCTGTGGAAGACAGTGTCAAAATCCACAGAGAGGTCAAGCAGGATGAGGGCTGCTGTTTCTCCTTGGTCCAGGATGGTCCTGCTGTGATAGGTGGCCGCAATGAGTGCTGTTTTGGTGCTGTGATACTTCCTGAATCTTGAATGGATGTTGTTTAGCAGGTGGTGATGCTCGAGGTGGATTGAGAGTTGTTTGTTCCTGGCTTTCTCAATCATTTTGGCTGCACGGAGATTGGTTGCTCAGTTGGTTTGGGTTGATTGAAAGTTTCTTGAGGAGGGTGTTGACATATGCATGTTTCCAATATTCCGAGAATGTGGCAGGCGTGATCGAGGTGTTGATGATGTGGGTTAGGTCGGTGCTGATTGGTGATGTTCCCATGTTGTAGATGTGGTGGGGGCATGGGTCCGTTGGAGCCCCTGAGTGGATGGTACTCATGATTGTTGCTGTGTCATCTTTGGTGAGGGTTGTCTAGTTGATTAGGTGGTTGTCGTGGTTGATGATGAGTTTGTTAGGATCGGGTTGGTGTGCAGAGTTCCTGTACATGTTTGCAATTTGTGGTGGAAGAAGTTTGATAGGTCATCGCAGAGTTGTTGGGAGGGGGTGATGTTGGTGGAGGGTGAAGGTGAGCTGAAGTCCTTGACAATCAAGGAAATCTCCTCGCAGCTGTTGGAGCTTCCTTCAATGCATTCGGCTAGCACTTTTTTCTTGGTGTCTCTTAGAAGCTGGTGGTAGCATCTGAGTGCAGACTTGTAAGTGGTTCTATCTATGGTCTTGTGGCTGGCTGTCCATTTCCTTTCTAGCTGTTTACAGTGCCGTTTGGTGTCTCAGAGGTCCCCTGCCTGCCAGTTGGCCTGCCTGTTACATCTTCTTTGCTCAATGGATTTGATGGGTGCGAGGGAGTAGGCTCTGTTCCCAATTCAGTCATTGAAGTTGGTCAGGTCCTTGGCAAGGTTGTCTGTGGGGTTTGGTTGACCCATGCTGTGCTTGGTATGCTGATGCTGGTGGGAGTATTGACTTGTGGTGTGTTGATTTGGAAGTGGATGAGGGAGTGGTCAGTCCATGTGAGTGGTGAGGTGGAGTTGTATTTGATGCTGTTGTTGGTGGTGAAAATGGGGTTCAATGTGTGTCCCACAATGTGTGTTGGTTCTAAATTGAGTGAGTCTAATTTTGCCCAGGCTTTCAAGGAACTGTGGAGCAGGGATCAGTGCTGCCTTCCAAGTGGAAGTTAAGGTCACCAATGAATATGTAGGCTCTGGAGTTGATGGTGAGCATGGCAATGAAGTTTGTGATGAGGTTGGTGAAGGTGGCTCGTGTTCCAGATGGATGGTAGGTGACTGTTCCATTCAGGGTGACGTTTTTGGTGATTTGCAGTTTAAAGTGTAGATTTTCAATGAACAGGGTGGTTTTCTTCGTAGTCATTGAGCATTTGATGGCTCCCTTGTGGATGATTGGGAGTCCTGCTCCTGGCTTGTGAAGGCTATCCTGAAGAACAATCTTCTAGCATGCTAGGATTTCAGTGGTGATGTCAGGAGCTGATGTGGGATTGTGCCAGGTCTCCGTGATGAAGAAGAGGTGTGGTGTGTCACTGCTCAACAGGTCCCAGAATTCAGTGACGTGTTTGCTGAGGGTTTGTGTGTTGAGTCGCATGCATGCAAGTGGGTGGTGTTGTGCGAGTTTGCTATGGCATGTGGTGTTGGGTGGGGGTGTTGATGGGGTTGCTGGTGCTTTTGTGGGATGTGTGTGTGTGTGGCTGCATGAGAATTGACAGTGGGTGCAGGTGAAGACTCCAACCTTGGTGTGAGGCATGGCACGGCAGCAGCAGAAGGATCAGCACAGTGGGTTGAGCAACCTAAGAATCACTGCTGAATAACGATGGGCTCCAATTAGACAGGGGACTGGTGCTGGGCACGGGATAGGCGCGGACTGGCGCAGATGGTCTTGCCTTTGTTGCACCTTCAGCTGCCATTAATTAGGTCCTGGGAGGGGGAGGAGTGCATGTGAGGACAGTGAGCGAAAAAGAGGTGGGAAAACAATGCAGCAGAAGGAGCAGGTAAGGAGATAGGCGGAGGTGGGAAATTGCGAAGGAGGAGGAAAGGAGCTGTTGGAAGGCCCGCACAAGGGAAGGAGGCACAAAAGGAAAGAAAGAAGGCCTGAATGGGGAAAAGGCGCAAAAGCTAAAATTACTCGTGAAAGAGTTATCTCAGAGGGGTGAAAAGGGGATGAGAGGCAGGGGTGAAAAGTGTCAAAAGCAGCTCTGAGCGGGCAGAAACAACGGAACAAAAAGCGGGTAAGAGGCAAAGAGTCCAAAGAGGCACAGACAGGGCAGAGAAAGCAGGAGCAAAAACCAGGTGAGAGGCAAAGAGTGAAAATATTCAAAAGGGTCAAAAGAGACTTGGAGAGGCAAAGAAAACAGGAGCAAAAAGTAGGTGAGAGGGAAGAGTGAACAGAAGAGTGAGATGAGAGTAGTCAAACGTGAGACACGAGAGAGGAGGAGCAGAAGGAAAAAGAGCTTGGCAGATGCTGAAAGCAGGAGAGACAGATGTGAAATGGAGCTGAAGAGAGAGTGAGGTGGGAGCCTCAAGGCAAAAAGAAGCCAGGCCAGAAAGGTCCCTGACCGGCCGGAGGACCAGTCACAGGTAAGTAGGTGGGGGCTGGGCGTAGGCACCTGCTCCATGTTGCAGGGTTATACGAGAAACAAGCGTTGTGAACTTCATTTCTACCACACAATTCAAGCAGTGAGTTTTAAAAACATTTTTGGAAAGTAAAGGGATCTCTCAGAAGGCATACCTAATTGGCTTCTTGCTCTTCAGCACTTCACCACATCTGTTAAGGTGACTTTGGTGGCAACACTGATCCAGAGATAGACCTCTAGAGGCGAAAGAGATTGAGTTTCATGCTCTCTCTGACACCATTAGGGAGGCTTATATGGTGGGTTTCAATGTCTTACCTGGTCCTCTTAACAGAAGGGCATCTCTAATGGTGTCACTGTCATAAATAGGTAGGGGCAGACATAACATGTCTACCCTTTACCATAAAATGGCTACTGTTTGGCATGTGATGATAAACTACTTGCATATGATGCCTAATCTATCTTAATTGGTATTCTCACTAAGAAGGAAGAAAGTCAGCTGGTTATGTGCTCTGGCTGTAACATTACTGGGCATCTGTGACTACAAGTCCTGAATGCATAAATGTTGTGAAGCATCATTGTGAGCGTGCAGACATGTGGTGGGAAGGCCTCATGTCCAAGGAGATTGCAATACTTGCACGTTGTGGATGGTTATGCAATGGTAGTTACAACCTATTTGACATGAGGTGTTAGGAGCCTCATGTCTTGACCTTTTCTAGAGATCCTGTGACTGCTATGTATTGTCTATGCATGTCTATGCATGGGTGTTGGAGTGTTTAACAGGTTTTTGTTGGGTGAATGGGTAAGCCAGACATGTTGGAAATTGAGTAATTGTGAACAATTTTCCCTGTACATAATATGCAAGGGAATAGCTATTCTTTGTTTGGTTCTTTATAAGAAAGGGAGATATAGTATCCTGTGTATTCCCATGCCCTGTATATATGAACTGCTGTCTGGGATGCTGAGAGTGGAAAGCAGAGAGTGAATGATATAATAAAATGGCTGTGTGTGGTCTGCAGTGAAATCTAGAAGATAGGGACAGTTGAAGAGAGGATGGAGCTCTAAGAGAATCTACCTGCTGTTGCTGTAACTAAGGGCATAACATGAACTAAAGAACTTACCTCCTTTCTGAATGACTACAGACTCTTGTATGAAGACTCTGTCCTTGGACTTCAACAGTAAGAGTAGTTGCAGATGCATCTGTGATAGATACATTGAAAAATGCTCTTTTAAGTAATATGGAATTCCCTAGCGAGTAAAGCTCTTTATAGCCCTCTTTTTCTTAAAAATTGACATTACGTTAGAACAAGGATGTTATAGATGCTACAAGAATATAATATCACCTATTTATTATGCTTTTTTTTCCTGATGTCCTGCTTTGTATTTTTCACATTTTGTTTATTTCTTATTTACGTCTTTGTTTTCACTATTTAGTAGGCCTGGGTGAAATTTTTTGTTTTGCCAACTTTGCCAACTAGACAGTATTGTGTAATTTCACAAATTCTGTGTTACTTGTTATGCAAAATTCTCAGATTAATCCATTACACCCTGTCATGCAATTTCAAGTCAGGTAAAAATCCTGTCACAGGAGCTCAGGAACAATGCGGATGAAGAGAATGCGAGCCTCAGTTGTTTGCTGCACTTGTTGTTAGCAGTTATTTTTTACTCATAGGATGCATTCTTGCATCAAAAATGAACAACAGAATGCATTTTTCTCAAAAATATAGTGCTAAATGCATGATCTCCATTTCCTGTACTTATACATATTTTTTCCAAAATGTTGCATAATTACGCAAAAGGAAATCACACTAATTTCACACACCCTTACTATTTAATACTTCACCTAATTTTTCCTTTACTTTAAAATTGTGTTCTTCCTCTTCTTTTGGACTCATATTCTGTTTGTGATCCATCCAAGCGCATACTTAACCCAACCCTATTCACACTTGAGAACGCATTGAATGTGGACTCCTTCTTCCTGGTCCCCTGCAATGGAAGGTACTAGGTGCTGAAGAATAAATTGAGTTAGGATCAACTACAGTTTACTGATTACAGTGTAACCCAAAGTGCAATGTCCAATTATACCTGAAACAGAACCTTCGACAATCATATGTCACATGTCTCATTAATTTCCATTTTCAAACAACAGAAAGTTGGCAGCTACACCCAACATTTCTTTCCTTTGGTCCTCACAGTAAAACGTCCTTGAATTCCTCTTGTGTCCCTATTCCGCTAGTACAGTCGTCCTCCTTTTTGCTTTTAGAACTTCTTATCCATGCCAAAAGAAACTCCTTTCGGGTCTCACTATTTCTATCACAATGTGCCTTTCTTTGACCATGAGCTCATTTAACTGCCCCTGCAGACGAGAGAAAAACATTGTATCCAAAGCAAGCATTCACGTTAAAGTTAAACATTGTGAAATCCAGAAGTTTAAGGCCTTTGGTCAACTTTAGTACGACACGCATTTCAGTACTCATTTAAATGCATGGTTACAGATACTTGTACAGTTACGATATTGATGTAAAGCACTATTCAAATGTATACATTTCCCATTTATAAAACACATGGAGTGTATGATTTAAATGAATAATCAGATATATAAAAATGGACAATATTAGTCAAACCACACAAATGTAGATATATGTGAGAACTGAAACTCGTTGCTACTATAAGGAAAGATGTAAATTTACATGCTCATAAATGTTGAGATTACACGGTAGATGCACTTTCTGTAACTGTTTAAATGCACAACATTACATGAATAAGATTACATCACACAGGTACCTAAGGCCATACGTAAACACATATGTGGCCTAATTAAACACAAAAGGGTGGAGCCAAAATTATGCTGCTCCACATATCAATTATTTATTTTTTCCTCTCCTACCTATATTGAATCATCACATTCCGTATTTGCTTGGCTTTTCACAAATAATTTCATCAAGTGATTCTGCCATTAATGTACATCTGTTTTCTATACGTGCACACAGTCGATTGGTTTTATTGTGCAGTTTGCAGAGCAATGTCATTGCTTTTGCATAATACAGCTTCACATTATTTATGATTCCTCTGGACAGGATTGTCTTCTTAATTGCTTTCTACAAATAGTTACATAAAAAAAAAATCAGTTTCATTAAAACGAATAATGTGCGTCAAGGTTCCTCTGGCTTTCAAATCATGTTTTTCCGTCCTCCTGCCCAAAAGAAGAATTTTTTAAATAATTGAAAAGAGATTTTTTCATGCAGCAGTATCAAACAAAGAAAAGAGTAAGTTAGAATGCCAAAAGCACTTATAAATAATGAAAGAATGAGCGGAAATAAGAAATAGGTGGCACCGCTGCAAAACAGTGTACTGCTAATGCAAATGTTGCAAGGGCATAAAAGTTTAAAGTTATATAAATGCAAATGTTACCTATTAATAACTCCCGAATAGCTTCTTCAACAAAGAGGTTTACAAATGGCATTACAGCACAGCGATTGTTACAAAAATGAAAAATAAATGAAAAAACAGAAAGTATGTATGCAAATTACATTGAACACATTTCAACAGCAGTAATGAGCTAATGGTAGGATAACTCGATCGAAACCAGCTTCTTTATTTTATTTTAAAGTGTGGTCTAAAAACTGCTTTCAATGTCTCACTCGCCTAATTTTTCCCAAAAATGAATAATAAAAATGTACATATGTGTATGTACGAATACATACAAACAGGGGCATTCTTCTGTCAGCCCTCTTCATCCTTTGGTCTGTTTAACATTTTGCTTCTTTCCATCAAAACATGGGGCAATGGTTCAACCCACTTCAGCCATTGGATCTCTTTATTGTGATTGATGGCATTTTGCTTGTGCATGTGAATCTCTGCTTCCCTTTTAGCTTTTGTGTTCATTGTTGCAAAGAGTCATTTTCATAGCTGCCAAGGTTTCAGATTGCCATGTGTGACATTTTCATAATTTCAGTGTAATTATGAGTGACATTTTAACGACTATGAGTGACACTTTCTCGCGAGCAAAATCAAGCAATGAAGATGTGGGAAACATATAAATATCAGACATTACACCCATTTGAGCAACAAGAAACTCTGAGAAGATCTTAAAACTGCTGCAAAGCACGAGAAATGGAAGGGCACTAACTGGAGACAGACTTTGCGACTGCAGTTCTCAGTAACATAGGGCAGGCAGGCCCTGCAGCTGCTCAGAAGATGATCTCTTTAATCAGATCATTCATGACCACGCGGTAACCTAAAAAGCTAATTTTATAGCATAGCAAGTGCAGCTAGGAGATTATACCGTCACTCAGTCCCAGGCGCTTAATCATAGCTGCCAAGTTTTCTGACTTCTTATGTGTCACATTTTCATGATTTCACTGTACTTATGAGTGACATTCAATTGCAACATGTGAAAACATGTGTACCACTTAGAGTGACACTTTTGCAAGTCAAATCAAGCAATGAAGTGCATTGACAGAAATAAATATCAGAAATTACACACTTTCAAATAATGAGAAGTTCCAAAAAGATATTGAAACTACTACAAAATACCTGAAAAGGAAGTTCACTATCCTACTGCCCCTTTCTAAGATGATCGTACTGTCATCTATCAGGGGATCAGTGCTGCAGATAGTGATGGCATACATTACACTCAACTGTTGTCCTCCTACTGTGGCATCAATACTTGTGCTCATTTAGGGTTGCCACCTTTTGCAGAAACAAATACCGCCCACCATTCCAGGTTTTAACAGTTTGCAAAGACCTAGACTTGATTTTTTAAGGGAACTTTATAGGAAATTGTCCGTATTTGTTTTTGAAATGCATTTTCTGTCTTTGTTTACTTTATCAGTCAGGGGTGATTAGGGCAGCTTTAGGACACGTTTTATACTGTGTTCTACTTATATGCACTGTTTAAAGTATGTACAGATATGGGTTAACATACCTTGTGTACCTGCCGGCATATTAAAATGCTTACTGTACTGGAGTCGGGCTTCTACTGCTGTTTTCTCTGATAAATTACCTGAATGCTGCTACCTGGTGCTGGCGTGGTAGTAGGTAGGATCAAGCAGAGGATATCTTTCCTGGGGCTTAGTGCTACAGAGAATTCTGGCATACAGTACACTTGACTGCTGTCTATTAACTTTGGCATCAATGCTGGTGCTCACTGTACCGGACAGACTGAGGCAGGAAATTGAACATCGGACTTGCACTAGTTGGACATGTGGGTTGCCGGGCCGGCAGAAAAAAAATTAGATCATCCTGCCTTTTAGCCAGCCTATGCCGACTGGGCCCCCTGGCTCCTACCCTGGCATTGGCAATCAATAATAATGTCATGATCATGCATTACAGCACTTTGGACTCCAGGCTGCTCTCTGTCCCACATGGGACCCGGGCGGGGCAGGGCCGACACTCGAGTCTCCATCAGGATGTGAGAGACCCCAAACACGGTCGGGTCTCTTCATCAGCTGCCTAATAATTACAGTGAGACACTGTCAGATTGAGTCAGTGGACTCACTTGAGCCACCCATGATGACAGCAGACATTAAGTATCTGAGAAGTCGGTGAATAAGTGTCGACGAAGCTGAGACAGATTGAGGCACAGGTCAGTCACATAGGTCACAGCCAGGTAGCCTCAGGCTGGCTGTATTATTTAAAAAAAAAAACACTATAAAGTTGTTTACTCACGGCTGCACAGCGTAGGCAGTCAGCCTGTCACATAGCCCCAGCCGCAGCTGCACCAGATCACACAACAGCCGCATGCACGGTGCCCCTTGCAGCCACTCACTCACAGGGCTGAGCTGGGGTGGCTCTGATGAACTTTAGTGACAGGAGCAAATTAATTACTAGCATAAGCAGCAACTACTGTTAGTCAGTAAAGTCATCGACACTCGCCAGACACTTACTTTTTTGCAGCAAGCGAGGCGAGACGAGCAGGGCAATTCGGTAACAGCGGCACGATAAGCCGCAACATTACGACTGGACTTGGACTACTAAACCCACCACCATGACCTTGCGGCTGGCATTTGGCAACAAATGGAAATGCCTGGGCAATCATGATTCTGGGCGGCTGGTCGACAGTGTGCTAAGCTCTGGGCTCCAGCTGCACTGTGCGCTGTGTTATTCAGATTGCCTGTGGCGCTAGTATCCAAAAGTTATTAACTGCAGCTGCCGCAGTGTGCACTCTCTGGTAACTGAAACTCACCCTCATTCATTGGCCGGGCAGTGACTGACTCCTGACGACGTCACTTGAAATGCTGCAGCCCGCGGTCAGCGTTGGGTGAAAATTCAATAGTGTTACATTTTAGTAGCAGCTACTGTGCGAGAAACTGCCCAGCCCCGAAGCCTGCCGGGACCAGCGCGCACCCTGGTGACCACGCATTGCATTGCATTTCCTGAAATTCAATTAATAAAGGTGCACTAGTAGTGCTGCTGCTTTCACAGAGGAGGCGCTATAATGAGTGACTTTGCATTTCAGTGCAGTGATGCGGGCCACCACACTGAAATGCGTTAGTCTTAACTCCTGATGCGTGGTTCTTGGCAGGGCTGCATTTTTTCATTTGCAAACATATGTGTGCCACTTTTAGACAGGAACATTTTTACTTTTTATTACTTTTAAGCTGGTAAATGCCTGTAGCATATGTTTGCTATAAAAGGAACATATATAAAACAAAATTGCATGTTTGCCAAGGCAAGACCTATTTGCTTTGCCAGTTATTCTCTAAATTGTGACCTGTCTCTACAATAAGCTTTAGAAATGTGTTTGTTAATGTTACCCATTTTCTCACCTAACAACTATAATAAATTAGAGATTGGGTAGTTTATGTATCATTTCAGATTCTCATAAAAGAAACAGCGACTCGAAATGAGAGTATTGTACAAGATAAAGAGTAACATGAATAAAACTAAAACTTAATTGCTGTGAGAGACAAAATCTTGTTTCCTGGCTCTCAGTTGTTAAATGTGCTCCATTTTTTCTTCTTTAAGTTAGTGCTATATCTTTTTTCATGCCTTCTTTGTGAAAAAATCCATATTCCATATCCCTCTATTACAACTTTAACTTTTAGAACAAATGCTGCAGAAGTGGCAGTTGTAGGAAATTGGGGTTAATGGTTGGGGGGGACCCTACTCAAGCAGCAACCGCAGTTCTTGTCAGGATGAAACACAAGTAAACCCCAAATTGACCTATACTAAATCCTCTTGTAGCTTGGCACAAAAGCAGTCAGGCTTAACTTAGAGCCAATGTGTAAAGTATTTATGCAGCACTTCAAACAGTAATAAAGTGAAAACACAACACAAAAAAATCCCACACTAATTTAGAAAAAGAGAGTAAAATGTAATAGATTTTTTGAGATCAAAGCTACAAAAATCCAATTAGTAGAACCAGAGATATTACATTTTTATGATTTAGGTAAAAATAGTGATTAAATGCTCAAAGCTGCCAACTGTGGTTATATGGTCGCATGGGACAAGGATAAAGTCACAAGTTCAGGCCACCCGCGATGGACTGCGGACTGGATACAGGGACCATGGTAGGCACACAGAACAAAGTACCTTAAATACTCACTGCCGAGCATTGTGAGGCCCCACATCCAGAATGAGTCGCACTGGGGCAATTCTGGGGAGCTGCGAGGGCCTGTGTGAGGAATGCATCGCGCAGCGGTGGTTCCAAGGTGGAGCTGCGAGGTGATGTGCTGCGCTGCATTGGTTCTGTGACGACCACAGAGCACCTTCAGTCCCACTTTCAAGGGTCCAGGACTGGTTGACACCACAATGGTGGGTAGGTCTCACATCAAGCAGCATCCAGGTGCATGGCTTAAGGTTGTTGGATCATTTTCTGTCCCTGAGACTCTGATCAGGAGGCCAGCCAGCTAGCTCTTGGAATCACTCTGGTGGTCCTGGGTTCAAGATGCAGATCCAGACTTTTTCACTCAGGCAGTAGGGTAGCGGCATAGCAGGCCAGCAGAGGTGCAGGCCTTCTTGCAGCAGAGCACCATAGCAGTCCTTCTTCTGAGTCTTCCGCAGGTCCAGATGTGTACTGAAGAGTTGGTTCTGGGGTTCCACTATTTACACCGGGTGCCCACTTTGAAGTGGGAGACGTTTCTGGAGCCCTGCCCGTAGAGGTGTATGGGATGTCCTTCCTATCTAGCCTGGCACCCGCTTGTCTGGGGGCACAAAAGACTAATGTGAAACCTGTTGTGAGTGTACTGAGGGCACAGTCTTTGTGATGTGCAAGTGTGGTAGGTGACAGCTCAGCCCCACTGTCAAGTCAGAGATGGCCCATCGTCCCAACACCTATTCCCCCTTTGTCTTGCTGTCTGGACGAAATATGCAAAGACCAACTGCCAGCTACTCCTAGTCATGTGACCCAGGATACAGGCTGCAGGCACCAAATGATTAGGACAAGAAGATGCCAAACGTTCTAAAGGTGGCATTTTCAGAATTATCACCTAAAATCCAACTTTACCATTTACAAGGGGTTTAAATTACAATTCTTTAGAGAACAAAATTGATATTAATACATGCTCCCAATTCGAAGTGATCACTTACTAAATGTAATAAGGAAATCCAAAGTTATCTAATAGAAGAGGCAGACCTTGCAGTAGTGAAAAACTAATTTAAGAGTTTTTCACTACCAGGACATGTAAAAGTTAAAAGTACATGTCCAACTTTCTAAATACAATGCACCCTGCCCTATGGAATGTTTAGGGCCTACCCTAAGGGTGACTTAAATGTAGAGGATGGGGAGAGGATGTAGCCTTACGGCTAGAGCGGTCGACCTCGAAGCTGGGGAACCGGGTTCGAGTCTCGGCAATGACGCTCAACATCCTGTGATTCTGGGCAAATCACTTAATCTCCCTGTGCCTAACACATAAAAATGAATGTGTCCATCTGTAGCGAAACTAGTGCTCATGTAAAGCGCTCTGATACCCGATATCTTCGGGTCTAGTTCGCACTCTATAAAACTCAACAAAAAAAAAAAAATGTATTAAAAAGGGAGTTTTAGGCTTGACAAAAGGTATATTTTGCCAGGTGGAAGTGACAGTTGCAAACTGCAAACACAGTTTGCATTGGCAGGCCTGAGACATGTTTAAAAAAGCTACTTAAGTGGGTGGCACAATAAGTGCTGCAGGCCCACTAGTAGCACTTAATTTACAGCCCTGGGTACATGTAGTACCACTTTACTAGGCACATATATGTAAATTAAGTGAGTCAATTGGGTGTAGCCAATTTTACCATGTTTGAAGGAGAGAGCTCAAGCACTTTATCACTGGTTAGCAGGCGTAAAGTACACAGAGTCCTAAAAGCCAACAAAGACTGGTTCAGAAAACTGGAGGGTTGAAGGCAAAAAATGTTTGGGGGTGACCCTGCAGAGAGAGCCAAGTCCAACACGCCCCTCTCCAGCCTAATGCCAGGGTAGTCAATACCCTAATGGGCTTCCCTACTCAGGTGATAGAACGTGGACATTGGCCCTCTACTGCAGAGGCATTTGTAAGTTCTATGCTCTTCTGAACTCAGTTGAATCCCTCTGTCAACACTCTCCTGAGCTACTGGAAGACCAATAGGGAACCTTTATCCTCATCTGTGGACCCCATCTGTGAGAATCCTAACTTTAATTTTCTCACAGATGCGCTCCAGTAGGCAGACACTACCATCATGGCCAACAAAGTGACGTGACCCATTCCCCTCATTGGAACGCACCTCTGTTCCCAACCCAAGGAGAATTCTGCACCTAAGGACAACAACTAGCAGAGGCCACTGACCACTGTCTGTGTCAAGAGCCAGGCCCGAGCCATCCAGGATTTTCCCTGACCTCAGGGGTTTCTCAGAGTTTGGGGCAACAGACCTGTTTGTTAGGCATCCTCTTTACACTCTCCCTGCCACCAGTCCAGGAGTGGTAGCCTGGGACTGGCCACTCAGCACAGGGTCTGAACCCTGATGCTGAACAGGTGCCTGGCAAGCCAGGACTACCAGTGGTGAACCACCAACCCCCTCCAGGGGGATACACTCTGGTTGTGTCATGCAGAGGTCTGCCTGGTGCAGGTCTCCAGCCCTCTGTTTATAACATTGGAGTGAGCACTTACAGGTCAGAAGTGACCTCACCCGGGTCAGTCTTGGGGTACTCTGTCCCCAGAGCTGGCAAACTGTGTTTCACTGGTCCTCCCACTGTCTCCATCTCCTGCCCCTCCATGTGGGCCTCTGTAATCTCCTGTTGGGAGTAGTGCGCCCAGAAACCAGGGCTTTCAGAGCACCCTAGGTGCCCTTCCCTCCCAGCTCTTCTGACATTGGTCATAATTAATTTCCCAGAATGCAGTCAATGGGCATCTGAGGACTAGCTATGAACTTCATCAGATCCACTTCCCCACTCCATTCTAGGGGTACCAGAGCCATAGGGCAAACAAAGTCCTCCCCAAGGACCTTGGTTACCTTACACACCTGTCTGGTGCACTGCTCTGGGGAGACTAGTCTTTCCACCACCATGGTCTGACTGGCACAGGTATCCCTTATGGCAGTGATCATTATCCCATTAACTGTTACCTGATGGAAGTGGCGATTCCTCTCATCAGGGATCACAAGTCTTGTCTTGGAATCCACCTCTCAGTTAAGGGACACCAGGGCATGCTCTTCTTTCTGCTCCTGGGGGCTACCTACCTCTATGGAGCTCTCAGCAGTGGATGGTCTCTTGGTACAGAGCAGGTCCCCTTGCTTGTGCCACAATTATGCCAACTGTGAGAAATCAAAGCAACCAGGTTGGAAATGGGGTGGCATGGGCCACCACTCACCAGAACCTCTTCTCCAGTCTCTAGTCCCCATACTATTCTGGGACTTGTCTGAGTCACTGTGGACCTCCCCCTCACTCTGCTGGAGGGAATCTAAACTACCCTGCTTAGGATCACTCCCAAGGACCTCCTCAGACACTCTGGTACTAATCCAGAAGTCTGCCTCCTTTGCAAGCTCCTTGGGGCCAGTGAGCTTGGAGTCAATCTGGTGTTGGCGTAGTTCTGGAAAACAATGACTGAACATGTGCTATCTCACTATTAAATTGTACAGCCCCTCATAACTGTTTACCTCACTACCCTTCACCCGACCATCCAATGCCTTACAAAATAGTCCATGGGATCTGTCCAAAACTAGTGAGACGGTTTGTGACTGTCCCTGAACTTCTGCATGTACTTTTCTGGGAGGGGGAGGGTGGTATATACTTTCTGATAAGTGTGTCCCTCATGAGTGGATGCTTCATCCTGTCCCCTTTCCCTAGGACTAACAGTGCATCCCTCCCTTCATTGGGAAAGTGTCTCCAGAGACTAGCTCCCCAATCCTCCTCAGAGGCCTTGTGCATCTTTAGGGCAACCTCATAGGCTTAAACCACTTATCTATGTTGTCCCCCACAACAAAGTTAGGCACCAGGTCTTCGAGTATGTGGGCCCTCCTGTCTCTATTGGACACTTTGCATTTACAGCCACCATTTCTACTGGACTCTGAGGCTTGTTTGCGCTTTAGTTCCAGCACCTCGAGACTCATTCATGAGCCTACCATAGTTTCATTTCCTCCAGAGCTAGCTTTTGCTCCTGTAGGGCTAGGGCTGTGTCAACCTCAGCCTTATCCCGGATTCCCTCTGCCTCAGCTCATTGTGCCTTTGTAGCCAGGTCCAGTTAGGCACTCCCTTTTTAGTTTTCTGGCCCTCCAGTTCCTCAGGGGAGAGGGGGGTAGGAGCACACACTGCTTCCTGTGCCTGGCCCAGAAGGTGGATCTAACTGCTGTTGGTCTCCAACTCTCCTCTGGTTCTGGAGGCAGGGGCAGTATATGCACTTCTCTTTTTCCCAGCTCTAGGGCTGTTGCCAAGTTATCCTCCTCAGCCTCTACTTCATCATCCTTCTCATCCTCCTCCTCATCATTCGTCTGCTCCTGTGTTGTAGCTTGCATTTATTCAATGGACCTCCTCACAGGCTTGAAAGGATATCTTATACTCCAACTTTGTAGAGTCCCTTGACCCCTTGGCTGATTTCAGTCCCTTCTCTCTGCAGAACTTTTTCAACTTAGCTGGACTGAAGCTTTCAAGGTTGCCAAGATCCAAATTCATCTTTGCAGGCAAGAGTCACAGGCACACAAAATGTGAGGAAGGATTTAAATTTGGAAAAAGGGAAAATATGGCCAATCAAGGAGAATTTATAAGAGATGAAGCTGGTATCAAATTATTTATAATGAGATTTTAGTGTTACGCAAACTCACTCAATGGCACGCACAAACACAAGTACTGGATCCCACCACTGCTACCAATGTGAGAAATTGGGTTGTTGGTTGAGGGGGGTGTGAGCCCTTCACAAGTAACATCAACAATCCTTATCAGGGTGAACCATAAAAAGTAACTAAACTAACTTGTGCTTAACCATCTTGTAGCTTGGCACAAAAACAGTCAGGGTTAACTTAGTAGCAAATCTGTAAAGACAACACAAGAAGAATCCCGCACCAATTTACAAAAATTGAGTAAAATGTAATAAATTATTTGACAACAAAATGACAAAAATTCAATCACTAGAAACGTAGATGTGCAATTTTAAAGATTTAAATAAGTATATCGCCTAACAGCACAAAACGGCACTCATGATTATCTGGTCATGCGTGACCAGATGAAAGTCACAAGTTCATGCTGAACCCACTGGAGCGCAGGTCAGATACAGGGACCAGGTTAGTCCCACTGAAAAAGTTACCTTCTCAAAGATTGCGGTGGAGAAGGCTGCAAGGAGCAGGGAGAGTGTTGCAGATAGTCATCGCTGTAGCATGAAGAGCACTCCAGGCATTGCGAATGGTCATCGCTGTAGCATGAAGATCCTGTCGGGCATCACATACGATCATTGCTAGAGCTTTGAGTTGCAGGTCACTGCGGGCTGTCGATGCTGTAGTGCGAGGTGCAGATCTCATATTGCCCGTCATCGCTGGTGGTTGCTGTAGTGCGAAGAGTTGGGTGCACCAGAGTTTCGGTCTGGCAGTCGGGACTTAGGCATGATTGAGATTGACAGCAATGGAGTGCTAGTCAGATACTCCAAGTAGACTGTTCCCAGTGGAGACTGGAAGTTGGGAAGGTCCAAAACATTTTTAACTCCCAATCTGAAAAGGGACTTTGTGGTTTTGCCGAAGAAAATCTCTTCTCCATGCGGGACAAACCTGAAATTCAGTCCAACGCAGTGGAACTGCCTGTCAGATACTTATCGCGGTGGGTCCCCCTGAAACTCTGAAGTTCAGGAACAGTTGTTTGAAAAAATCCTTCTTTTGGTGCATGTTGGACCTGGCCCTCTCTACAGGGTCACCCCCAAATGTTTTTCCTTTACCCTCCACTTTTTTCTCAATCCATTTTTGCTGGCCTTAGGACTCTGTACACTTTACCACTGCTAACCAGTGCTAATAGCTTGTCCTCTCTCCTTAAAACATGGTAACATTGACGATTATCCAATTGGCATATTTAATTAACCTGTATGTTCCCAGTAAAGTGGCCCTACCTCTCCCCAGGGCCTGTAAATTAATTGCTACTAGTGGGTCTGCATTAAGCGAACAGTGGTTCTGCCACCTATCACCTATCAGCTTATAAAAAGCGTCCAACTTATTTACTCAATTGGTCCCTCTTCTCAGATGAGACTAACATTTAATGCAAGAAATTAAAATAACGCCCAAAAAAACACATGTACTTCTGAATTATTATGTGATTTTATAAACAATTTGGTGAAAACTTTGCACTCAAAACACTGAGAACAGGACATATATATGCACACACAGACATGATGTGTATTTACACTTATTGAAACATAACGTGAAGTGAAAATAAACCTATTTACATATCACAACACAATATATACATAACAAATGAACATATATTCAAGACAAAACATTTAGACACAGGGGCCGATTCCGATTCAAGCCGGAAATCTCTCCGACCGAGCCGGGAGAGATTTCCGACCGAATCGGACCCGTGCAGCCCGACCGAACGAGTACGATGCGTCCGTATGCTATCGGACTCGAGTCGGTCGGACTCCCATTGAAGTCAATGGGAGCCGGTCGTACAATGCGTCACGCGGGCTCCCATTGCCTCAATGGGTGCGAGGCGAACAAGGGCGCCCCCTACAGCGGGTACGCGGCGAAGCGACTCACGCCGTACACGCACAGGTAGGGGGGACCCATGGGACCCCCCTGTGTGCGACTCGCGCGGCTACTCGTACAGGGGGGTCCGACACAGACCCCCGAAGTACGGCTCCGACTGCCGGGTGGCGCGTGTCGGTCGGACTGCTCGCGGTGCGAATCGAACTTACCCGGCCGGGGAACGTCTCCATTGCGCGGTGCGAGTCGTGTCCGAGCGAGTCGGTCGGTGCGGTTCGACCCGGGAACGAGTCGGTCGGAGCGGTTGGGACGCCTGAACGAGTCGGTCGGCGATTTCGCATCGTACTCGCTCGTCCGGACACGCGTACGAATCGGTCGGGAAATAGGGCTCCGAATCGGATCTGGTTATGCCGAATCCGATTCGGAGCCCTACCGGCCAAGATCGGAATCGGCCCCACAGTGTGAGAAAAAATGAAAATCTGATTCAACCCGACTTGTAATCGATCTGGTTATTCTCGATTGTTATGGGTGATCAAAAGCACTTGAAAGTATGCGTCGACGTTTCGACCCCAGATAATATTGCGATACATTGATCGTCAAAAGGGGGGTCTTCCTCAGGACTATATGTAGAGTCTGTGTGTGGCCTTGAATAAAGATTCCACCTGGATATCAGATTATAGGTACTGTCAGCACCGCAGCTTGAACAGACTGTATATGATGGCATTTCGACTTGGCAAAACAAACCTTTTGCCAGGCTCAAACCTTTTCTTTTCAATACATATGTCACCCCTAGGGTAGGCCCTGGTACAGCCCAGCGGGCAGAGTGCAATGTATTAAAAAAGTATGAAGTACTTTTAAGTTACAAATGTCCTGGAAGTGAAAAACTCTTAGATTGGTTTTTCATTGCTACAGGGCCTACCTCTTCTATAGTATAACATTGGAGTTACCTTATTACATTTAATAAGCTGTCATTTGCAAATGGAAACAATTAACCAGCTGTTTTTAAGTGAGCCGCCTTGGCATAATTCTAAACTGTAACACTTGTTTGAAAGAATTAAGCATCATGTATAGAAATGTATTATGAGCCCAATTGGTTCACTGTTTGATTGCTAGCTCATGCTCTTAGAGAAGTTCAGCAGGGCTGTTATCTGTTTATTCATTTCTCTTTCTTTATTTTCTTTTTCTGTCTCTTAAATAATCGCAGAATTTGAGCTAGTTTACTACTTTTTCTCTTTATGTAATTTCATTTATATATGTGTATTGCAACAACTTTAGGTGTTGTCTGAGTTTTGAAATTTTTCTTTATGTTCAGTGTCTTTATGGTGTACAATGTTGTGGACAAAAACTAATGTGTCTTACATTTTGAAAAAAAAAAAGTTATAAAAAATGCTAACAATTGTTTAATAATAAATAACAATAGGATTAAGAAATCCGTTGTAGTCATATCAAGTGTGTGGTGTGATCAGGAAGAAAGAGTGTGAAAGACTATCAGTACTGGCATGTGTGTAGTTTTTAGATATTAAATAGGCCTAGCCTTACTGATTATGGGCCAAACCCCTTCTAGTTGCTTGACCTTTAGGAAGTTAGCATTGTCCTGCCTCAGCCATTTGGTGCCTGTAGCCTGTCCTGGGTCACATGGCTGGGTGTAGCTGACAGTTGTGCTTTGTGTATTCCTCTTAGACAGCCACAGACAATAGAAAGCTTAGGTGTGCCTGGATAGGCAGTCACTGGCAAGATGGGAGAGAGGAGGTGGGAATGTCTGACAAAATATCGACTACACAAATATCGACGACAGAAATATCGGAGGCGAAATATCGATGTCCAGAATATCAAAGTCCTATCTACATTAAGGTAAGTACAAAAATATCGAAAAAAATATTGTTGTCAAAAATATCGTTGTTAAAATATCGTTTTTTTTAATGTTTAAAAAAATGTAAAATAAACTAAATAATACATATAATTAAAAGAAACAGTTAAAATTATTTTAAAATGTTTAAAATTATAACTAATACATATAATTAAAAATAAATTAAACATATATACATATAAAATATAATACATATACTTAATAATATTTACAAATAATTATTTTAATAACTTATAAATTGTTAAAAAACATTATAAAAATTAGAAATACATATATAAAAAAAACAATAATATAAATGAAAATAACAAAAATATATATAACAGATTAAAAAATTACAATATTTTTAATCTTTTTAAAATAAATTATACAGTACATTAACTAAAACAGTACAGAAAATATTGGATAGCGGAGGGAATAAAATTACTATTCCCACTCCACACACTGTAACAGTAGGGAAAGTGTTGGATAGCGTAAGGGTAAAAATTACTATTCCCACTCCAGAGAGTGCAACAGTAGGGAAAGTGTTGGATAGCGTAGGGGTAAAAATTACTATTCCCGCTCCAGAGAGTACAACAGTAGGGAAAGTGTTGGATAGCGTAGGGTTAAAAATTACTATTCCCACTCCAGAGAGTGCAACAGTAGGGAAAGTGTTGGATAGCGTAAGGGTAAAAATTACTATTCCCACTCCAGAGAGTGCAACAGTAGGGAAAATGTTGGATAGCGTAAAGGTAAAAATTACTATTCCCACTCCAGAGAGTGCAACAGTTGGGTAAATGTTGGATAGCATAGGGGTAAAAATTACTATTCCCACTCCACTAAGTGCAACAGTAGGGAAAGTGTTGGATAGCGAAAGGGTAAAAATTACTATTCCCACTCCAGAGAGTGCAACAGTAGGGAAAATGTTGGATAGCGTAAAGGTAAAAATTACTATTCCCACTCCAGAGAGTGCAACAGTTGGGAAAATGTTGGATAGCATAAGGGTAAAAATTACTATTCCCACTCCAGAGAGTGCAACAGTAGGGAAAATTTTGGATAGCGTAGGGGTAAAATTAATATTCCCACTCCAGAGAGTGCAAAAGTAGGGAAAGTGTTGGATAGCGAAGGGGTTAAATTTACTATTCCCACTCCAGAGATTGTAACTGTAGGGAAAGTGTTGGATAGCAGAGGGTTAAAATTAACATAGTTATCAATTAAATAATGTTTTTAATTAAATAACCAATTAATAATTAATTAATAATAAAATATTTATAAATACCAATAAATTAAAATTAATAATTATTTTATTAAAATTAAATTATTTGCCACCCTATTCCCCTATAAACCCACAACCCGCTCCTAAAATAAATTAACATAATTAATATAATTATCAATTAATAAATTAATAAAATTTATTTAGCAATTAATAATTAATTAACAATACATTATTTATCAATACCAATAAATAAAAAATAATAATTACTTTATTATAATTAAATTACTTCCCACCCTATTCCCCTATAAACCCACAACCCGCTACGGAACTAAAACAAAATGTAATTAAAAATTAATTAATAATTTCTAAAAATTATTATTTAATTTACTATAATTAAATTACTTCCCACCCTATTCCCCTATAAACCCACAACCCGCTACGGTACACAAAACGCAAAATTTACTTTAAAAAAAATTACTAACTTCTAAAAATGTGATACATATATTTAAAAAATAAAACAATACTTAACAAAATATATAGAACACATACATATAAAATACATACTAAAATACATAACACTAATATAAACATCGATATTATTAACAACAATATTTTTGCAAACGATATTACTGACTTCGATATTAATAAAAACGATATTTCTTACCTTCAGTTCGATATTCTGGTCACCAATATTCTTGATGTCGATATTCTGTCCCTTCGATATTGCCAACTCGATATTTCTGTAGGTCGAAATTAAAAAGTCGATATTATGTCTGTGCACCAGGAGGTGGACCCAGTCCTACTTACATTTGAATATGCTGTGTCCTGCCTCCACACAAAGGACTGTACCCCCCTTGTAGTTAGTCTGGAACCGGTCAGGGAAGGCAGGAAGTCTGTGGACTTCAAAGGGAAACCTCTAGAAGCTTCTCCCCTAGTTCAAAGACACAACTGGTTATAGATACTGGACCTCAGACACCAACTCTTCAGCACACTTCTGGACCTGTAGATACTCTGCTAGGAAGAAGGACTGCTGTGCTGCTGAAGGGCTGCTTCTCTGCTGGACTACTGTCCTGCTGGACTACTGCCTTGCTGGACTGCTGCCTTGCTGTGCTGACCTGCTGCCTGCTGCCATCTTGCCTGGGTGACAAGGACCTGACCTGCTGCTCTTGAACCCAGAGCCCCAGATTGACTTCAAGGGCTAATTGGGTGGTCTCCTGATCTGAAGCCTCGGGGACACAACACCTCAGGGTCTTTTTTGTGCACCGTCCTGCACAAAAACAATCCTGAGAGGCATATTCCTCTATCTATGTGTGCTACTTATTGCAGCACACATAGAAAGAGGAAGTAATGAGGGGAAATAAAGACATTTCTCCTCGTTACACCTCTCCTGGGAAGGTGTATCTTTTTGCCACATTCCCAGGTTTACCAATTTTGGTAAATCAGGGAATGTGTCAAAATCTATGGGAGTTGCCTGGAGCACCCATGGGACGCCTTCCCAGGGCAGAGTAAGGCAACACAGCAATTTGCACTGCATTGCTTTTACTGCAGATTTATGGAGCCACTCAGGGCCACGCAGAGTGGCCTTGCATTGCTTCATAAATCTCACTTAATGTTTACATTACGCACGTACCACGTTGCATGGTGCAAATGTGATGCAAAGCGGGTCATAAATATGGCCCCATGTTTTTAGTGGCTATTTATCATTCAATACAATTCATGTTTATTTCTGGGATAAATCCTATAAAACATACACAATATCATTAAAACATTTACATATAGTACATCACAAGAATCAAAATGTCACAATAATCATAAAAAGACTTCCATTTTACAAATGAAAAAGAAACAGGCTATGGTCTTGTTTGGTTTGTATTTGCCAGTATACGCAATAAATCAATAACATGTGTTTATATAAAAAAGAAACAAATAAAAATAACAATCAGTTTAAAACGCACATATAAAACATATCTAGTCGTGTTATCATGTTTATTATTGATGTTATAGCCGGTTTGCAAAATTCATAGCAAAATGCGCCCTTTCTATGCCCTTCTAATGATGTCTGCCTTTTGTATGTGTTTTCAATGTTTGTGTCCAGCTCCGCCAGCTTGAGATGCAATTGGAACAGGAATTTGAAGAAAAACAGATGGTGCTGCATGAAAAACAAGATTTGGAAGGGCTGATTGGCACCCTGTGTGATCAGGTAGGAGAACTGTTGTTTTCTGTCATTCGGAGAAATAATGTCCCAGTTTCTGGGAGAGGATTCAAGAAACCACTTTAATTCTCTACTCCCCCAAGCAATATTGTTTCGTTCTTTCATTGTCTGACATTAAAGTGAATTTTTAGTGCTAAAAAATACTGAGGGAAATAAATAGAATCAGGCAATGAGATTTTTTTTTTCAATGGAAAGCGCCCATTAGGGACACTGAGGCCACTCGGCTACCAAAGCTTTAAATGTGCGAGATACGAGTAACTTCAACTATGAATTACTTGAGACAGGTGCAGCCTGAAAGGTTGAGGGTGTCCTCGATTGTTCTTTGATTAAATGGGACGCCAACCAGCATTACATTTGCAGTGGAGGCATATTTCAGATATTGGGCCCAATTCACAAAAAGCATTTTGAAGTGCACAAAGTAGTACTCCAGTAGCTCTACTTCATGTAATAAAAAATGCAGTTCACAAACCTACAGCTGGATATTGCACTTCTGTTTCTACTATCATTCCAGTACATAGATTTCCTCCCCAGTGACATAGATCTCCACGCAAAGTATAGGTTTTAGTAGTAAATGTAGGAGGGACAAGCGAAAGTGGTTACAAATTGGTGAATAATTACTAGAAAATGGAGGTTTAAAGGAAATGGAAAAAAGGGGCTTGGTGAAGGATATGGTAATCCAAAACACCCACCCACATAAAAGTAAGGCAAATGCTATTTTCAAAATGAACTTCCAATTCTACTCTGATATTGATAAAACAAACAAATATACTCCAACCCCAGCTGCGATGTAAATCAAGCACCACACTCGGCCAAGTGCATGCACTGGTGTTGCAAATTAATAGGGATACAAAACAGTGATGGATAGAACGCTTGAATTAATCTCAGTCACTGATAATCACTCGGGCCGTATCCCAATCCATTGTTATTCTGCACACCATAACTCCGCAAATTGGATTTAGCTACATGCAAATCATCTTGACCCTGCTCCAAAAACAACAGTCCAGCCCAAACTGCCAAGCCAGAACCTCCCTGAACCAGAACACAAGCAACCCAAGACAGGTTGCACCCTAGTTATGGGCACATCAACTGGGTACAGCTTGGTCCCAGTGACACAGTGTACATGGGACCCAAATCTGAGCATACCCGTCCCACTTAGGAAGACAAAATAAGTATACAAAACAGTGATAGATTAAATACTTGACATAATCTCAGCCACTGGTAATCACTCAGGGTCGCATCCCAATCCATCATTATTCTGCACCCATGCCACCTCAGTTTGGAACCAGCTACATGCAAATCATTCTTGACCCTGCTCCAATAGGAACAGTCCTGCCCGAACTGCCAAGCAAGGTCCTGCCTGAACTGGAACATAAGCAACCCAGGGATGGTTTCACCCTAGTTATGGGCTCATCAGCTGGGTACAGCTTGGTTCCAGTGACACAGTGTGGATGGGATTGGGATGCAGCCCGACTGATTGCCAGTGGCTGAGATTAATTCAAGCATTCCTTCCATCACCTTGTTGTTTTTGCATTTGCTGCTTTAAGTATGCTGGGTATGCCCAGTCGTGAGTCCCGGTCTCCCTGTGCCACTGGAACCAAGCTATACCTGGCTGAAGAGCCCCATCTAGGGTGAAACTGGTCATAGGTTGCTTGTGTTCTGGTTCAGGAAGGACCGGGTCTGGCAGTTCAGGCTGGACTAGTCCCATGAGGAGCAGGGTCAAGACTGTTTTGCATATGGATGGGTCCAAATTGAAGTGGCTTGGTGGGCAAAAAACAATGGATTTGGATGCAGGCAGAGCGATTGCCAGTGGCTGAGTTTAATTCAAGCATTCCATCCATCATCTTGTTTTTGAAAATAAATGGGAGGTGTGCTATAACACTAACATCCCACAGTAAAAACTGTAAAATAAAACAAAATTAAAATAAATTCCTTCCAATTGGTGTATATATATAGTCGGGGTGTAAAGATTTAGAGTAAATTACACGTGCAAATTACTCAAAAGTGTAAGTTACCTTTGTGAGTAGCCCCATGTAGTTGTGAATAGCCCACAGGCCCTTCAATTTGGTGGAGACATGTAAGTTACACCTATGGAGTAAATTTGAACTCGGATTTTGTGAATAGCCAAAAAGTAGTAGATTTTCTGAACAGTGTAAACTACTGAAAAGTATAAGGTACTGTTGTGAATCAGGCCCAAAGTGTATGAGTCCACCTACCAAGTGCTTTCATTGAAATGCCAGGACTGTGAAGTATTACTGCATTTGCTTTGAGCATTACATTAGTACATTTGCTAAGCATGGGACCCGTGCTATGCATCACACACCTGCACTACTAGTTACTGCCCTCAGAGCCTTTCTCTCCTTATGGCTGAGCTAAGAGCATGCACCTCCTCCTGTTTCTGGTGAGGCTGAGCAAAAAGCATGCCCCTCCTTCTGTTCCTGGCGAGGCTGCCTCTCCTGCTGTAGGATTTTGCAGCATCAGTGCTGCTGTATTTCATTTAATGTCCTGTTTCCAATACCACTGCATATAGGTATGCCAGCAGTGGCATGAGCTGTGAGGGTATGAGCTCAGCCTCTGCTCAAGAACATGCACCAGCCACTTTGTCTAAACTGCTTAGTTGTACCAGAACTGTACTCCTAGTATTGCTCAGAAACACAGACAGCGACTGTGCAAGCATGTTTATTAAAGATCATGTTAAATGCACTCACCATTCAAAATGTCATTGCTGAAACAGTTTTTATCCTCTTATCCACAGTGCCTCACTAAGCTTTGGAGGGTGAAGTCCAAGGTGATGTAAGAGGACCATCAGATCAGGCAGCATTTCATTTTAAGCTCAGTTTCATGACCCCGGGGGGCCTTTACCATCACAGTCTTCACTTTAATATCTTTGGAACTGTCTAAGGCTGTTTGTAGGGCATAGCTTTCTTTGGGAATTAAAGAAAGAGATTTGCTCTCTGTGTAGGTTTTCAGCTGTGATTTATCTTTGAAGCCAGATATCACAGTGAGAAACACATACACACATGCACACAGCAATTGTTGAAATAGTATGAACGCTGTGAGCCTATAGTCATGCCTTAAACATTCTTACTAATACCTTACAGGACTACCAAATGATTCTAAAGAATTTGAGTTAAACCTAGTATGAATGTAGTCATGCATTCATCCATTCATTCACCCACTCACAAATTCATCTGTATATCAAGCCAATAAAGTACCTATCCTTTCATTTAGGCAGACTCTCATATTTCCTAACATTCATCCGCCTATTCAGCCATACTTGCTTTCACCCACTCACTGTACCATACATAAAATTGCCAACCTATGAAGAAGCACCTTTCATTCAGAATGCCAGACCTTTTGACTTTCTTTATGCGTGCTCATTATTTTTTAAAATTTTCAACAGCTTTTGAGCATTTTGAAATCCACTCTTTGTAAGAGACATATGGAAATCAAGTTATCAAAAGTAAAGAATATGGCCTGAGCTTCAGTGCTTACTAAACGTTTTCTCCTGGAATAAATGAAGTGGCCATGGATATGAATTTACAACCGCCCATGAGGGCCTGCCATTCTAACAAACCCACCCCCTGAACCTTCACAATACAATACATATCGAAAATAAAACTCATAGTATATTCACATACAACTATTTTAATCTACAGGAAGGCGCAACTATTATAATTATATTTTCCCGTTTTCAGTTTCTATTATTTGTTGTGAATTCTTGTGTTTTTTTTTCAGTGTTTTAAAATGCTTTCAAAAACTGTATAAATGAGCGGTTATCAGTGTTTACTCTTTTTCACTCTGTATATAATTTTGAGGCTAGTGTTTTTCTGGTGCTTATAAAGAGTTAGGCTTTTATTTTCTTCCTTCTGTCTTTCATTCCTGTTATTAATTCTTCCTTCCTTCCTTCATGCTCTTCATTCTATTCTTTGTATCGTTTCCTTATATTTGCTCTCCCAAGTAACTTTTCATTATTTCCCGCCCCTCCCTGCCTGGCTCATATCCCAGCATTTGAGCCCTACATTATGTCTAGGATGTACATGGATGGAGATATCTTAGCATCCATTATGATTTGATGGCAGCAGAAAAAAGGTTAATAGCGAACATTCAATAAACCCCCCTGCTGTGTTGCTCAGGCAAATGAGAAAGACTGACAGATTGGAGATTTATATATATACACACACACACTACTAGCTATAGTAGGTATTTATTATGTAGTTATAGTTAGGACTTTTTCCATTGACAAAGTGTTTTTTTTTGCTAATAACTTTGGCACCGTTTGACAAATCTTCACGAAATATTCCAAATATAGTGGACTTCTTTGCCGAATTCTGCATGGAAAGTTTCGGGGTAATTCGTTAAGGGGAGCCTGCGAAAAAGAGGGATACTAAAACGATTTTCCCCATGCAATGCCTTTGGGGATTTTGCAATTGTTAGACACAGCTACAGGCCGAACCAGCTGAATGGATTTACACCAAATCTGGCAGAAAGCTAGCTCTTGGTGTAGAAAGAGCCCTATTTGTAATTTGATATAAATCTGTTCAGCAGTTTTGGAGTTATTAAAGAAATCAAACTTTGTATAGCTAGGGACAAGGATCCTCCGCTGATCCGTGGGTACCCATGGATCCAATTATATATTACTTTACGTAAAAAAAACATACAAATTCTCTAAAAAAAACAAAGGTTACAGGAACTTTATAATTAAGTTCACATTTTACCCACACAAAACCATAGAAGTTCAGCAGTTATAGTTATACTTATCTGAAGAAACTATAACTCATGCTGTTAAGTAAGTTTAGGCCACAAGTTTTAGTTTCTTAACATAGGTATAACTATAACTGGTGAATTTCTATGATTTTGTGTGGGTAAAACGTGAACCTTATTACAATGTCCCTGTAAACTTTGTTTTTTTCAGTGAAACACTTATTTCTCCCTAAAAAAACAATGATTCGAGATGAATTATAGTTAGGAAACCTTTATTTATTCTCTCCATGCAAACCATACTTAAACTACACAAAAATTTGAAATTCTAAACTTATAGTTATAACTTAAATTTAGAATTAATACACCACTTTCTAATTACTATATTTTTATTTATTATTTATTTTAAGAGTTTTCTATATCGCTGGCTAGACCCAAGGTTATCAGAGTGCTTTGCAACATTGTCAAGGCATTATAAGTTAGTAACAATACAGCATAATTAGAGTGTTGAGTGTCAAGCCAGTGTATAGTCCTTGGGTGGAACAAGTTATAATGAGGTAGTAATTCCAGAGTGAGTTAGATGTTATTTCCTGGATGGTTGAGGTGCCGAATGAGGAGGAATTCATTTAGTTGTCTTTTGAAGCTCATGAAGGAAGGATTAGTTCTGATATGTGCTGGGAGAAAGTTCCAGATTTTGGGGGCATAGCCTGAGAAAGAGTGAGAGTGTGCTTTTTGTTTATGGTTTTTTTGGGGGGGTGAGAAGAAGAAGTGTGTTGGAGCTTCTTAGATTTCTTGTTTGGCCTGCCTTTGAGAGTTTGGACGCAAGGTATGCTGTTTACCGGTGTGCAGAACTTTTCATTGAGAGGGAGATGTAGTTGTATCTCTTTGCTCTGATGACCATCTTTGCCTCTTCATTTAGAGTCGCTCTCAGAGGAGCCAAGTGAGATTTTGGGGTGCTGGTGAGGGTAGCGTTCCCGTAGTCCAGTCTGGATTGGATCAAAGCTTGCATGGTGCATTTTAGGTCATTTGGTGGGAGGAAGGACTTAATTTTATTGAGAAGTTTTAGGTTGTAGAAGGCACCCTTTGCTGTAGTCTTTATGTGAGTGCTTATGTTCAGACTTGAGTCCAGGGTGATCCCCAGAGATTTGGAAGTTCAGAGCGTCTAGGTTATTTAGCCATTCTTGGATCTGAGGGGACTGGCTGTAGTTGGACAGAAGGAGGATTTCTGTCTTTACTTGGTTGAGTTTGAGGTTGTTGTGTGTCAGCCATTCTTGTGTGAGAGTGGCGTTCAGCCAGCGTATGTCATCCGAAGAGGATATTTCCAGGTAGAGTTGGGTGCCATCCACATAAAGGTGGAAGGCAATCTTTGCTTGTTTAAGTATTAGGGTGAGAGGTTCCATGTAGATATTGAAGAGTGTAGGTGAGAGTACTGAGCCTTGGGGATGCCTCAGGTTATGGCACAAGTATCGGAAGCTAGTTGTTAATTTTTATTAGTTGAGTGCGGTTATGCAGAAATGACTGCAGAACCGTGCCATCTGCTCCAATTCGATGTTGTAGGGAGTTCGCAAGTAGCTTGTGGTCGACCGTGTGGAAGGCCACTGATAGTCTAGGAGTATGAGCAGGCAGCATATATCTGCATCCAAAGAATTATGTATACCATCTGTTATATTCAGTATGCTGTTTACATGCTGTGTCCCTTCCTGAAACCTGATTGGTGTAAATCGAGTAGGTTGTTGGTGTCAATGAGTTGGTTGAGTTGGGAGAGAACACATTTCTCGAGAGTTTTTGCCAGGAAGGGAAGGTTGGAAACAGGCCTGAAATTGTTGAGGTCATCCGGGTCTGCACCTGTGTTTTTTAACAGGGAGGTGATTTGGCCCTGTTTGATGCAGTCAGGCATGGTCCTGTTGCTCAGAGAGCTGTTTAATATCTTGGTCCAGAGAGGGGCTATGGTGTTGTTGAGACTTTTAGCCAGGGAGGCAGGAAGAGGCAGGAAGAGGGTCTGCCTAGTGCAAGGTTGGTTTGGATTTTGAAATCACCTTTTAGATGTTCTCTTCTGTGAGTGGGTGGAAAGCCTTCCAATTCCTGGGTTCTGTGGAGGACCTTGGCCTCTGCTTGAGTCTGGTAGTCAATGCTAGAGAAGCTGTTGGGGCCAAGGGGAGAGTTGGCAGCCTAGGGAGAGTTGGATCTTCATGATTTTATCGTTGAAGAATTTGGCCAAGTTATTGCAGGGTTCTTTGGAGAGAAGTGGGGCTTCTTAGGTTCCTTTTTAGGTTTGTTGTTTGATGATGCTGAAAAGCTCTTTGGGGTGTCCTTTTGCTTTATCTAGCATACTGTTAAAGAAGGTGGCTTTCTCTTTTAGTATGTGATTTTTATATTTCCTGCATTCCCTTCTTAGCTGGTTTTGGTGGGTTAGGGATGGGTTGGCTCTCCACAGTCTTTCCACAGCTCTTAGTTGTCTTTATTCTGTGTTAAGTCTTTGTTGAATCAGGATCTAGAGGTCTCTAATTTGTGCACCTATGTACACAGTGTTACCTATAACTTACATTTTAAATTAACACACAACCTTCAAATTACTATAAGTTGTGCAGCTCCGTACATAGTGTTCTCACCTCACTCGCAATACTACATTAACTATAACTCACAACTCTACCATGCACTGTGTTCTGAAAAAATGCCTCGATTGAGATTCAGACATTCTTTATTATGACATGAAACTCCAACAGAGATCCACATAACACAATTTCAAAGATACAAAAAACAACAATACATAACACATTTTAAAATCCAACATTATTGGATATGCCTCTTGCAAGTATTACATTATCACCAATTAATATGTTAAGTAACTAAATTTATTAGTGCATATTTAAAAAGTATTTAAAGAATTAAAGAAGACTTGTCCCGAACCATTTCATTAGGAGGAAAAATTCGACATTTTCAAGCCTCCAATACACATCAATGAATATTTAAAAACAATGGCTTTCAACAGTGATGATGTGCATTATAGAAGACAAACCAAACAAGTATTACAACATGTTTTATTAGTACATATCTAAAAAAAAGATCAAAAGCAATTCAGAGATCTTGTTATAAGCCATTTCATTAGATGGAAGCATTGAGCACTGGTAGACCTCCGATACAGATCATATGTTATATTTAGAAGAAAGCAGTGGCCTTGTAAAGTGACAGTGTGCAACATAAAATGTACAGATTACATGCTTAAGGTCTTACATATGCAACTAGCAAAACAGATCAAACGGTGTCCAGAGGACAAAGACCATAGAGAGTAACATTGTACATTTGTACAACATAGACCATGCTAGTATTGCAACCTGATTCATTAATACATATTTAAAAAAAAAAAAAATTAAACTGAAAGATCTTATAACAAGCCATTTCATTGGGTGGGAGCATTAAGTAGTTATGATCCTCCAAAGCAGAGCATATATTATATTTAAGAAACGGGGCCTTAAAAAGTGATGTTGTGCATTGTGCAACACAGGACATGCAAATGTTACATGGTTAAGATCTTGAATATGTAGCTGGCAAAACTCATAGATCCTCTCCTTTTTGGGACTTCATCCCAAATACCAGTGATAACATGTAGGGAGAGCAAATCCATTATCATTAAGAGGATCAGTATTCTAACCCCATAAGGTAGATTACAGATGAAGAAGGCTGAGGTTAGTTCACCAGATTGATCTCCTTCACCACCTGGTTTCGCTGGTTTAACTAACAAATAATCATGTCTCTGTCCTGACTTATTTCAAAGTATTGTTTATATAGCTCTTGATAAAGGGGCTTAGACATATAAGAGCCTACATTCAGATCAAGCACAAATGCTTTTTAGCCAACTCAAAAGACCTGTAAAAGGCGTCCTCTCTTCTTGAAGAAAAAAAAATGTCAAGCTTCAAATTTGCATGAAGTGTTCCCTCCTCTCCGCCCAAAAGCGAGTTACCCCACCTCCGAACACAAGAGGGGCTGCAAGTGTATTCAGGTTACAAATCTGGCTGCAAATGTGTCCTTCAATTCCCTCAAAAAAGCGCCAAAGACTCGTAGCCAACACCTCACATGCATAACATAATGAAAGGGGACCAAAGTGGCGTCTCCCACGTGTTTAATATATTCTGTTAAGGGCGTTTGCCTGGTAGAGGGACCTACTAGAACAAAGATTTATGTGATCATCATCCCGCCCACTACTAGAAAAAATCTTACCCAGATTGAGATACAAGTCCACCTTTTCTAGTTTATCTTCACCTAGATACCAAATGAACTTCTCCCTCATTCTTGTACCAGTCTTACAGAAGATCAAGCTTTTACTTTTGTAGATATTTATATTCAAAAAGTGGGCTAATGCATAATTTGTCAGGGCAGTGAGGTGATGTTGTAAGCCAATAGAGGTTAGACCCATTATAACCACATCATCGTCATACAACAAGGTACTAATAGACATCATACCAATTTTTGGAGGGTCCCCCTGCACCTGACTTAGGATACTGGGTAGAACGTATTTGTAGATGGAAAACGACAGGGGAGCCAGCAAACAGCCCTGCTTTACACCATTTTTTCATTTTGACCTTTCGAAATAGACCCTGAGTCCTTCCCATAAGAACTTGACACCACGTATCAGAATGGAATTCGATAATAAGCATTAAGAGATGGTGCCAGAAGCGGCCAATTTCATGTTGTCTTGTTAAGGAAAACAACAAATGCTATCTCTTTATCAAATAATCTATTTCCTGATTTAATACCTTCAATTTAGGATTTCTCGTTTTCGGCAGCCGGGGGCCATCATTCATAGGACTTATATTTCGAAACCCATCCATGCAGGATTCATAAAAGGATATAAGGTTGACCTATACAGGCCCGTGGGGACTGATGCAATCACCATTAATTTTGGAACTTAAGGCCGTAATATTCCTAGCTGTCCAAAAGATACGACCATTCAACCTATTAAAGCCAGTCTTACCCAAAGATAGATTCCCAGGAACTAATTCCTGGAAATTAAATGCCACAGTTGTGCCTACTAGGCTGTGATCACTCATATCATTTGAAAACACAGTACATTTACTCACAGGCCTCGAAGATTTGAAAGGATACTATCACATGATCGAGTAAACTCTGCGTGGAAGTTGAATGGAAGGTATAGGAGGCGGATTCGCCCGCTGGTGATCTTCCATTTAAGATAACCAAATTGTATTTGGCAAGAGTTTTGAGTACTTGAAGGCCACGCTTATTTGTTCTAATTCTATCTGGTAGCAAAATCTCCGGTATAGAGCACATTTCTTCTTTTTCAACACTGGCAAAGGTTGAGGAGGAAGAATTAGAAACCTTTGCATTTAGATCGCCCATAATTGTTACCAATGGACAATCTTCGGCGATACTGATGTTATAGTCAAAAGCAAAATGCGAACTCACCAAGAGGTCAAAGGTCCTCCCGGGAGGAATGTACATATTTGCTAATAGGAGAAAGGAAGGACAGCCTCTCCCATCTTCGAAATCCAATTTCAAACAGACACATAAATTCGGGGGATGAACAAAAACTTTTTGATTCCAATTTACTGTATTCTTAAGTAGAATTGTTACCTCGCCCTCCCCCCACCACTGGCATGACCCCTTTCAAAACACATTACATTACAAGAAATTATGAAGTAATCAGCAAGTGTAAACTCTGTACATGACCAGGGTTCTTATAAACATACAATTGATGGCTTAAAATACTTTAACCGCACAACTCCACTTAAGGAGGTCATCCTTGGACTCAAAATTTGTGGATGAGCTACAGGACCCTCCAAAATTTCGATCACTTGTCCACCCTGCCCTAGTGAGACAACTATGTCCTTAGGATTCACCTGTTGACAATCATTACCAGGCCCCACTGCAGCAACCACTATTGACTTGTTTACTTATAATATATTTGATTGTTGTACTGGGGTCTCTAAGTGCTCCACAACAGGAACAAAATCAATCCCCCTTTTTAAAAACTAATCACATTTTGCGCAACCAGATTTGCAATAATCACTGAACCAAAAGTGATTCTAGAATATGGGGTTGGTGTGGAATAATGAATAACCATACATTTGTGTTGTATCTTTCTTCCTATCTCTGTTAGCATTACAGCTCTATGCTGCATTGCCTTATCTTAATGTTCCATTCCAGGCCTCACTTTGTAGAATGTTGGATTGTTGCCTGGTTGCCTTGTTGCTGGGTTCTCTGTATTCAAATGGTTTGGAGAGCAGTTGGAGTTGGACGTGTAACCATCTTGCTCTCCTGTCTGCTGTGTAGCTGTTCTGGAATAAACCTTGATTGAACCCCTGCAGTGCCTACGGAGTCAATTACTACAATTTGTGGCGACGATCCTGAGCTACACAGTCACACGCTGGACCTTGCGTGCATCTCTACTTATCGTTCGTTTTGAATGAACTCAACACCTCATCAATCGGCGGTAAGTCTGTTCTTATTTATTTCAACCGACCGGATTTACTCTCACCGCACAATGCCTAGCACAACCCTGGGACGCTTCCATCTACTCAAGTCTGCCCGCTTTAACTTTCAATCTAATTAATGACTTACTTTGCGGTCTTTTCTTGCTTCTATTTTCGTCATCTGCTGTGGGTTTTAAGACTGTTTTCACAGTACGCGCTGTTCCGACTTGCAGTCTCGCGAATGCGCAGACGTTGACCTCCAAACATCCGTCTTCGCATATCCTACGCATGTGCAGCAGTAGGCCTCAATTTGCCTGATGCCTGACTGTGCACGCACGTTGGAATTCACCCCACGTCACAGTCCGGCCAAGTACCTAGCAACCACACAAGCGGTTGTCTAGCAACGTATGACTGCACTCTTGGCTATAGCCGATCGCGACAATCGGCACGTCTTTTCTTCATTACCATTTTCAGCTCTGCTACACATTCCCCTTATGGGTCACACAACGGTGATCCACACACCCTTTCGACTTTAATAAGCAAGTCCTTGTGAGCTTTCTGTTTACATCCTAGTAGAACCAACTTCTCACGGTGATTCGCACACCCTGTCAAAGTTCATCGTTATTTGTGCGAACAATTCTACAGTGGTGCGCATACTACATACACATACCTACACACATACAACACACTCCTTTTTCACTAGCTCTCTCCTTCAATTTTTTTTTTCTTTCTTTGCCTTTGTTTTTACTACTTCCTATTTTCACTCTCTCTGCATAACTATGCAGCCTGTAGCTCCTCCTCCTTCTTTTCTTGAATCTCCTGGAGAACCTCCCGTTAGATGGGAGATTTGGTTTGATGCCTTCCAGACGTACCTTGGAGCCATCGGTGCCTCAAGGTTTAGCAGCGAACGCAAGAAATGCCTCCTTCATTCACTGGGATTTGAAGGTCGATCAATCTTCAAGCATCTCCCTGAAATCACTCATCTTCCTGATGATGAAATCGATGACTTTCAGGACTCGATATCCAAACTCAAAACGAGGTTCGATAAGCAACCCAGTTTGATGGTTCTTCGTCACAAATTTTTCAAGAGACAACAGTCTGAAAACGAGGACGTGGACTCCTACATTTCTATCCTATGCAGACTTGCTTCTGTTTGTCAGTTTGATGTCTTCACAGACCAATTGATCCGCGATCAATTCATGTGCCATTGTAGGGACAAACAGATTCGCCAAAAGCTTCTCTTGCTTGCCAATCCCTCTCTTGAGGAAACAATCAAAATAGCCACTAGTATCGAGACATCGCAAGTGTCATTGAAAGAACTGGAAGAAAAATCTGCGGATCCCGTTAATGTCATCATCAGCAACGCTAAGGGGAAACAAAATGACTCCAAGCATGCTTCTCTTAGAAATAACACACTCAAGAACTCAAATGCTGGGAGAAGCGTACCAGAATTTCACAACACCAAACAGATGTGTTATCACTGTGGCAATCCTCCCCATCTAAAGGGAGCAAAGTGTCCTGGAGCTAATGTAATCTGTAGTTATTGTAAAAAAGTAGGGCACTTTGCTAAGGTTTGCTTCAAAAACAAAATCCAAAAAAGGACTGTTGCATGTGTATTAGAATCAGATCAAGAATCTGATTCTGAGGTGATTTCTGTTGTCACTGATTCCCACGAGTTTGTATCTAATGTAAATGATTCATGCGAATGTGTTGACCCCATTGTTGAGATTGGTATAGGGGGAAAACCACTAAATCTACTTGTTGACTCAGGCGCCAGGATCATGATGTTAACACACAAGTTATTCTGCGAGACATGGGGAAACAGACCACTCCAACCTCCTGATCATTCGCCAGTCTCCTATGAAGGACGAAAGATTGACCTCCTTGGTTACTTTGAAGATGTACTTGTTTTCAAGGATAGGAAAATTAGTGGCAAAATTTATGTTGCTGTATAAGGTTTGAACATCCTGGGGTGGTATCATCAAGGATTATTTGGGATGGTCCTCAAACCTGGTACATCTGAACAAGTCCTTGTAGTCTCTGAAGATCAACATTTTTGCAAATGGAAGGAACGTTTTCCATCTGTTTTTGGAGGGGTCTGGGAACGATACGAGGTTTCAAGCACAAAATTGTTGTTAAAGATGGGGCCCATCCTATTAAACATAAATTGAGGGGTGTACCTTTCAGTGTGAGGGACGACCTCGAGAGAGAACTCAAGTCCCTGTGCGATCAAGGGATCATCGAACCTACAGAGTCGTCACTCTGGCTGTCACCCTTGGTCGTTGCGCGCAAGAAATGTGGTAAATTGCGTGTCTGCGTGGACTTGAGGTCTCTCAACAGGGAGATCTGGGTCGACTCTCACCTGCTGCCGAAAATATGTGATCTGTTTGCCAGTGTAAGAGGGTCCCGATACTTTTCAAAGCTGGACTTAGCCAGCGCATATCATCAAATTGAGTTGGACCCTTCTTCGCGTCCCCTTACAGCATTCGTGTCACCCTTAGGCACATTCCACTACAAACGAATGCCCTTCGGACTTGCCTCCGCGGCTTCCGTTTTTCAACGAGTCATGCAAAATATGTTAGGTGGGATTAATGGAGTACTTGTTTTCCAAGACGATGTGTTAATCCACTCCAAAGATATCCCGACTCATAATTCATTACTTGAGAGGGTTCTTGATATCTTCAAGGATCATGGCGTGGTTGTGAAGTCCGAAAAATGCAAGTTCCTCAGCGATGAAATCGAATACTTAGGCCATCTAATCTCTGGTGAGGGGATCAGACCTAGGCAAGGACTGTTAGATGCCATCACCCATGCTCCCGCTCCATCTGACAAGACTGGAGTCAAGTCTTTGCTTGGTCTACTGGAGTACTATTCAAAGTTCGTTCCGAATTATGCCACTCTTGTATGACCCATTAGTTCCCTCCTTAGGAAGGGAATAGTGTTCGCAGGGTCTGATGAGTGTGAGACTGCTTTCTGGAGTGTTAAAAATTCCCTCACTAATAGCAGTGCGCTCAAACCTTTTGACCCAGATTTACCATCCTGCATAACAGTTGACGCAAGTCAAGCGGGGTTAGGGGCTGTGCTAACCCAGAATGCCTCTAGTGGAGAAAATACTGTCGCTTTTGCCTCCAGAGTCCTGAGGAATGGGGAGCTTCAGTACTCGGTCATCGAGAAGGAACTGTTGTCTTGCTTGTGGGCCATCGAAAAGTTCCGTCCCTATATCTGGGGCAGACGTTTCTTGTTGAGGACCGATCACAAGCCTCTTATTAGTATACTTGGTGCTAGCACTGGTAAGTCTTGTTCCCCTAGAATCCTCCGTATGGTATCTCGTCTCATGCAGTACCAGTTCGATGTCATTCACGTCTCTGGGGGTAGAAATCTCAGAGCGGATTATTTGTCCCATTTTCCCATGAATGATAACAAAGAAGAGTCTGTTCTTGCTGATGTGGGGGAGGAAGACTCTGATGATTGTCTTGTGGCCTCACTTGACTTGCCTGAGCATGGTCTCGGCACTGAAGACAGTTGGGTGAAGGCTCTTACCGATGATGATGTTTTGCAGCGTGTGTGTGAGTTTGTCAGGTCGGGATGGCCCAGAGAACGCGTTCTTCCTCAATGCCTACAACCCTTCTGGAAGGTGGAATCCGAGATTTCTTTGGAGGGTGGTGTTTTATTACGTGATGACAAACGTATTCCTTCACAGAGCCTCAGGAGGGGAATTATTACTAAAGCACATGAGGGTCACTTAGGGTCCACGCGCACCAAGCGACGTGTCCGTGAGTGCTTCTGGTGGCCCTCCATGAACTGTGATGTTAATGAAGTTGTTGATTTGTGTTCTATTTGCCGATCAGCTGACAAAGGGTTGAAGGTAGTCACCCCACCCCTTCTTCCGATGGAATGCCCCTCTGGACCCTGGTCCAAGGTGGGGTTAGACATCATGGGTCCTTTGGAAATTTTACCTGGAGGGTGTCGTTTTATCTTAGTGCTTATTGATTATGCCTCAAAATGGCCTGAGGTAAAACTAGTTAAAGAAGTCTCCACTGCCAAATTATTTCTTTTCTCAAGGATGTTTTTATGAGGGAGGGGTTCCCTGATACCATGGTGATGGATAATGGTACCCAATTTACCAGTGCTAATTTTGAATCTTTTCTGCAGTCATGCAACATTAGACACATCAAGAGCTCTCTTTACCACCCCCAGTCCAATGGACTTGTTGAGCGAATGAACAGGGTTGTAGGGGACTGCATTAGGTGGGCCAGATCTCGTAATTGTGATATCCCCAATTCCCTTAATAGTATGCTTTGGTTCTACAGGACCACCCCACACTCCACAACCAAAGTGTCGCCCTTTGAGCTTTTAAGGGGAAGGAGAGCAAACACTAGTTTTAAACCCGCCTGGATGAATAAATGGATCAAATCCGTTCCAGATGTGGACAGCCTTATGGAATTGGCTAGAGGAAATGTCGCTAGTTCTCAATCCAAACAAAAGTCTTGGTTCGACAACAAGAAAGCTGTCAAGACAGTTCCTGTTGTCGTAGGAGATCTGGTACGCGTGAAATCTTCTTTACCTGTAAAGAAGAGTGAGAGCAAGTTTGGTCCTCCCATTTCCGTCACTAGGGTAGGAAGGAATGCCGTACAAGTTGAAGGAGGAAAGTGGTGGAATGTTGGAAAAATTGTCAAAGTTAGGAATGTCGCTCTATCCTCTTCAGCTGTACCTCATTGTCCCGAGGTTGCTGGACCCTCCGGGGTTTCCCCTAGAAGGAGCACTAGATCAAGAATTGTTCCTAACAGGTACCGTCTTTGAACTGTTTCATTATTACAGCACTTCTCATGTATCTCCCGTTTTTGATGTTCAATTTGGTTTTTTTGTTTTCTTTTCCTTTTGTTTTATTGAGAAAGGAGGATATGTTGTATCTTTCTTCCTATCTCTGTTAGCATTACAGCTCTATGCTGCATTGCCTTATCTTAATGTTCCATTCCAGGCCTCACTTTGTAGAATGTTGGATTGTTGCCTGGTTACCTTGTTGCTGGGTTCTCTGTATTCAAATGGTTTGGAGAGCAGTTGGAGTTGGACGTGTAACCATCTTGCTCTCCTGTCTGCTGTGTAGCTGTTCTGGAATAAACCTTGATTGAACCCCTGCAGCACCTACGGAGTCAATTACTACAATTTGATGTTGCTACTTTTTACTAAGCTTAGTGCTTCAATCTCCAAAGAAGAATTTAGAATAGAGCTTCTGTTCACCAGAGGAAACTCATTATCAAATGATAAAATAAATTCCAGGGAGGTTGACATAAGGTTCTGCTCTGGGTGCATCCTTTGGGAGTAACCTATCGCGGGCTCCATTACAGTCTCCTTAGTTCTTGGAAGAAAAGCTTTTGCCCCATAATCAAGCAATGCTCGAGAATTATAAGCAGTAGCTGTTATGGTGCCTTGTTCTTCATCGTTTCGAATACTTAATGATGGAATCACTAGGTTACCCATATTTACGTTTCCAAAAAAAGAACTACCCTCTACATGCAAGCCAACAGAGTTTGAATGGGCCACAGTGTGCTTCATCCCCTCTACATCAGGAGCAAGTTGAGGAGCCATACTTTCTGTTCCTCCCCCCACTCCAGGCAGAGCAAGTAAAGCACTTGGTGCAAAATTCAAGACACCCTGAAGGTGAGGTGAAGCCAGAGTGGAGAAGAGGATCTACTGAGATCTCTCTTCCACCATCAGTTTGCAGTCACTTGAGCAAGTCATAATTGGAAGAAGAGACTGGGCACTACCTCCCAGTGTCATTAACGTCACCTCATTAAAACCCTTCATGTCCTGACAGCTAGGGAAGTTCAATTTTTTCATTTTATGTTTTGTAATTCTTCTTATCTTTATATTTTTACGTTTCCTTATAGCACCCGTCTGTCCTATTGACGAGGGCTCTGTCTTGAACTCCCTCTTTGAACTGCTTGGTACAGGGTCAGAATTTTGTCTTTCAATAGAGTCAATATCAACCTTAGAACCCGCACCTACCCCTCCTCCTGACTGAGACACTAGTCCATTCACCTTACCAGATTTCTTACCACCTTTTTTAAACATGGGGCAAATCTCAACCATAGCTATGTCTGAGGGAAAATTCTGACTGTGATCCCCAAACAACAGGCTTAAGCAGAGTTCCTCATTGTCATGTGTACAACTAGTTTTTTGGGGGGCACCACATATTGCATTGGTTTACCAACTTGAATGAAGGCATCCTCTACCCCTCCAGGGGGCATAGCTGTTACTGGCTTCCACAAAAAGTTTTACGTTATCATAATAGTATTTGCATTAGGACTTGTATTAGAGAAGCCTGGCTTGTTTACATTCTGCACCATTAATAGTATTGCTGATAGCATTTCTAGTACATGATCAGAACTGGACACACTTTTTTTTAGTAAAGACAATACAGAGAATAAAAAATGTCCATACAGAACAGAATATCTGATGGAACGCATCCTCCGTTATTTGTATTCAACTGTGTACTTGGGAATGAAAAGTGATTGTGTTCAGATTTATAGAGGGATTCCCCAAGGGGTGATGAGCTACAATATGAAGGTGGTAAAGATGAACTCGAAGAGCGAGTAGATGATTTATATTAGATTGACCCACATCATCCAGGGCATTTACGGGGGAGCAGAACTTGGAAGTCCCCGCCCCGCTCGAAAGTCAAAGTCAATAGCAGGAATGGTAAAGTCCTCCACAAAAGCAACCTCCTCGTCGTCAGCTTTAACACAATTAGCACTTACAGGAAAGACTTCTAAATCTACACACTGACCCCCCCTCCTGCAGGAAGGGCCCGGTGACATAGGACAGTTTCCATTATACTGATCGAAAAGATTACCCACAGGAATCAGAACTGAAGGAGTAGCTATTGACATTTCCTTCAAAGGCATTATATCCAGGGGCAAATGACCCAAACCCTCAGATACTCCAAAGACCGGCGAAAGCCGAATGGGTTTACTGTCCCTCTCCAATCCTGCCTTAGCCAGACCAGGAAGCTTGTTTGCAGCTGGAGAGGAACAAGCATACTTCCAGTCATTTTAACTTAATTGGTTCAAAGGCGTATAAGACGTAGCCAAAGATGAGGACACTGGAAAAGAGGAACTGAGCGGTGCTCCACTCTGCACTGCTGCAGGCTGCTCCTCACTCACCACGGCTCACCACTCCCAGACTGTATGACATTCGAATGCTTGTGTTTGCTCACACAAGGCTGCTCCCCCTCAAACAGACAAAATGGTACTGCCCCTTACTGGCTTATCCTGTTTGTCCATTTATCCGCTGTTTGCCGTTATTATGAGGTTCAGCTGTGCAATTTTGTGCAAGGAAGGTAGAGACGCAACTTGCAATGTAGACAGGCTTACTAAAGTACGTACTAAAGTAAAGAGAAAGGCAGGTAGGCTTACTAATGGAAAGGCACAGCGTCGGCTCCAGGAAGGCACAGCGCCACAAGCTGTAACTGGTTCGGCCACCTCCACGGGACCCGCTCACCCCCCCGACGCAGGCTCCATAATGGAGTCTGGCGCCGCTGGGAGTTGAGCCGCTTACCCTGTTTATGCCTTTCTCTTCTCTGCCTTACTCCTTGCCTCTCTCCTTGCTCCTTTCTCCTGCTGCCCGCCCACTCACAAAAATCTCCTCATGGGGTGCAGGCCGAAAGGTGAGGGGCAGCAAAGAACTGGTGATGAGTGGCCTCAGCAAACACCGCCGACCCCTGAGGTCTCACTAGACTTAGTGGTGTCATATGTAAGGGTATAACCAGTGCATCGTGAAGGCGTGAGTTCTAGTTAAGGTAGCATGGTGAGTGACATCAAAACAGTGTGTACGGAGGTGTGCAATTTATAGTAATTTGAAGCTGGTGTGTTAAGGTAAAATGTGGGAAACAGTGTAGTACAGTGTTGTAGTGTTGAGCTGTATAGAGTACAGTAGTGTGTTGTACAGTGGAGCTTCCTTAGAGTGGATGATTAGACAGTGGCGTAGAATGAGGTAAAGTCTCATACAGTGGAGTCCAGTGGAGTAAAGTTCAGTGGAGTTGAGCTGTATAGAGTACAGTAGTGTGCTCTACAGTGGAGCCGCCTTGGAGTGGATGATTAGACAGTGGTGTAGAATGAGGTAAAGTCTCATACAGTGGAGTCCAGTGGAGTAAAGTTCAGTGGAGTTGCGTAACGTAGTGTGGAGTAAAGTAAAACACAGTCTATTAGTGTTTTGTAGAGTAGAGTGTGGTGGAATTGATTATAGTCTAGTTGCGTAGCAGATAGTTGAGTAAACTCTTATAAATTGGAGTGGAATCTCGTTCCGTAGAGTGGAGTGCTGCATTGTAGAGTATTGAAAAGTGTTGTTTAGTAGAATACAGTGTACAATGGAATGTGTAGGCATGGATTGAACTGTAATGTTAGACAGTGGAATGCACATGATTAGAGTGAAGTATAGTGCCATAATGTGCAGTATAGTTTTATAGAGTGAAGTTTTAGAGAGTGTAGCAGAGTGTCATACAGTGGAGCTGCAAAGAATGCAGTGGCATACACTGTAGTGCCGTGAAGTGGAGTACTGTCCAGTTGAGTAGCATATAGTGGAATAGCGTTCAGTGGAATTCCATACAGTCCAATAGCGTACAGTGGAGTGTAGAAGAGTGGATTGCCATAAAGTGGAATAGCATACACTGGAGTGTCATAGAGTGGAGTGCCATACACTGGAATTGAATATAGTGTAGTGAAGTACAGTGGAGTGGCGTACAGTGGATTAGAGTATAATGGAGTAGCGTACAGTGGAATGGTGCACAGTGGAGCGGCGTAGACTGGAGTGGGGTACAGTGCAGTATGATAAACTGGAATTCCATTTATTGGAGTCATGTTCAAAGGAGTGGCGTCCACTGGAGTGGTTTGGTGTACATTTGAGTGGTGTACAGTGGAGTGCCACACAGTGGAATAGTGTAGAGTGCCGTGGTGTACACTGGAGTGGCGTACAGTGGAATAGCATGTAGTGGAGTAGCGTACAGTGGAGTTGTGTACAGTGGAGCTGAGAATACTGCAGTGGCATACAGTAGAGTGGGGCAGAGTGGAATAGCATATAGTGGAGTGTCGCAGATTGTCATGTCGTCCAAAGTAATAGAGTGGAGTGTCGGTCAGTGGAGTAGTGTGCATTGGAGTGCCATGCAGTGAAATAGCATAAAGTGGAGTGTCAGAGTGGAGTGCCATATGGTGAAATAGCATAGAGTGGAGTGGCATAGATTGGAATAGTGTATAGTGGAGTTGCATACAGTGAAGTTGCGTCCAGTGGAGTGGTGTACACTGCAGTGGCGTACAGTGGAATAGCATAGATTTGAGTGGTGTATAGTGTAGTGCCATACAGTGTGGTGGGGTACATATGTACTAGAAATTTGAAGGACTGTAGATTATGGTGGGCACAGTAATGCAAGTCAGCAACTTGCACTGCATTGCGTTTCTTTACATGTACCAAGAAAAGCAGGCAGACACATGGTGGTTTGCTTAGTTTGGTAAATGTTACATAAGTATTGCATTGCTCTTGCAACACTATGGGTAAAGTAAGGGTAACCCAATAGAATACCAAAGTTATCCCCTAGTGATATATTGTGCCACGGTATACTGCAGTAAGTTACCGGTATACCATGGTACATAGCGGTGACAAGACAAGGGTAATGTCTGCTGCAAAAAGTTTAAAAGGCAGTCAAATATGGCCATCAGATTGCTCTTTAGTCTCCCCAAATACACTTCCCTCAATCAATACTGCAAACAACATCATTGGCTACCAGTGGAGAAAAGAGTCATTTTTAAAGCACTTATAATAGCTCACTCAGCTTTCTAAAAAATGGTCCTTACTACTTCCAAAATAGACTATTCGGCTACCACCCACAACGAGCCCTTCGCTGTCAATTTGTTAGCCATCCCTGCCACAAAAAGGAAAAGGTTCGGCGGATCCACCAGCTCAGTCCTGACAGCTAAGCACTAGAACAATCTTCCTCTCCCCATCAAATGCATCACTGTCAATGAATTGTTCCGCAAACATTTAAAAATCTCACCTTTTCAAGGACTAGTTTTCATCCTCCTTACTGGCCATTCTGTCTATCGCCAGGACACTCTCGCAGTAGCCGTTCGCTCTACAAATCACTTCATTCATTCATTCATTCATTCATTTATTCATAATCCTTTCTGTAAAACAAGTACAATAGACCAGCTATTCCGGTTTCTACTAATTCTTTAGAAATACACGACAACCAAAAAAGATCCAATATTTTTTGTGTTTGTAGAGCTTTGTGCTGCATTTGACTTAGTTCCTCGTGAAAAACTTTGGGCAGCCCTCACTAAAATGGGGATCCCAAAAATCCTCCTGCAGAATTAGAATTAGATGGGGGAGTGAGGAGGGCCTGACCGACAGGGTCTGGGTGAACAGAGGTGTACGGCAAGGGTGTGTCCTTGCTCCTACTCTCTTCACCCTTTATATTAACGGCATGATCGAATTATTAACAGATTGTAGGGGTGACCCCCCAAAGCTTGCAGGGCAAGTGGTGCCCGCACTCCTTTTTGATGATGACACCCTCCTAACCTCTAGAAGCCCTTTGGGGCTCCAAAGCTTAGTAGACCAATTTAAGAAGGGATGCGATGATTCTGGACTAGAAATTACCACCTCAAAAACTAAATTCATGGTTTTGAATTGCCACAAGCATTTTAATCGTTGTATAAAGTTGGGCTCTACTTCACTAGAAGAGGTGAAACAATTTGATTTCTTAGGGGTAAGGCTGACTAGCAGACAATCATGGACTCCTCAAATATTGAAAAGTCAGCTTCTACTACAACATGTGGGGACCGCCCTAGTTAAAAAGCTAGAGAAGTCAGTCTATAGACCGGTTACTCGGCGATCCAAGTATAACACGCCCAGGGCATAGGAGCCGCACTTTATTGGGCAGAGCTCTGGGGTCACAATAATGTGGGTCCTATTGAAAAAAACGAAAATATATTTTTGAGATCAATTTTTGAACTCCCCCGAAACGCACCATTGATACCAATGCGTTTGGACTTGGGTCTGAAGAGCATCGCTCATGTGATTGCTCTCAGGCCCCTTACATTCTGGATCCACATCTGGTCTAATGACTCACCCCTGTCCATGAAAGAATCACTTTCAGATGTATTATCATCTGACATTAGAGGGCGTGTCCAGTGGTTCAATTGCATTAAGGGTTTGCTGGTCAAATTGGGTATGTGCGATCTCTGGTTTAATCCCGATAGTATTAAAAAAAGTTCCTTTAGCCTTCTTAAGAGATACTGGAGTTATGTGAATGACACATGGTCAAGCAAGAGAACTGCACGGGAGTTGACAGTCAGGTTTTTAAGTTTTAAAGACCAAATGCACCAGGAAGAATTCTTGAATCACATTCCGCTTGCGGAATCTTTATGTTTAAAATTTAGATACAGTATCCTTCCAGTCAACAGCTTTTGCAGTAACTGGGATGATGCTAAAACTGAAGCACACCTATTATTCTTTTGTCCAATGTACAAACAGATCAGAAGAACCTGGTTATTGCCGATATGTCGGATTTTGGCTGCCAATCGATTAGCCAAGATCATAAGAATTTTAAAAAGTGATTGCACAAAATATCTAATTTTTGGACTGTCTAGATTCTTGTTACATGCTTGGAGATTAAGAAATAGGACATTGGAACTATCAAACACCAAATGATTCAGTTATGAAGTACTATAGACGCTGCTACATCTATGTTGCTTTAGAAAAGGCTAAATGATCTGTAAGAACAAGGATCTCATGAGATTTTAATTATTGACAGTAATGTACTTATTATCTATGGAATTTTTCCCTAAGAAGTTGTTGTTGAACTCACGAGAATCACTCCAATGATACTAACACACGCATACATAAAATAGTTTATAGTGCACTGAGTGTGTCGCTTACTGAGATGAATGAATTTTATTTCTTTTATTTGATCCAACTGGTAGTATCTATGTTCTATGTTCTTAAAGAGTTTTTAATTTTTCCCCCAATAGGCAAGTTTTCATTTGCGGTGGAATTGTACTACTTTTTATTGTTATACCATACTGTAAATATTTTAGGGAGCTGTGCACTTGACACTTTACTAAATATTAAAATATATTTGGATCCTCAACATAGTTATGATATGAATCACGGATGCACTTGAAACCCAGAATAGGCACCGAAAAAGGAAATGTGAATCGTGATTAATTACACGTCTTATGGAACTTGTGTTTTTATAGTATTATTTTGCTCTGAGGATATGGACTTGGGGAATTGTTTTAAATTTATTTGTACTGTATGTTGTTCTGCTTTCATGATTTTCACGGAAAATCGAATAAAGATACTAATACTACTAATCCTTTTGTTAGACTTTTGGATTATTGTGGCTTAGGGCCTTGAACATACGTAAGTAAGTAGTAGGTTTAATTGTTGTTCCCAAAGAATTACCATTTTTGTAAAGTCGAAATAGGTGTGGAATTTTAAAATAATTTTCTTCATATTTATTTAACAAGTTGACACAGTCCCTGCCCTAGTACCAAGCATGTACCATGTTTTTTTTACAAAATGTACAATTTTTTGGAATTTTTGTAAGTAACACAGTAGTTTGCAGGTATTACTGCGGTAATGCATAGACTTTTTTTGACATAACATTTTAAAACAATTGTTAAAACACTGCAGTGCTCTATATTTGGGAAATATTGTGTACTACAATGTTTTCCAATTTTACATATTTATTTTTTGTTATTTTGTTAAGGTACCACAGTACTATGTATGTAGGACCCAGGTAGTACCTCAGTACTCTGCAATATATATTTTTTTAATATATATAAACTTACAATTATATTTCCCTACCTATTAACACTTAAAGTAAGTGGTAATATGTAGGGGAAACATATGAAACCTAATACTTCTTATATTTAAGGCCCTAAGGTAGAACTCCAGCAAAGAAGCTTTAAAACAACATGGCTGCCTGCAAGGTTTGTAAAAACAGTCATTATCCAATCAGATAATGACTTGTCATTGCTATGTATCATGGTGCTTCCTCGAAACTACCTCAAAACTATTGCACTAACATAGATTACTAAGTTAAAAATACTTATAACTCTAAAAATACTTACCCTTTTTAGCTCAAACCACAAAAAGTAACCTCTGCACACCATAATCTTCAATCCTGCCAAATTTCATTAAAATCCAACTGACCGTTTTTGCGCTGCGTGAAATACAAAAGTCTATGTAAAATGCATTTGAGTGCAAGTGTGTTTTAGGACCCCCACCCCTTTTTTCTTTGCACCCCCTTAACCAAACTCTGCTAAACATTCAATCCTTCACCAATTTAACGGGTGTAATCGGTCTGCAATTTGTGCAGATATTTGTGAAACGGGTGCAACATTTTTAAGGGACCAAAATCAGAGGAATCCACATCTCTGGTAACCCTAACTATGACTACAGAGTGGCTACAATAATAGTGTCACACTGCTCTGTTTTTTGTCTCATAATATTATGGAATTGTTATGACGACAGCTGGCTGCACAGTATTTGATGGCAGCAAACTCTGCTGCTGTGCAAGATGCCATGCGATTTTTGTCTGTGCATTTCACATCATAAATGAAGTTAACTTTATATTGTTGGGACTTGTCTATTGGATTAGGGGTCTGATGTACTAAGATTTCTATTAAGAAATGCAAATTGCAACAAATAATGATTTGCGATTTCTTTTTAGCAATCTATTAACGTGGATTTAGTAGAAGTGGGTGTAATTTGCACACCAACTTCTTCCAAAAGCATCGTTATTTTGTGAACTAACCTATGTACTAATAGGTTGGTTTACGCAACACCAATTTGTTGCGGGTCACAATTCAACCTACCTCATTAACATGCATGAAGTAGGCCGCGAATTGAGACCCTCTAAGATTGGTTAGAGTCACAGCTAAGGTGGCCTTCTGGGATCAGCAGACCACCATGTCTGTGATTGCTTTTACATATAGGAATCTTTTATGTTTTTTAAATTCAGCCTGCTTTCCTAATAGGAAAATGGGCTGCATTTTAAAAAGAAGATCAATGCATTTATAAACATTTTTTAGGACCAGAGAGTGGTCCCAGGGACCACTGCCTGCTCATAAAAATTGTTTTCGTCGACATTCACACAGGGGAAGGGGTCCATTGGGGACCACTTCCTGTTTGTGAATGGTTACCTCCAATTTTGATTTAGTGGTGAAATTATTAAAACATTAATGCATAAACTAAGGAATCGGTATTTAAAAGGGATGCCCTTTAAAAGCCCCTTTCAAATACAAATTCTGTTTTTATTCTAAAACCCAAATTGTGAGTTTGTAATGTTACCGAATCACAATCTGCGCTATGTACATATAAAAAAGCTTTTTTACAGCCGCAAAGGATCAAATTTGACCTTTGTGACCGTAAAATCGCCTGGTACATCTGGTCCCTATTGTTTATTTGAAAGTCATCACAAGGACCACTAACAACTGAGTTTTAACAAGCATTTGGGCTTTTTTTTTTTTTTTTAAAGCAAAATGGGGGGACTGTGCTCCTTCCAGGCATATGCAATAGTTGCTCAAGACACTTTTGTGCTCTATGGAGCAATTACTGATTTAGTTAATTTTCTGTCTTAGGAAAAAGAACAAGCAGAGTTCAATGTGATTCCATTAAATACATCACTGTAATTTCTACTGGTGATTTTGTTAAGCGCTTGATCTCCTTTCAGTACCATAGATTACAAGCTTCATTTCGAGATAGCTGCAATAGGAATAAAAGACTGGGATGAGCCTGGATCTGTATCATGAACATGTTCTAATTCAGTATGCAGACTGAGAATGGACCTATTGTTGTTCCAATTGTGCTGCAGCACATACTTGGAAACATAGAACAGTGACTGTCTCTTCATGTTTCTAAGCGGCAATGTCTTCAATTCATATACAAACTCATAGATGATCTGAGTTAATAGATGCACTGTAGGAAGCACAATTTCAGCAAATCTCTGGGGCATGGACTTCTTCTGAGCCTGTTCATTGTTGCTGAGGATGTTCATGAAATGGTCCTGACCCCTCTCTGTGACGGGATGCAGCTTCTATAGGACATTTTTACAGACCATCGGCATGTAAATCCATGTATTCTACAGTGATCTTTGTTGCCACAATCTGGATACCTAATCTTTCAGAATACAAAGCTCTGTCTCGCTCTCAGGGAAGGAAGATGTCATTATGGTTCTGCCTCTTCCCTTGGACTGGGACCATGCCCATAGTTGTGAATCTGCAGCTCCTACCAAGCAATGTGCAGTGAGCTGGGAGCTGAATCCAAATGAGATGAGCCATTCTCCCAAAGTTGGAGTGGAAGTAGGTCCAGGGAGTCCTGGAGCCTTGCAGATGTTCAAAAGGGTATATTGATTGGCATACCATGGCCCAAGAGGGTCATAGCGGGAGCATCCATAACAGAAAACTGCTTTAGAGGTAGAAACTGAACTTCTATTGCTTTGACAACAGAGGGAACCACAGCAGTAAGAAAGCAGCAACGTTTCTACCAAGAATGAAATATTCCCTTTGGTGGTGTTTTATCAGTTAAAATCGGCTTTCACTGAAAACCAGAAACCCCAATAATAACGGATATGTACTGACTTTTATACTGTGCTATTGCAAGTACTAATGAATGGCAATAACTCCCTAAGTAAAATATTTGATGCATAAAAATACTAGTTTTGTTCTTTATTGAAATAGCCAATAAAACATTGGCCCAGGTCATGGCTCAATGAATTACTGCAACATAACCTATGAAGGCCATAGAAAAACCTAATGTAAAGGTTACGATGAACACCAAAACCGATCAAACCTCATGTGAAAATAGGACATCACACTTTCTTCTAGTTGAGTCTAGGACTAAGTATAAAGCTTTCAGTGAAGTGTGTTTTGCATCGTATAGCAAGGGAATTTGCTGCACACAGAAACTGCCCCCCGCATGCATACAAAATCAATGAAGTTGGCCAAAGCACTTGACACCCACCACACATGGATAATGAAACTCTCTTAATCATCAGTGAAATTTATTCAGATTATCGTTTGATAGAGACTCATCACCACAAGACACAACAGTCAGACCAAAATAACCTGTTAGAAATTGGGTTTCTGGTTGGCAGAGATATGCACCCTGTTCCAGCAGGAACCACAGTCCGAGTCAGGGTAAGTAAAATACCGACCATAAATTAACCTGTGCTCACCCTCCTGTAGCTTGGCAGAGAGCAGGCAGGCTCAACTTAAGAGGCAAAGTGTAAAGTATTTGTGAAACACTTCAAACAGTATCACAGTGAAAACACCACACCAGTTATGAAAAATAGATTATGATTTTATAAATAAAACAAGACCAAGCCGACAAAAATCCAATAAGTAGATGTCAAGATATACATTTTTGAAGAATAAAAGGGAAAATAGTGCTTAGAAGCAATAAGCACCTATGGGGTTTTCTGCTCTCGCTGGACAGGGGCAAAGTCAAGAGTTCAGGCCAACCGCAATGCAGCGCGGTCCAGATACAGGAGCTGCACAAGGTCCGCTGAACAAAAGTACCTTGATGCTGGTCGCAACAGCGGGATACGGGGTGCAGCTGGGTGATGCGTCAGTGTCGATCCCGCAGTCAAGGTGATGTGTCAATTTTCTCCACTTAACAATGGCGATGCTCCACTTTGAAGACAAAGCGCCGGGCAAGAGATGACTTTAGTTCTGAAACCTATGCGCCGGGTTTCTCTATGCAGATATGGGGATGTGTAGCTCATCTCTCACAGCAGCGGTGATGCAGTGGTTCTGATGTGTTTGTACAGTTGGTGATTGTTAGACCAGGCATCCTTGGCGTGAGTCTCCCTTCCTTTTTCTGTTGATGCCTCCAATGTTATTGATCTGTTTTTGCTGGTTTAGATGCTTTGGGCACTGTGCCACTGCTATTCAGTGCCACAGTGCAAGTGCTCCCTATTGTAAATTGATGTATGTATTAGTGACTCCATGATTGGATGATTGGTTTACTTGTCAGTCCCTAGTACAGTGCACTGAGTGTGCCCAGGGCTTGTGAATCCAATGCTGCTGGTGGGCTTGCAGCACTGGTTGTGCCACCCACAGAAGCAGCTTGTAAAATGTGTCTCAGGCCTGCCATTGCAGAGCCTGTGTGCAGCCTAGGGCTGCCATGTCGACTTGGTGAGTGCACCCACTTACCAGTCCCTAAACCTTCCCTTTTCTTCATATCAGACACCCCTATGGTAGGCCCAAGGGCAGGGTGCATTGTAAGTATAAGGTAGGACATGCCCTGGTGGGTGTGGCATGTCCTAATAGTGAATTACAGCCATTTTCGTTTTTCACTATTGCAAGGCTACCTGCTCCCCATAGGCTAGAATGGGCAGTCTGATTATTACACCTTATAATCCTAACTGACCCAGGGAACATGGTAGAAAAACGAATTTAGTATGCCTGAACTCAGGATGATAAAATACATCTTTTAGTTAAGTTGATTTTAACATTCTGTGTTTGGAAATACCACTTTTAGAAAGTAGGTATTTTCTTGCCTAACTATCCAAGCCTGCCTCTGCTAGGTTGTGTATTCCTTGTCTGGAGTTTGAGTGACAGGGGCTGGTGGTGGCTACAGGAGACAGGGTGAGTCAGCACAGGGCTGAATAGAGAGATCTGCATCCAGAGTGGAGGGAGGAGTTGCACCTGGGTCTGAATAGGGCTGTGCCTGCCTTCCACAATGCTGGCTCCACCTCCTGCCGGGCGGCTGAGCACTCTGCCCCACATTCTGTAAGGAAAGAAGGAGTCCGGTAAACAAAGTGCTCCAGGACTGACCAGAACTGGTTTTGGACTAGGCAAAGGCCTCTCTGCCTCCAGAGAACAAAGAGAAAAGGTGTATAAAAAGGGGACCCAGACCCCTAGGAAATTAGATCACTTTTGGGAACAAGAAGAAACCTTTGCTGAGGAGCGGAACCAAGAAGAAACTGAGGAGAGACTATCCCTAAGCCTGAAGTGCTGCTTGGGGGATTGGCCTGCAGTGGTTTGCCTGACTGCCAAAGAAAGGAGAAAGGAACTTTTGCTTTGCTGTGACTTTCATCAACTTGTGAAGGATCTCCAAGGGCTTGATTTTAGAGCTTGCCTCCTGCTGAAGTCTCAGGGACAACAGACTTCACCCACCAGCTCCCCCTGTATTCCCTTGCTGGGAATTTGGACCTTCTGACACACTTGCGTGTCTCTGGGAGCTGGAAGCGCGACTCAACACGAAGAAGCGTGTCGCCGCAGCCGCTGAGTCCCGCATCGCCGGAGAAGAGTGTCGCCGTCGCATCAGACGCCGGCGCATCCCTGAAGAAGCGCGCCGCATCCTTCGAAGCGCCTCGCAGCACCGGAGAAGAGTGTCGCCGTCGCATCAGACGCCGTCGCATCCCCGGGGCAGAGTATCGACCTCGCATCAGATGCCGACGCATCGCAACACGAGGGCGCGCCCCGCATCCCAGGAGAAGATCGTCGACCTCGCATCAGACGCCGTCGCATCGCCAGAGAAGCGTGTCGCAGGGCCTGTCGCAGCTCCAAAGACTCATCGAAATCGCCGCACGGCCGTCGGGCGTGCACGCATCACCTCTTCGTTGTCGCAACCTCAAGAAGACGCCACTTTGTTTCTTTTGCACCAGATCTTCAACGCATCACCGTCCTTGCGTGTAAGGGACTACCGCATCACCTTCCCTGCAACACTTTTCGTTGCCCTGCGTTACGCATCTTAAGGTACATTGAACTCAAAGTGTCGCATTTCCATTGTAAGAGACTCAAGCTAATTCTAACATCTTTAAAGTACAGTATTGTGGATTATTTTTGTCGTTTATGGTCTTGTGGTAAATCTATATAAAAGATACTTATTTTTATAATACAACCTGTGTGGTGTCCATTTGTAGTGTTGTCACTGGATTACTGTATGTGTTCACAAATGCTTTACACACTGCCTCTGAACTAAGCCTGTCTGCTCGTGCCAAGCTACCAAGAGGGTGAGCAGGGGTTATTTCAGGAGTGTATCCCCTTACCCTGACTAGAAGCAAGGGTCCCTATTTGGACAAAGGTACCTACCGCTGCCAACTAGAGACCCCCAGTTCTAACAGTGATGCACTGGTCCCACGTGGTATGCACCAGTTCAGTTCCAGAAACAGTGGAGATGGGTCACTTTTGCTTCTGGCAGCAGAGGATGCGTTGGTTCCACTGGAGCAAGCACCTTGATCCACTTCCAATAGACCAGGACAGGAGCAGAGGATAAGACTTTGGTATCCCTGAGTCTTAGAACAGAATGCAAGCCAGCATGCCCTTTGAGATCACCCTGGGTTCAAGCAAGAGTGCAGTTCTTCCTCAGCGGGGCAGGGGGAGCAGGCTACAGGGCAGGACAGCAGAGAAGCAGTTCTTTCAAAGCAGCAGTCCTTGTAGCAGCACAGCAGTCCTTCCTTCTGCCAGAGTTCTTCACAGGTCCAGAAATGTCAGATTTGGTGGGGTCAGAGACCCAGAGATTTTGTGCCTTTGAAGTGGAGGTGACTTCAAAGAGGGGCTTTAAATTGCACCGAGATTCTCCCTCCCAGCTCTGTATCCAGACTCACTACAGGGAGGTATGCAGCCCTTTGTGTGGATATAGGTCACTGCCTATTCAGGTGTAAATGTCAGCTCCTTCCTCACATCCTGCCCAGGATGACCCATCAGGATGCAGATGACCACCCCAGTCACACCTAACCTTCCTTTGTGTGTGACTGTCTAGAGAGAATGCACAAAGTCCAGCTGTCAACTACCCCAGACTTGTATTGGAGGCAGGCTGCATGCACACAGAGGTGAGAGCTGAGAAATGCCATCTTTCTAAAAGTGGCATTTCTAAAAGGGTAAATGATAAATTCAACTTTTGCCAGCAAAGAGGATTTTTCATTATCATTTCAAGTATATGAAACATGACAGAGCTACTTCTTCTCAATCAGAAATTACAGCTTATAAGTGTAATAATGAATTCCCAATTTTAATCTATGAGAAGGGTAGGCCTTACAGTAGTGAAAAGCGAATTTGGGTGTTTTTTACTACTAGGACATGCAAAACTTAACAGTACATATCCTACCTTTTAATTATGAGCACACTGCCCTATGGGCTACCTGGGGCCTACCTTAGGGGTGACATATATAACAAAAGGGGAGTTTAAGGCATGGCAAGGGGTTTTAAAAGTCAAGTTGACATGGCAGTAAAACTGCACATACAGGCTCTGCAGTGGCAGGCCTGAGACATATTTTATGTGCTATTGGTCTGGGTGGCACAAGCAGTGCTGCAGGCCCTCTAGTAACATTTAAGTTACAGGCCCTGGGCACATGTAGTGCCATTTACTAGGGACTTATAGATAAATTAAATACGTCAGTTGTGGATAAGTCAGTTAAACCTTGTTTTAGGGGAGAAGCACATGCACTTTAGCACTGATTAGCAGTGGTAAAGTGCTAAGAGTCCAAAGGCCAACAAAACAAAATCAGCAAAAAAGCAAAAAGGGGAGGCAAACAGGCAAAGATTTTGGGGAAGACCACCGAAAGGCTGTCAGGTCCAACAACCTCCCTCTGTTAGCACAATCTACACCAGTCCTGTTCACATCAGGAACACGAAAATAGCACCCTACAAGAACAGAAAAATAGTGAGAATATTGTGGGATTTTAATTTAGTTGATAATAATAATCATCATCATCATAATAATAATAATAATCATCATCATAACTATCATCAAAATCATAGTAATTGGAAATAACATAAACATGAGGAACAGCTCTAAGCAATCAATGTTCTTAACTGGAATGCATTACAACAAACAGCACTTGTGACTTCCAAAGACAACCTTAAACAAGAACTTTCAATTACATTAATCACATTGTTGGATGCTGATTTCTGGCTCATCCTTAAAGTTTGAGAGCACACTGAACCTTCTATCCAAACTTCCCACAACCAACAGGTCTTCTTTAATTCTGTGATATTCTGGTGTGTTATTGTAGCCCTTTGCATGTTCCATCTGCCATGAAATTCTATTTCTGCAAGAGTCAAAATATAGGAAATCAAGGAAATGAAATCAGCAATGCAGTGACGATACCAGTCAAGTCACTATTTCTTTCGATGCAGTAATAAGCCAATGTTCACATTTGATACAGTGGATGGAGCAACTCAGGCAGAACCAGAAGTTTTAGGAGGAGAAATGGATTAGAGGCTTAGACACCCACCATAGAAACTAGGGACCTGGGCTCCAATCACAACTTCGACATCTGACTGGAAACTGTGTGGTTCTATACAAATCTCTTCTTCTCCATGTGCCAATATATGTGTGAAATGTAATGCAATTGTAAATCTAATAAATCTAATGACACTGTGCAATTCAAATGTGTAATTCCCCCATTGATGTACATGATCTTATATCGTCTCCCTGAACCCACATATTGATGTGCAGTGCTCTGTTACTACCCAGCCAGGTTTCTCCTTGTAAATGCCAATGCATACACACATGAGATGAGCCATCATCATCATAAAGAGGCAATGGGTAGTCTTAGGCCCAAGGTGAGCTCAGTTCAACAAGTAACATACGATAACAGGAGATATACATGGACTTTCAGACATCCTTGTGGATAGATGCAGAAGTGAGGGGTGAGGATGGCACAAACTCAAGATAGATTTTAGAGCAAAGAGGAGCAAATCAGTTGATATAAATCAGGTATTCCTGAAGCTTTTAGAGGTTTCAGATGTCAACAAAGAATGCCCGGGCTTGAGTGCACCATGATTGAAGTGGAATATGTTGAAAGGGATTGTTCAAAACATTATTCCAGTAGGCACTATGTACCTTTGGGAGTGCCAAGCACTACCTTAAGGTATTTCTGAAATGTGGTTAACTAGTTATACAGGAAACGTTTCCTTACACTATTGAGGGCAGCAATCGAGCTCCGTGCAGTCACTAAAATTGGCAGATGGTGGAGCAAATAATTTCTAGCTTCTAGTATGGGGTTGGAGGGACTAACTAGGAAAGGTCTATAATTGACTAATAGGCACGGATCATGCTGACATCCTGTGCACTAGTGTTAGATCTGTCAGCCTTAGGGTGGTCTTTTTTAAGGGTGAGCGGAGCAGGCGTAGTGCCTCTACGCGAAGTTCCACGGAGTGGGAAAACAACTCTGTGGAACTTCGCTCCACTCCACGCCCTCCCAAAGTAATTATAAAGTAATAAAAAAGGCACTTACCTGCCGTGGCTGCCTCCTCCTCGCCATGGCCACTCTCCTTCCTCGTCCTCGCCGTCCTTCTTCTTAGATAACCCCTACGTTGGACGTCTTGCGCGTGCAAAAATGAACCTTTTGCCATGTCCAAACCTTCCTTTTTAGGTCGAGCGTAGACAGCGTTTGCGCTGTCGCTTAGCGACTGACCTCTTGTGTATAGTTTAGCAGTTGAACTCCTCCCATTGCTGCCAGATGTTTTTTATTTGGCTGTGTTACTGTCCTTCACAAAAACTTGTTTGCCAATTGGTAATCCTCCCTTTATGTCCCTCCTTTTCGTTTCCGTTTCGGCCGGATGCAGCACTGACTAAGTACTATATTGTTACGCCTTAGGTGTTGATGTATTCGTCTGAGGACTTCTTTTCTTGTTATTCTGTTTCCGTGCCTCAGCTCCATACATGCTTTATGTCCAATGCGCTTTCCGTTTTTACAAACGATTTTTAAAACAAGCAAACCTCTTTCTTATTAGTCTTATACAAAGTTGATACATTTTGAGGACAACAGCGCAGCGCACGCTTATGGACGCTACTTTAAAAGTTCAGCCTAGTGCCGATCACTTTAATATTGTGGGCGTAGCCTTTGTGACGCTCAGGGAACGTCACTCTCACTATCGAAGATGGTTGGCTCAGGCGGCTACTGGCACGGAGGAGAGACGTCATTGCTGTAGAAGTGTTTACTCAGGGTTGCTGTAGGCTATGTGAGTGTTTCTCTCGGGTTTCTCTTTCCAGATTGTGAGGTTACCATCAGTGTTGTTTCCTCTAAACAAACTCAATAGAAATTGGAGCAAAATTCATGGAATGTTAAAACAAATGGCGCCACTTTGTATGAGCCTGTGACAGCAGCTGTTAACCTTCGCCACCCATTGTGCAGCTGCTCAAAGTTGCATTGTTGCTTCCCTGTTTACTTGTGACTGGCTCACTATTTGATCAACATCCATCCCTCATTCAAGCGAATTGCTTCTTCAGCAGAGATAATAGCGCTTTAGAAGGATAACCAAAGAAGGAAATGTTGCTAAAACACCTGCGTAAAAAGTTCTCTTCATTCGCTATGTGCTGTGATCATACGTAGGTCCCATGCTATGTGCAGCACCGTACACTATTCCTGCTGTTTTTAGAAAGCCAAAGTCACTCTGCTTTCAGGGATATGTATTTTTGTGTGGCAAAATTTAAGTAACATCCTGTGATTCTGGGCAAATCACTTAGGGGCATATTAGCAAGAACCTCGTTAAAATTATCGCCGTTTTAGCGGCAGGAAACTGCCGCTAAAACGGCGATAATGGGCTTGCTAATATGCGTTATAGAATTCCAATAGAAGCCCAGGTTAGATGTCCTGCACATCTAACCTGGGCTTCTATTGGAATTCTATAACCCATATTAGTAAGCCCATTATCGCCGTTTTAGCGGCAGTTTCCTGCCGCTAAAACGGCGATAATTTTAACGAGGTTCTTGCTAATATGCCCCTTAATCTTTCTGCGACTCCAAAAAAATTTATGTGTCCTTATATAAAGTAACTGGTGCTCATGTAAAGCGTTCCATTACCTTCTAGTCGAGTTCACGCTGTATAAATAAAACTGCAAAAAACAAAGTATGGAATCAAAGAGCTATTGGTTAAAAAGCCAAGATGACATAGTGCTATTCAGCTGCCGTTCTTCACAGTTTATTTTTACGTACTCATTTACATGCCCATGGTGCAGGGCTTTCATAAAGTCTGCAGGGCAGGCAGGTTCTTAGATGTTTTCAAAACTTGCACGGTGCATGGTTTACAGTGGAAAGCACTGGCATATTATTGTTGTGACTGTCAGACAACGAAGAACTGGCAATGCTCAATGCTAGCAGGCATGAGGCTGCCTAAAGGGCTGTCTCTTTGCAAGACTGGCGGGAAGTGCAGGGCTGGAAAGCAACAAGATTGGTATAGTGCAAGGGCGTTGTCACAGTCAACTTTTCATGGCTGGCATTATGCGTGATTGGCATGCTCTATGCCTGGCATTGCAAAGGGCCATGGCTGGTATTGACGAGTGCTGGCAGTCTGCATTACTGGCAGATCGCAATGTTGTCTTCATTGCCAAAAGTGTGCAAGGATAGCAGAGAGGGTTCAGGGCTGCACGAGCACTGGTGCACTAGGCCACGTTTGCACACAAATGTCAATGGGGCTGATGGTGTGAGGGGCAACTTGAAGGACTGTCTGTGCAAAGCTGTCTCTGCAAAGCTACCTGCGGGGCTCTCTGCACAAGGCGATCTCTTTACATTTATCCATGTATTGCCACAATTGATACTCCCAGGGAAAATCAAATAAGGAAGGAGAATGAAGAAACTCTGTCGTGTGAGTGTGTTACGCTCCTGGTCAGTATGTGGTGTTTGTTTACATAAAGGAAGGAGAACCCTAGCGTGGCATGCTTCATCATAGGGCCGGCTCCTCACTCATGCTATATGTCTTCGCTTTGAGTGGGCTTAATCGCCTTAATGAAGGAGTATTCAAAGTTGAGATGGTGTTATTATGGACACTATCACAGAAATGGAATCTAAAATTAACTAGGTGCCAGTCGTAGACTTTGTTATGGCTGCCTCCTAGTAAGGGAAAAAACAAATGGGGTAAATGAAAGTGGCAGCAGTAACCGGAGTGGAGTCATCAAAATGTGGGACTGGAGGCGCCAGAGCCGAGAGGAGTGATTTCAGTGCATCAGCAGACCAGGAGCTGAGGAGACTGGGAGGCTCCACAGCTGAGACAGTTAAGGATGCCACTCCTTTCCAAGGCCTGGGTAATGGTTGTGGATGTACATACATGCATGAGTGCAAATTTGTATGTTAAAATGCACATGCTTCGGTGTGTAAGCATGTGTACACATTTTTGTGTGTGTATTCCTCTGTGCCTGGCATTGTATTCCTCCCTGACAGATGGTGTTGTTCCTAAAAAGCTAAGCCGGGTGTCCGAGATCACCAGATGTTTATGGTACCCCTCCATCATAAGAGGTTAATCTTTGGCACTATTGTGTCCAATCCTGGCATAATTGTGACCGTGAGATAATAGAAGCCACCCTTCACATATTTTAGGCTTTCTGGTCGTGTGGTAAACTGGCAGCCATTTTTGAAATGTTGTGAGCATCATGGAACGAATTGTGGCCATCCCTGGCATAATGGTGGCCAATAATGAAATATTGTGTTCATCCTGGTCATTATGATGTGCAGCCTTGGCACAACAGTGGGCCTGGCATAATGGTGGACATTACTGTCGTATTTTAGACATCCATGTCATTTGATCGTAATACCTGGTCATCTAGTGCAGAGCCTCTATAGGAGGCATTTGTGTATTTGAGTAATTAATAAAAACGTATGCTTCTTTCAGAAAAAGACAAGCTTTTCTTTAGAAAATTGAGTTTGTTTAGTCAAAAAGAAAAGTTGTATTTGATTAAAAAACATATGTTTGAAGGCGTTCAAAGCTGATTTTTGAATAATAATTCAGGTTGAGTGAGGAAGATTTATTGCTGTGGTCTTGTCTGTTGTACTAGAGAGCACTTGCTGTTTCAGGTTGTTATTTTTATTACTGGAGTTTAGGCATTCACAGTGATAATGCGTTTCCTGACGTTTCTGCTGGTTACCCTGTCTGAAGCCCTGGGATGATCACTATTGATATGCTGTTGTGGCATGGTCACTGCTGTAATGTTATCAGGAGTAGTTACTGTTGTCCCAATTATCAAAGTTGTTTATAGCTTAGGATGATTTTCCCTGATCATAAGTAGCTCTCATTTTAGACCAGGTTGGACACCCCTGATCTAGACCAAAAGGGTCTGGGACTTTCATCAAAATTGAAGCCCCCATTGGTTCTGCACTATTGTAAATCAAGTTACCCATATCGGGACCCTGTGTATGTCGGCTTATAAGGATTGGAGCAGCAAGCATCTCTGTCAACTTTTACTGAGGACAAAAGAGCGATAACAGGGGCAACAGCTAGTAAATACACTGTTCTACTGGATTTGCACAACATTTTCAAATTATTCATTGCATCGCAGAGGAATGATGCTTCAGGTGGTTTGGCATTTTAGATTATTGTTTTTACCAATTGTGTTATTTACTTATTTGACTTATTCTTTTACCTGCCTGTTTTTAACAGAAATGGCTGTGACTGGAATGACACAACCATCACAATTTTGCCTGATGCTGGTGATACAATCATACCGTGACCAAGGTGGAAGAAATTATTTGACTCCTATTTAGTAGCTATAGGTGGTGAAGAGTTTTCTGCATCCAGGAAACAGGGTGTATGTATTGTAACACAAACTTGGTATGGAGAGGAGGGAAATTTATGAACGCTTGGAGTAGTGAAATATAGGAAATGCTTAAAGAAACCCATGAGTCTTATATAAAATATAAGTAAAAATGTAGGATTAGCATTTTGGAAAACAGATAAATGTTTTGGAGAGACAAATTTTTAGGTCGAGCCTGGGCAGCGCATGCGCTGTTCTGCAAGGCATGCTATATTTAGTTATGGGATTGAAGCTCCGCCCATATTTTTCATTGACTTGTGTTATTGTCCTTTGGAAACTGTGGCTTTTCATTGGTCAATAGGCTTAGTAGCCCCTCCTTAGTACCACCTTGTCTCATTTTGTAATCTCCCATGAGGACACCCTCTTTTACATGTGTTGTTGCTCGGTCAGCTTTAATTACAGCCTCCGAGCACTATTTCGTTTAATGGTTTTCACGTGCCTGCTGTTGCAGGCAGAACACGCTCTCTCGCAACACTTTATTCTTATTTTTTTTTACATAGCACGGCACGCCACGCTGATAGTGGCGGTCACGCCTTTGCTTTATTTGCTTCGCCAAATGCGGGCGCATATTTTTTTTAAAAACTATTAAATTCTTTATTTTTCAATTGCCCCATGCCGCACTTATACTTTAATAGCAGCCGTGCCCCTTTCCATAAACAAGCCGAGTCTAAGGAAAGGGGCGCGGCCGCCATTAAAGTGAAAGCGCGGCATGGGGCACTTTTACAAAAGTAAGCATTTGTTCCTCAACTTAACAAACAAATGCTTTTTTTTGTAAATACGCCCCATACCATGCTTTCAATTTAATGGCGGCGGCACCCCTTTCTCTAGACACAGCTCGTCTAAGGAAAGGAGCACAACCGCCGTTAAAGCGCAGCATGGGCTTTTTTATAAACAAGCATGTGTAATGCAATAGGTGTCGCATTTACGAAAGTCTCTGTTGGGTGGTGTAAACACAGTTGTAGCGCTGACTGAGGCAAACAAGCATTTGCAATGCAATAGGTCTCGCATTTGGCACAGTTTGAGCTCTTGGCATTGTAAATGACAATGCCTTTTATTTATGTGTTGGTTTTTAAAACATAAATAAAAGGCATTTTCATTTACAATGCCAATGGCTTAAACTCTGGAAAATGCGAGACCTATTGCATTGCAAATGCTTGTTTATACATGTACTGCTGTTGAAGGACTACCGCTCTGCTGGACTGCGCTTCGCTAGATTCCTGCTTTGCTGTGCTGATCTGCTGCCTGCTACCCCCTTGCCTGGGTGAGAAGGACTGGACTTGCATTTCTTGTCCCAGAACCCAGAGTGACTCCAAGGGCTAGTTGGCTGGCCTTCTGATTTGAAGCCTCAGGGACATAGGCATCCAACCCCTGCACCTGGACTCTGCCATCTGTGAGTCTACCCAGCCAAGTGGTGCCATGCCAGTCCTGGACGCTTAGAAGTGGGCCTAAGGTGCTTGTCAGCGGAACCAATGCATCTTCTCTGCTGAGCGACGCATCCCCAAGCAGAACCGATGCATCCACTTGGCTGAGCAGGGCATCCCCTAGAGAGACCTGATGCATTGTCACTGCTGCGTGGATTGGACCCATTGCAAAAGACTTGCATTGCTGCCGCAACCCGCATCTTAAGACCGACGCATCGCCTTGGAATCCACCACTGCACAACACTTTCCCTGGCACAAGTCCTTGCATCTTTCATCGACTGATGCCTCGGCTACGACACCGAAACTCCGCATCGCAGCTTCACCGCTCATCAGAATCAGTGCATCGCCTCCACTACGCATCGCATCTCCGACACCAGACTTCACATCGCAAGCCCTGTCGACGGGATCCTCGACATTGATGCAACAGGACTTCGCACCACAGCCTCGCCGCATCTCAGAACCGATGCATCGCCGTGGCTGTGCGACACATCTTTGACGCTGATCCATGCATTGCTCCACAACCAGGATTAACGTACCGTGTTCAGCAGGCCTAACTGGGTCCCAGTAGCTGGCCCGCACTCCATCATGGTGAGCCTGAGCTTGTGACTTTGTCCTTGCCTAGCACGACCAGTTATCTCCAATATTGCCTTGTGCTTTTTGGTGCTGTTTCTGACTATAAACTTTAAACTTAAATTAATCTAGTTCTACTCATTGGATTTTTCTAGTTGTGCTCTTTTTTTATTAATTAAAGTCAGTTCTATATTTCTAACCTGGTGCAGGATCCATTTTGCATGGTGTTTTCACTGTTTTACTGTTTGAAGTTTTGCACAAATACTAACACATTGCCAGAAACCGGTCCCAAGATGCTTGTTTCCGGTCCAGGGAAGACATGGCTTGGCAGTTCGGGCTGGACTGTTCCCATGAGGCACAGGGTCAGACTGATTTGCATATGGCCATGTCTGAACTGGGGTGGCGGAGTGAGCTAAAGAACGATGATGGATTAAACCCAGATCAGTTGACTGGGGGTGAGTGCTTGCAATGTTCAACACTCCGTCCATCATCCCCTTTGGTTTTGCTATGTTCGCCCTAAGTTGGCAGGGTATGCCCAGACGTGGGTCCCTTGCTCACTTTGCCACTGGATTCAAGATAGCCTGGCTGATGACGGCTGTAAGCCAGAAACCGGTCCCAGGATGCTTGTTTCCGGTCCAGGGAAGACATGGCTTGGCAATTCGGGCTGGACTGTTCCCATGAGGCACAGGGTCAGACTGATTTGCATATGGCCATGTCTGAACTGGGGTGGCGGAGTGAGCTAAAGAATGATGATGGATTAAACCCAGATCAGTTGACTGGGGGTGAGTGCTTGCAATGTTCAACACTCCGTCCATCATCCCCTTTGGTTTTGCTATGTTCGCCCTAAGTTGGCAGGGTATGCCCAGACGTGGGTCCCTTGCTCACTTTGCCTCTGGATTCAAGATAGCCTGGCTGATGACGGCTGTAAGCCAGAAACCGGTCCCAGGATGCTTGTTTCCGGTCCAGGGAAGACATGGCTTGGCAGTTCGGGCTCGACTGTTCCCATGAGGCACAGGGTCAGACTGATTTGCATATGGCCATGTCTGAACTGGGGTGGCGGAGTGAGCTAAAGAATGATGATGGATTAAACCCAGATCAGTTGACTGGGGGTGAGTGCTTGCAATGTTCAACACTCCGTCCATCATCCCCTTTGGTTTTTCTAAGTTAAGCCTGACTGCTCTGTACCAAACTACCAGTGGGTGAGCACAGGTTAATTTAGGGTATGCCTGACCCTTACTGTGAATAGGATTGTGGTTGCTGCTTGACCAGGTCTCATACCCCAATGAACCAGTAAGCCAATTTCTAACATTAATGACAGCGGTGGGATAAGAACTTGTGATTGTGCAGTGCCATACAGTGATGTGGTGTACACTACCATCCCATATCTAAGACTAATTCAAGTTTAAATTCTCCCTGATTGACCTATTTGGTTTTCAAAATTACCTCGCTGATGGTTGTGCCTGAAACTACACCGTAGGAATGGAATTTGAGCTCGTCAACATAGAGGTCTAAACTGTGGCCCAGCTCAAGGATTTCTGCAAGGAGTTTGGGCTTCCTTCCAAGAGCACCACCAGGAAGGTGGAATTGGGAAAGGCGCTGAGAGCCTGGACAGAAGCCCACTCCGCACTGGTTGAAACCACTGGAGAGGATGAGGAGATGGAGGGGCATGAGGAGGACCCTTCTGAGGAGCCACCTGCAGTGGAAGGGAATGACTTGACCCCTGGAATGGAGCCCCCTGCCAGGGCAAGGAAGGGAGCAGTCTCTCTTCCCATGGCCTATCCCCAGAGGAACTGGCAGAAAGAAGGGAGGAGAGGGAGTTCAAACTACAGCTGGCCCAGTTACAAATGGAGGAAAGGAAACTGGCAATGGAGGAGAAAAAGGCTGAAAGGACCTTGGAAGAGATAAAATTGTTACTGGCTCACGAACTGACCCCGGAGGAGCTGGACATCAAAGCCAGGCAGTCAGATTCCAGCAGTAATGGTGGAAGCATAACCACAGTGTCTGAAGGAGACAAAAGATTTCGCATTCCCAAGGGTTTGGTGCCCAGTTATGTGGAGGCATTTTAACAAATGTTTTTCTCACTCTAGAGGTTGTGGAAAAAACCAGGTACAGTCCAGTGAAAGTCATTTTAATTGTAAGGTTTGGACTGACCCCAGAAAAGTGCTGCCAAAGGTTCAGGGACAGCCAGAAGCTCCCCAACCAGTCCTGGGTAGATTTTGTGGATTACTCCAGCAAGGGTACTGAATGGCTGGGTGAGGGGCAATATGGTGAATGGTTAAAATGGGCTCTACTATCTGATTATGAGAGAGCACCTGCTCAGTATTTGTTTTCAATAGCTGCACTAGTATTTAGTTGAAAGTAAGCTGACTGACCCCAGGAAGTTTCCTGAAGAGCTGGACTTCTGGGCTAGCACCAGAGTGTCCAAAAAGGTCTCTGGAGAAGACTTACACAAGGGCCGTCAGGGGTCCCACCAGAAGAAAGAGGGGCGAAAAAAACCTAAAAGTAAGGAGTTCTCTAAAGGCCCCCAAAATAGTTTTCAAGGGAGTAGTGGTAGCCAATTCCAGTCTGAGCCTAAGAAGAAGGCATTCTTTCACAAGTAGACATTGAGGTGTGTGCCCCAATGCGCAGAGTGCTACAAGTATGGGCACTCCAAGGGTGGGCAGACACCTGGATTGGTGAGTGTAGCGCTCGGGGAGGATATAGTCCCAGCTAACTTTAAGGGGGGCAGACAAAGGTGACCCTAGTTTACATGGGGGATTAAGAGATGGTGACAAAAGTCCATATGCCTGCCAATACTTCAAAGTACAGGCAGTGGGTCACCATCAATGGGCAATGGTTGGATGCTGTAAGAGAAACAGAAGCCAGCATAACTAGTCCAAAGAGTCAGGTGGTGTCCTCAAAGCAGGTCCTCCCTAACACATCATTGCACTAAATCATACCGGCAACCATTGTGAGAGCCATCTACTGGTGGCTCTGGTTCCTTTTCAGTAGGGGGTCTTAGGTTCTATAAAAGTAGCTGTCAGCCCTGTCATGCCAATAAATCGTCTGTTGGGCAGTGACCTGGAGCACACTACCTGGAGGGAGGTGGAGGTAAGGTCATACTTGGAGATATTGGGATTGCACAGTGGGTCTGTATGTCCACACAGTCCATGTCTTCCCGACAAGGGAGTCAAGGGAGTCTGGATCCTGGAACAATGGCCCAGACAGCTGCCAAGAAAGAGAGGGTAAAGGGGTGTGGGAAATCAACCCCTGGAGATTCTCATGGTCGAGGTGTACAGGGCCCCTGAGGAGAATTCCCCTGAGCCAACTGGGAAGGACATTGCTGCCCTGGGTGACCTACCTGAGCTTGCCGGTTGGCAAGTTGAGGGTGGGCCCACCACTGAGGATTTATGCAAGGTGCAGAAAGAGTGCCCCACACTAGAGGGCTTGAGGTGGCAAGCTGAGGCCCAGACAGCAGGTGATACCTCAGGAGATCACCTGATCTATTGGGAGAATGACCTCCTATTTAGTGAGCCTACGCTCCTGGATCTGGGGCATTGGCTGGTAGTCCCCCAGTGTTACAGGGCCTATCTTCTGGGTTTGGCTCATGACTTACCCCATGCAGACATCTAGGGCAAGACAAGACCTGTGCAAGGCTTGTTCCCCACCTTTATTGGCCCCGGATGAAGCCGGCCTCAGATGCATTCTGCCGGTCCTGTCCTACCTGCCAAGCCAGTGGGAAGTCAGGGGAAAAGCTCAAAGCTCCCCTGACCCCATTACCTGTCATTGGCACTCCCTTTGAAAGGGTAGGCATCAACATTGTTGGACTCCAAGACAGATTTAGCCAACAGATTTGTCCTGGTCTTGGTGGGCCATGCCACTCGCTACCCAGAGGCCACCACTCTGAGAACGGTGACTGCACCTGTGGTAGTCAGGGCCGTGATGGAGATTCATGTGGGGTTCCCCAAATAGGGAGTGTCCGACAGAGGCGCTAACTTCATGTCAGCGTACATGAAGTTCATTCCCATGTGGAATGAGTGTGGGGTAACTTAAAAGTTCTCCACACCCTATTACCCCCAAACCAATGATCTTGTGGAGAGATTCAATAAGACCTTGAAAGGCATGATAAGGTGCCTCCCTAAGCCTATGAGACATAAGTGGAATGTCCATCTTCCATGCTTTTTCTTTGCCTACAGGGAGATGCCACAGAAGGGAGTAGGGTTCAGCCCCTTTGAACTCCTCTATGGCCACCTTGCCAAGGAACCTCTTAGCCCTGTGAGAGAGGAGTGGGAGCAAGCTTCCAGGAAACTGCCTCAGGATGTGGTCAACTACATGCTGGTCCTCCGCAATCAGATGCATCACTTCAGGAAGAGGGTGAAAAGTAACCTTGAGGCCAGTCAAGAGGTTATGAAGCTCTGGTATGACCGGAAGGCCACTCTGGTGGAGTTTCAACCTGAACAGAAAGTGTGGGTCATGGAGCCTGTAGAGCCCAGAGCTCTCTAGGACTGCTGGACAGGCCCATATGAGGTGAGGGAGTGGAAGGGGGAGTCCACCTACTTGGTAGTACTCAAGTCCTCTTGGAACCCCTTAAGGATACTCCACGTGAACTGCCTCAAACCACACTTTGAGACGTCCGAAATGAGCATGCTCCTGGTGATAGATGAGGGAGTGGAGGAGCAGAGCTAGCCTCTACCTGACCTCCTGTCTGACCAGGAACACGATTGGTCAGTGGAAGGTGTCAACCTCTCTCCTAAACTGACCCCAGAACAGCAGAGTGACTGTTACCAGTTGCTGGGAAGGTTAGCTTCTCTGTTCTCCCTCACCCCTGGACTCACACACCTGTGCGTCCATGACATAGATACTGGAGACAGTCTACCTGTTAAAACCACAATTTACAGGTTGTCAGATAAGGTGAGGCCCAGTATCAAGGAGGAAGTCTCCAAGATGCTGACATTAGGGGTGATTGAGCCCTCCAGCAGTCCCGTGTCCACCCCTGTGGTGCTAGTACCCAAGGCTGCCCCACCGGGCACTACTCCAGAACTTAGGTTCTGTGTGGACTACCAGAGCCTCAACTCTGTCATGAAAACTGACGCCCACCCCATCCCCCAAGCTGATGAGCTCATAGACAGGCTGGGCACTGCCAAGTTCCTTAGTACCTTTGATTTGACATCGAGATACTGGAAGATCGCTCTGATGAGGGGGCCAAAGAGAGTTCTGCATTGTTAAATTCCAAAGGGCCACTTTCAGTTCCAGCTGATGTCCTTTGGTTTAAAGAATGCCCCTCCCACCTTTCAGAAGATGGACAACAGGGTCCTAGCTGGGAAGGAGGCATTCTGTGCCACCTACCTGGACAACACAGCTGTCTGCAGCTCTATCTGGTAGGAAAACCTGTACAACCTCCAGGAGGTGCTTCTGGCCCTGCAGCAGGCAGGCCTGACTATCAAGGCCAGTAAGTGCCAGACTGGGCAGGGCTTCGTGTTTTATCAGGACAACATGGTGAACAGGGGCAAGGGGCAGCCCCTCCAGGTTAAGACTATCATACCCTGGCAACCCCCTAAAAGACAGACTGAAGTGAGGACTTCCTGGGCTTCACAGGATACACTGAGGTTTGTTAAGGGATATGGCACCATTGTTTTCCCTTTTAACAGAGCTGACTTGTAAGAAACAGCCCAGACAGATGATCTGGACAGAGGCCTGCCAGAAAGCCTTTGTTACCCTCAAGGAGGCCGTGTGTACAGCACCCTTGCTCAAGGCTCCTGACTTCTCCAAGGAGTTCATAGCCATCTGCAAACTGGTGCCACCCCAGTCCTGGACCCTTGGAGGTGTGCCTAGATGCTTGCCACTGGAACTGATGCATCTTCTCTGCTGAGCGATGCATCCACGAGCAGAACTGACGCATCTCCTCGGCTGAGCAAAGCGATACCAAAGGGGATGATGGACGGAGCGCTTGAGCTAATCAAACACTCACCCCCAGTCAACTGATCTGGGTTTAATCCATCATCATTCTTTAGCTCACTCCACCACCCCAGTTCAGACATGGCCATATGCAAATCAGTCTGACCCTGTGCCTCATGGGAACAGTCCAGCCCGAACTGCCAAGCCATGTCTTCCCTGGACCGGAAACAAGCATCCTGGGACCGGTTTCTGGATATTCAGCCGTCATCAGCCAGGCTAGCTTGAATCCAGTGGCAAAGTGAGCAAGGGACCCACGTCTGGGCATACCCTGCCAACTTAGGGTGAACAAAGCGATACCAAAGGGGATGATGGACGGAGCGCTTGTGCTAATCAAACACTCAGCCCCAGTCAACTGATCTGGGTTTAATCCATCATCATTCTTTAGCTCACTCCACCACGTCAGTTCCTCGGCTGAGCGGCACATCCCTGAGCAGACCCGGTGTATAGCTGCTGCTGCATGGATTGGACCCATCTCATGAGACTTGAATCACCGGTGCAACCCGCATGTTGGGACCAACACATCACTTTCAGAACCACCACTGTGCATTGCTTTCCCTGGCGCAAGTCCCCGCATCTCTCGTTGATGGCAGCCTCGATGATGATGACAAAACTTCACATCGCAGCTTCACCGCTCATCGGAATTGACGCATCGCCTCAGCTGCACATCGTATCCCAGACACTGGACTTCATATCGCAGGCCCCATCGATGAGATCCTCAAAGTCAAAGCAACAGGACCTTGCAACTCAGTCTTGCCCCAACTCGGAACTGATGCATTGCCACGACTACGCGACGCACCTTCGACGCGGATCCACGCAACGCTCTGCAACCAGGGTTTAGGGCATTATGTTCAGCTAGCCTAACTGGGTACCTGTAGCTGGCCCACACTTCATCGCGGTTGGCCTGAACTTGTGAATTTGTCCCGGTTTGGCACAACCAGATACCCCAATGCGCTTTGTGCTTTTTGGTACTATTTCTCACTATAAATGTTACATTTCAATAACTCCAGTTCTACTCATTGTTTTTTTTTTTTGCTATGGTCTTGTTTTAATTATTAAAGTCAGTTCTAGTTTTCTAACCTCTTGTGTGATGTTTTCACTGTTTTACTGTTTGAAGTGTTTCACAAACACTTTACACATTGCCTCTAAGTTAAGCCTGACTGCTCTGTGCCAAGCTACCAGAGGGTGAGCACGGGTTAATTTAGGGTTTGCCTGCCCCATACCCTGACTAGGATTTTGGTTGCTGCTTGTGCAGGACTCATGCCCCAGGCAACCTGTAACCCAATTTCTAACAATTAGGCTGCAATGAGACTAGTTATGCATGCACTGGAAGAGAAGGATCTTCATATCCTTAGGAGCATCCAGTGCAGACCAGTTTTGATGATAATGTGTGGCTTCAGTTCACAGGAAGGTATGATGGGCCAGGGAGATGTGGTCTAATGGCTAGAGCTACCGAGTTTGGAACTGAGAAACGAGGTTTGAGTGCCAGTGCCTGCTCAACAACGCATGATTCTTGGAAAGTCATGTAATCTTCTTGTGCCTAAAAAAAATCAATCTGACATTGTCCAATGTAATCTGGTAATTGTGTAAAGTGCTCCAATGACCTTGGGCCGAGTTTGCGCTATATAAAACTGCAACAAAAAAAAGAGGTGGGCAAGCAATCATTTATTAAAGTGCAGTAGGAGACAATGATGAAGGGGATAAATAGAGCATGTTAGAAGAGCTAGGATGGAGTTTGATTGGTCTTCACGTATGCCATTCAAAGGAGAACAGAATTATGGTAATTATGACCCCTTTCCCAGAGAATAAAGAGTAGCTGGGGAACAAATGACCAAACACTCTGAGTTTGCATACTCAGTGTACCAACCACCCTCAGGTGGTCGATGGGTATCAACATCAAATATGTACATAGCCGCTCACTGCATCCCTCACTGGCCATGCACGACTGCACTGCCACTGTCCTTTCACTGACTTTCTACCCTGCCCCGTACCAGCTCACCGTTCTTCTGTAGGGTGGGGTATTCTGCATTAGCAAATCAGTCTGCACACCAACTTCATCTTCTGCTAAAAACTAAAATCATCATTATTTCACAAGAGTAGGTACCTTCATACTCCTCAAGGTGAAAGAAAATTAGGTTACCAAGAAGGTCACTATTTGCTTGTTTCAATTACAACTCAAGATTTTTCCTCGAAATCCCATCACGCACAATTACTTATTGGTCAGATCTAATCACTAGTTCCATTTTATGATTTGAAGAGAAAAACACTGTACCCGCATGCAATTCATCATCCAGTAGCATAAATATGTTTTTTAAGTATTAGATCCGAAAATACTATAGGCTGCAAATAGTATTTCGGTGACTACGATTGACTAATAAAATAAGACATGTAGGTTTTACTTTAAAAAATAAAATGGATTACCACATTCTACTCTGTTCGACTCAATGTAAGTGTCTAATGTTAAGTAAAAAGAAAATGGCTTTGCCCACTGATAAGTAGCACGTATAAACTATAGTATATAGTAGATACCTCATAGTTTAGACCACAGACTTGGATCCCAGAGGCAGATTTCCTTAACCGGTTTTACCAAGGCAAATATACAGTAATAGTGTAGGAAATACATGCAGGGCTGTAGCTCACTAGAAGCACAAATGCTAAAATGTGATGCTAAACTACAATCTTTATGTAGAAAATATGAAGTGTGGGAGAAAGAGTTGAGACCTCCTGGGAGATCGGGCGATTTCAACACAAACAGATGTGGTTGTGTTCTCACAGAATGTTGTTCGCGGACCATAGACTACATGTGCGACAGATGTACCTTTCGGTACTTAAAATGTTACAGTTTAGTCGAGAAGATTAAAGCTCACTTGTGTGCAATTCTTTTGCAAAGTAATGACACAATTAAAGTAAGCTTGTACTTAGAAATGGATACCAAAAAACCTGCTGCACAGAAGAGTAGAACCCTTTTCGTCAAGTGCAGGCATTTTGGAGATGCAAAAATGTCCTCTACATTTGAAGAAAGGGCCTTCTGCTACCATTATCCATAAATGACTCCGGACTGACTACTGGACAGTCTGGACTCCAGCTCTTCAGAGGAAAAAAATTCTACAAGACAGAAAAACTCTAAAGAATACATGCAACAGTCATGCTGAATGCAGGAATAGAATTCCACAGTATAAGAAAAAAAACAAGCATTGGCATAGCCAATAGGTCTCGCCTTTGGGACCTTATAAGTGTTTAGCCATGCAACAGTTGCGTAACTAAATACTTATATGGTCCCAAAAGCGAGACCTATTGGCTACACCATTATAATTGCTGCACCCGCGTTTTACTTTTAACATTAAAAGTAAAGCGCTTTAACATTAAAAGTAAAGCGCAAGTGCCGCGATTATAGCAAAAGTAAAGAAATAGAAAAATAATCTATTTCTTTACTTTTGCTATAATCGTGGCACCCGCGCTTTACTTTAATGTTAAAAGTAAAGCGCCGGTGCCGCGATTGTAGCAAAAGTAAAGAAATAGATTATTTTTCTATTTCTTTACTTTTGCTTATAATCGCGGCACCCACGCTTAAAGTAAAGCGCGGTGCCGCGATTATAGCAAAAGTAAAGAAATAGATTATTTTTCTATTTCTTTACTTCAAAGCTGGGAAAGTGAAAGTGATCGCGATGCACTTAATGACCCGTGACGCGCGTGCACGCTCACGTGAACGCAAGCTGGTCGCCAGTGCTGTTTTCACTTCCAAAACCCGCTTACTAAAACTCTCGCCAGAGCAGCGCATGCGCTGGCTCAAGCGAGACCTAACAAATAGGAGAGCCATCAGATAGGACAACCAGCAAGCAGCATTGGGACACAAGGGCTATCTTTTATACTGATCTGTTATTTACTTAGAAAAAGAAGAAACTAGACAGGAAATAATATACCTCCATTTTGGACTTGGGAGGAAAAGGCAAACAAAGAAAGATATATTACCCCAAAGGAAAACCAGTACTGGAATTAAGGTAATATATATCTCTAGGATCTGGATTGCCGTACATAGTTCCAGAAACTTTCTATTCAAAACACTAATGTTCCAATATCAATTTGAGGTTATAGAATTGAGCTGTTATTCTTATCTAATTACGAGAAAGAATTTCCTCGTATCTGTATTCCATGATGGCATTCTACAGAAACTTTGGCAGCAAAAAAAACAAAGAGCGAAATTCTTGTTAACCACTTTGCAACTTTCACTCCTTCCAGCGCGCCTTTCAGATTCATCCCTGACCACCAAGCAACAAGACATTCCAGATATATTATTTTAGAAACACAAGTGCTGGAAAAAGAATTAGGGTAAGGGTGGAAAGATAGAGAAAAGGAAATGGTAAAACTGTGCCTACCCCCAGAAGAACCTGGTTTGTCTAGACGAGGTTGATGAAAGCATCAAATAAGATGAGGAGCATGGGCAGAGGGTTCAGGTTCCAAGGACCCATGTCACGGAGAATATCCTTTGCATAAACTAAATACGGTAATACTCCTATAGAAATAGAAGTCTCTTTTGCAACATATTCTTCATGACTTGACAAAAATGGGTTTGAGTAGTTCATGTATAGAGCCAGGAAATAAAGGAATAACAGGTTTCGAAACATGAAAGGAAGGATGTATATGCTTAAAACCAGTATTTTTCAAAATTCGAGTAATTAAGGAATTACAAAAGGACCATAATACAAATACCTATACTATATATAACTATATATTCCTATATATATAGTTATATGTATGTATATGTGTGTTTATAATAAATATATATTACCCAGTGTAAGACTCCAGTGGGTAGTTATAGTTAGGATCGTGTTTCCATAGGAAATAGATTTTTTGTGTTGCTACCAACTTTGGCACCGTTTGACGAATCTCCAATAAACTTTACAAAAAAAGTCTACTTTTAGACTAGCTTGCTAATGGAAAGTTTTGGGGCCATCTGTCACGTGGGGGGCGATAAAAAAGGGGGCCCAAAACACGTTTTCTCTATTCATTTTACCATAGGAACTTTAGACACAGCTACAGCCTAAACAGCAAAATGGATTTACACCACATTTGTCAGAAAGCTAGATCTAGGTCCAGAAAGAGTACATTTTGTGTTTGGGTTTAAATCTCCTTAGTAGCTTTTGAGCAATTAATGCTCAAAAACATTGTATATCTAGGCACACAGAGGCTCCATGTATCCCAACAGATCATAAGCCGAGATCTGATAGTCTGCCACCAACTCAACCAGGTAGTGGTGGCAGTCATCTTAGGACTTGGGACTCGGTCCAGAGTCTTAAAAAAAATGATAAAATGACACAGAATTGTTTATTTCTTTGCACTGGAGGCTGTGTGTGGCAGGGTGGTGAGATTTATGAATGCTAATTAAATATTGCTTTAATTAAAAAGTAAAAAAAACTCTGAGATGCATTGAAAACACCAAAGGTTACAGTAACATGAAAGGAAATGTTCAGTAACGACGTAACATTTTAAGTTCTAAAAACCACTGAAATTCACCAGTTATAGTTATCTCAAGTAACTAACTTGTGCCCTAAGGTAACTATAACTTGCGCCCGCGCCATGCACTGCTAGTTACCCTACATATTACATCACTAATGTAATCTTCTATGACATCATTGATAATATCACAGCAACATTTAATAAATGATTGATGAGAAAACTGGGCATGGCTGTGGCGTGGGTTATAGTTACCTTAAAGCACCATTTAGATAACCAAACAATGGCTGACAAGTGAAAGATTGGGGGAGCTTTGAGGAGTGGGGTAAGAACCCAGGATAATCGAAAGGAGACCACAAGAGTGGTCAGGAGAGCATTGGGACCCATTGTTGAGATGTGCATCATAGATGGCCAGTGGGTTCTGCGTGAGTAGCAATGGGGCGGGGGTCAGGGCCCACACCCCCCATTCGTTCAGGTAGAGCAGGGGAAGGGATCATCTCGCCTCGGGCCCGTGTATGGAGTAATCCCCCGAGGTGATGTGTCTGGCCTGCCAGCTGGGTAGGCTTAGTTTGTGGAGGCAGATGGGACGAATGCAACGGCTGTGTAGTCTTGGGTTAGGAGGAAGAGGAGCCATCCGATCCTGGGTCCCCAAAATTGGACAGTAATTGAGTCAGAGCTATAGGGCTTTCGGCAGAGGCCAATAGTATCCTCCCTGTGGAGGGTGGTCGCCTCCACACTGGCCCATTGTAGGACAGCGGATTTCTACGCTGCACTCTTCCATTTCATTGTTATGGTCCTCTTCGCTAGCATTATGGCTAGATCAGTAAATCGGGATGCCAACCTGTATTTCCTGGATCTTTGGTAGATTCCCAAGGAGCCGGTCTCCCAAGTATTCAGGAGGGGGTTGGCCAGTGGTCTCGGAAATCTTCCAGGTAACCTCCCCCCAGTAGGGACGAAGTCATAGGGCAATCCCATAATGTGTGTCAGAGGTCTACCGCTGGGGACTGGCAGCGGGCACAAGGTCAGGGCATTTGGAAACAGGGGTGAGATCAGTCGAGGGAAGTGTCCAGAACACAGTTAAATTTACCCCCTATAATCCACTGGTGATGTCCTCATTTAGAAGGGTGTGTGGAGGTATGGTGGAGGAAGGCGGGTTGTATGGAATTAGGGGCATATATGCTACGCAGTAGGATGAGAGAGCCATCCAGCCTGGCCTCAAGAAATGTAAATCAGCTAGGTTGTTATATGTGACAACCTGGAGGGGGGTGCCCTCCTGCACCCAGATAAGCGTGCCCCTGGCATATGTGGAGTACACTTGTCCCCACCTTCTCTTCTGCAATCACATCGCCTCCATATGGGCGAAGTTCAGTTCTTTTAGTAGTGCCATATGAACCTTGTAGTGTTGTAGGGAGGAGTGGATTTTGTTCCGGCGCGATGGTGTGTGCCTCCCGATGATGTTCCAAGAGGTGATCTGACAGGCCTGCATCAGTGGCATTAGGCCCTCTGTTTCCCCATGGTTTCCCTTGTGGGTTTGAGGGCTTCACCCTCTCCTAAAGAGTGGGTTTTCCTGGGGGAGGGGAGGGTCTTTGGGGAGAGTGGAGTTGTCAACTTCTGAACTACAATAATCAACAGAACAAGTAACATGTAGAACTTATATAATAATACAATAGGAGAAAAACTTCATAGCTGCCGTCCAAACTTCATTAGAGCAACCCTCATGGTGAAATTGGGAAGGCTATCTGGTAGCACTGACTGGTGAACTCCATCATGTAAAGGATCATCGTGATATAGGAAAAACAGGGATCCCGGGGATCCTAGGTCATAGTATAAGTTTAACAAAAAGGTCTGTGCTATGAACCAGTCCCTCATCAGTACATGGCTCAGAGCTTTCAAGCTTTAGCAGCAGTGATGAACTGTGTACATGAGTCTTCCGTCATGTCAAACAAGGGGATGGGGGTGCCAGGCAAATAGTGATTGGTAGTCTATGTAGTTAGGAGGAGAGGGAGCAGGAGCATGGCCGAGGGGTTAAATTAGGTTGTTGGCCGTCTGTGGCATCACTTGAGGTAGGGGGTTCAACTCCTGGGGGGGGGTGGAAGGAAGGGGTTTATCATCTCTGGAGTCATCACCCCATGAGCCGGATGCAAATGCTTGCGGGTCTCTGAAGGCTGCGGCCGTGTCCAGTGCTGATTGTTGGCCGCTCCGGACCTGCTCAGGGAAGGGACTGCTGGGTATGATGGCGGCCACAGTAGATCCCCACCGTCAGTGCCACTGCTGGGGAGGGCGAGAGGCCCTGTCCCGTTATTGGGTTGCGATAGGGGTGTCCTGGCCCTACACCCACATCCAGGCATCATCAGGATCTGAAAAGAAGTGGGTTTTATGGTTGGTCATGATTATGAGCTATGCTGGGAAAAGTAGTAGACATTTGAGTTCCAACTCCCTGAGTTACGTTTGACACCCAAGAAGGAAGAGTGTTTCTTCTGGATGTTTAGTCTAGGAATATGAGGATGCCGTGGTTGTCTCTGAAGACAGGGTTAGGTTGTCTGGCCCTTCCAAGGATGGTGTTGTGGTCTTTAAAATGTAGAGCCATATGCCCGGGCACCTTGGGTTTCCAGCTCATGGATCCATAAGTTACAAACTTATGAAAACTGCCCCTTAACAACACTACTCTTTAATGAGTATTCTGTCTTTCAGCTGCTTACAAGGTTTTCAGTTTCATCCTGTAGGTCACTAGCTGACATCAGGTGAGGGTCAGGGTTACAGATGGAATGAAAATCTAGCATGGAAGATTCAGCCAACCACAAGAAATAATATTCAGTGTGGTAATGTCCATTTTCTCTCACACATTGGTCTCTTATGCCAAAGGACTTTCTCGCAGGCTGTAAGGAACTGTGCTGCCTTGGCAATGCTCATCTACCTACATAATAAAAATTCTGGATATGATACTGAACATTCCAAAAAGAATTAATTGGGTAAAGCTTCCAATGTGTCTAGAAATTTGCTGAGTTCAGGACAAGGCTAGGTAACAGAGGTTTTTTGCTCTCAGCAGGGACATAGGAATCCAGGAGAAGGGGTTTAATATATACAAATCAAACTTACAATAGAAATACAAGAAAGGACAACAGAAAACAGGGGCGGGAACAGCAAAAATGAAATTGGGCTCAGGGAAAAACAGTATCAAGATCAGGAACAGGACTGGAATTAAGATCGGCAACAGGACTGGAATACACAGAACTGTCCTTACTAGAAACAAGCCTGGAAATCAGCACACTAACTAGGCTGGGACAGGAATATCCAAACTCAACAGGAACCCAGAACATACGTCAAGGAAGTGTATAGTCAGAACTAGGAACAAGGCAATGACAGGAACAAAGAGGCAAGATAAACAAGAGACAGAAAACAGACACACACAACTAGTCTAAACAGGAAATTGAATAAAGTAACAGTTGAAACAAAAATTAAAGAGCAAGCCTGGAAATGTAGCAGCAGAGCACAAGGAGGCTCAGCAGCAGGGTCATTTGTGAGCCACTGCACACTGAACTCCTAGGGTTGAAACAGCTTGAAGCTTAGGAGTGGGGTACAGGTACAGGGAGAGAGGCAGACACAAAGAGTAAACCAGGAGCAAGGAATCATGGAACAGCCAAAGAAGGAACGGTTGTACTGGGACTTGAGATGGAAAAGACAAGGAAAGCAATGAGCAACAAGACATGAGACAAGACAGCCTGGAAAAAAGTGTGGGTTGACGACAAATGAGAGAACAGTACAGAAAGCAGGTGTAAAAGGGTCAGAGTGGCATTAGGTCCCAGGAGTCAAAATACAGAACAAATGCCCACCAAGAGGATGTGATCTAAACAGAGTTTGGAGACAAAAAGGGCTACAGGGACCATGATGTATGAAGATGGTGGTGAAGAGACTTGAACTGGAATGTAAAGTGGAGCTAGAAATATAAGGTGTAGAAGTTTATATTGTCATATTCAGGGATAAATGCAGGATCATTGAGGCCCCTCATGAGTGCCACCTCGTGGTAAGATGGTAGACTCCTAAAAACGACACGCAGTGTAAGGAGTGGTATAATCCGAGAAAACCAGAGAATCAGTAATGAGCATGAATACCATTGGCTTATTGATCTACTATATAATATGCAATTTTCCTACCTAGATATCTGTGTGGCCAAATCGAATGATCCAAAAGTAATTTGGCTTAGGGTTTGCATTGAGATTAATTTCAAATCAGCATTGTTTTGTTCAAAGAGCATTACTCCAAGAAAGTGGTGTAAACAAATAACTTCCTAAAAAGAAACTGATTCATAAAGAAACTGTTTCCTGGAAAAAGGAGCCACAAGTTAAAAAAAAAAATTGTGGTAAAAAAAGAAGTCTTACATTTTTTATTTGTTATTCAAAAATCACAATTTGATAGGAAAAACGAAATGTTTTTCCAAAAAAACAATGAACCTTTTTTCGCTCTGTCATAGTTTACTATTTGAACACACACAAAACGAAATAGTGACCAAGCCCTACATGCTTGTACATGAATTAAAAAAAGAAAAAACCTTTACATAGTCGTACACATATTTTATGGATTATGTGAATGTTAACATTGTTTTCTGTCCTATGCTGCACTAAGTATCATAGGTGTAGTCACATGCATCTTGGTCACTTGAATAGGTGAGTCTAATATTGTCCATGAATGCATTTTATCATTTTCTTTCGAACATGTGCTTGTGGATTCAGGAGAGGTGTAAAGTCTGCATTCTTTATACCAAGAACGATAAGTAGATTTCCTCTCCTTGTGATGCTTATCTGCTTTGCTTTTAAAACAGCATAGGTCTAGTATTCTGGAGATAATCTCTTGAAACGGGCTGTAGTGATTCCAGTTCGCATTGTACTTTAACAGCCAACATTCTTTACCTGCGTGCACCCGAGATTAAGCTTGTAAAGTAGATTACATGTTACAAAGAGGAGTTAAAGACGGCTTTGAGGAGATTACGCTGTAGATCGATCTGTATCACTACTCAGCCTTCGGAGAAATGATCTGGCATAGATCCCAGCATGAATATCTGCCTTCATAGGCACCCTGACAGCCCCATCACGGGGTGACCGCAGATCGCGTCCGTGATATACGGTCTCTTTACTTATTCTATTGTAAATTCTATTATTGCTGGTGACAATCAATGCATTAGTTTCAAATTAGGATAATGGATAAAATTCACCAGGTGTTGGCTAGGAGCGTGCATTGTTGGGAACTCAAAGCTGGAAGAATATTTTTCTTTATGCAGAAAGTGAACAAGTTAAATGCATATGTTGGATAGAACATCATTGCAAGCACAATTAACGCAACCTTTTCAACATGTTAATGTGTAAAGGTTATGACTGTGCTAGGTTGCTAAATTCAAAAACTTGCAAAGATTGTGGCTACCCACATATAATAAAAGAGAAAGTAAGATACACTATCAGTTATTCTTGCTTTAAGGTGAAACTATTCTTGCGGATTTAGCCTGGCAACATGGCAGAGCAGAGGTGATGCTTTATAGCTCCCCAGTGAATCTGACACCATCCTTACAAATAACTCGCCAAATGCATCAAATGAAGTCTAGAAGCGGAGTCGGTGAACTTGCGCCCGTGATGAGACCCTGAATTGATGGAATTACGGATCTGCCACGTGCCGAAGTTTGTAAAATGACGAGTTGGAGCCTAGGAAGCCTAGAGATGAGAGCTAGAATGTAACTCATTGGTCCAATCTGACTTCTGATGGTGCATGCCATCACATTTCAAAAAACGCCCAGCTGTCCATGTTAGGAGTTGAAGTCGAGGAGGGCGATGAGTAAATGTGTATGGAGGCTGCCACCTGCTACAAGCCAGGAAGACAATGGCTTAGACAAGGTGGTTATTTGACCCCGTGACATCAGGCTGGGGGACATGAACAATCAATTGGACTTAGGAGGGTGAGGTGGGGCTGTGGCTGGCAGGAGATCCGGAATCCCACATGAATTTAACCAAAAGCATGAACTGTAGCACCCCTTAGCCATAGTTACGCAAGAAACTGTATCTCAAAGAACGAAATCCTAACCCTACTCTCATGATGCTCTTAAGGTGTAAGTGTGTGAATAAAGTGGATTAGACAACAGATAAAACCTCCAAGCTAAAAAAAACTAACATCATCTCTCAGCAGAGTGACGTCAATCCTTCGCTGTTGTCCTGATTAAACATGGGCAAACATAACTCGCAGTGCCTGGAATTGCTTCCACAATACCAAAGCACAGCAAGCATGAAAAATGGTCCAACCAGCAATCAAAGAAGAAGGAAATTTCAGTAATGGATGTTACCTGCAGCATAGTAAACTAGACCTCATTCTAAAGGCGATCAACAACACCAGAGAGGTCCTAGAAAATAAAATTGATCAGTTGTAATATATCTTACCCTGCTTCGAGCAGATCAATAGAAATAGTATGACAGGGTCAAAGATAATGAAATAGCCATCACCAAAGTACAGCCTGCTATCAGGTATTTAGGAGAACAAGTACGTGGCATGACAGAATGCATACACATCTTGAAATAATAATACAGTTTGGGGCATATTCACAAGAACGTGTGATAATCATCGCAAATGTAGCTTAACGCAACCTTGCATATCGCAGTCCATCGCGAGAAAATAACACCATCCTAACGTCCAATTCCCAACCCCTCGGCACCATGCGAAAGCAGCATGACAACTCGCCAAATGCCCGCGTAAAAACCAACGCGAAAAACAAAAAATGCGAAACACGACCGCCCAAAAAGTTGCCACGCCACAAAGCGCGATACCAAAATCAGCAAAAACCTGCGACAGGCCTGCAATACCCATATGTCATGCGTGAAAATGCACTATAAAAGCAAACAAAAAACCAACCCCAAAACCAATCCAAACTGCGTAGCACCATGGATGCACCCGGACCTAGTGCAGAGGACAAGCCGAACTCCACAAACCCCACGGAGGACCAGCATGGAACCCCCTGTTCGGGGGAAGGCAAGGAGAAGAGGAAGACGGGGTTCAGTCCGCAGGAAGACCAGATCACCGTCACGGAGGTGATAGAACACTACCAACAACTGTTCGTCACCTCCACTGCGTCATTGGCAACATATATGGAAATATGGCAGTCCATCGTCACCAAAGTGAATGCAGTCGGAGTGTCGAGGAGGTCAATGGAGGATGTCAAGAGGCGCTGGCATGAAGTGCACAGCCAAACCAAACAGAAACTCACCGCCAACATGAAGGCAGCAAAGGCGACTGGAGGTGGGAGTCCTGCGCCACAGGAGAAGCTGGATGAGCTGGAGGAAATGGTGGCCACAGTCATCAGTGGGGTGATGGTGCAAGGAGTTGGGAGTCTGGACACAGCCCGAAATGACCTGACCCAACAGCAACAGGGTGAGCAACCACCAGGGACTGGGGGGACGGGGGCAGATGGGCACAATGGCACACATGCACAATCATGTGCAGCACACTGCACACCCGCAATGAGTGTGGAACATGTCCCTGATACCCTTGGCACACTGCAGCACACATAGAAACACCAAGTAGGCCCCCCTCCACTATGTGCACAAATGGGCCCCCCTCCATATCACCAATGCCACAACCTACCCATGCTGAATCCAGAAAAGCAGCAGCTCTGTGAGCCACACTGACAATGCAAGTGACACTGCATGACAGATAGCATGGCTGAAGTCACAATACATGACATGGTGCACGAGACGACACTGAGGTGGCTGAGTGTAGACCACATCCGTAAAGGAGCAGGTCACACTCTGACACATCCACGTGCACCTACGAGCCATGATGTCAAGTACACATCTGCAGACAAACAATGCACAAGAGTACCAAATATCCCCAGTAGCACAAATGACCCAAGTCGCAAACATCCCAGCCCCCGAAAAGCACACAAGTCAAATGCACACCGACTCAAAGGGATAAGGGTCTGCCAATGCAGAGCTGTAGGGGCGAATCGCCAACAATGCAGCACACACACATAGCAATCATAGCACATCACCATTGACGACAATGTGGGACAGAGTGCAACCCCTACACCACAGGACAGGGGACACAACTGGTACCTCTCGTGCGTAGAAACTGGCCAATCACATCTGGCAATGCATGACACTGTGAGATGATAATGTACGAGTACAACCACACATCCGTCATGTAGTCGAAATGTCCACTGACTCCCATCAAATAGCCAGCTACACCAAAACAGTCACAATGTACACCGTCATGCAGTCTGAATGTAAACATTCACAATGCGTCAACATACATGGAACACACTGTTAACCTGCATCTCCCCTTACATTGCAGAGGGACAGCCAACACCTCCTGCAGAGCAGACCACACATCTCTTCAGTGATGATGAAGAGGACACCCTGCCCATTTGCCCAGACACACTCCAACGGCTCGTGGACAGCCTCCTCGCCCCACCTACAGGAGCAGGGCAGCCCAGCTGCATCGCGGTGAGCCCACACCCTGCACAGACCACACAGCAGGAAGCACACACCACCACGGCTGCCTCCCAGGACCCCCACGACCAACACATGGATTTCAAACGCCGTGTGTTAGGGTGCCAGGAGAAGATGGCAGATCAGCTGCGGCTGGGTTTCGACCGCATGGCAGCCAAACTCAATGCCATACGTGGGTGCCTGAGTCCCATCAGGGAGCACCTACAGTCCCTAACGGATACCCACTGTCCGCACCATGCCCACCAACAATCCTTGGCTGACATCGCTGGTTCCATTACTCGGAGACAAGAACTGTCTAGGCAGACAGGCTCCAGCGATGACAGCACAGAGTTGGCACAGATGCGGAGGACAATGGAGACATTGGATCCGATGCAGGCTGGAAGTATGGCTGCCACTGCTGAACACCAGCGGGATGTAGCTGCGATCTTCCATGCCTTGCAGATCCTCATCTTGCCACTGCTGCCACTGAGCCTGTACCAGATGACTGCTGCAGGAACCTCGACACACACATCTCTGACCCCTGATGTGTCAGTGGCACACAGTCATGCAGCCCCATCGCCTTCGCACCCTGATGTGTCAGTGGCACACAGTCATGCAGCCCCCTCGCCTTCGCACCCTGATGTGTCAGTGGCACACAGTGATGCAGCCATTACACCGCCACACACACCGGACACACCCGACACAGAAGAAGTATCAGAGGAGTAAGATGTGGATGGTAACTACTCTGTGAGGAAGGAGGCAGTAGCATCCATCACCTCCATATGGCTTGCCCTGCCTGGCTCTGCCCCATGCATCATGCCCTGGGACAACCCCTTCCACTGACCCCCGGAACACTCTGCGACATTCACCGGGAATCCGACACGGACTGTCATATCTCCACTGCTTGACAATTACACAGCAATCCTGCTGCGGACTGCACTCCCCCTCTTCCAAATCATTGTTCAATGCCCAAAGGACTCTGGTTGGCCCAACACTGGGCTTCCATGTTATGTGGGCTTGGATGGCCATGTACAGCTCCCTCTCCGTCATTCGCCAGAATGTGAATAAAACATTCCAAATCATGCAGATGTGTCATGACTATGTTCACTCACGTATGGAAGTATGGCTGGATGTAGGGACAATGATTGCACAAGAAGGTACACCCTGGTAAATGACAACAATGCGCATGTTCATCCCCGAGACACATGGCCAATTGGATGACTGTGAAGGTGGGTACTGGCTGTGTCCCCATTGCACATTAGCAACAAACTCACAACCCCCCAACGTAGGCACAGGTCCCAGTCTTGAATAGGGCTGTGTGTAGGAATGACCAAATCGGTAGCAGGCCAAAAGTGGTGTCCTACACCACATGTGACGACAAAACTTCACGTCGCATACCTACTCACACACATCTGTGTGGACACATTCTGTAATGATTCATAACGTCGCACAACATGGTCAGAGGGACACCATACTCACATTGCTGAAGACACGTAAGAGCACAGGTCTACCAGCAACTCTCCCAAAACAATGTCGGGCTCACAGAGGTGGAGCTGTCAGAAGGGACCCACCCCCATTGTACATAAGTCAGTCAGTTCCTCCATGTGTAGTGACGATGCTCATTGTGGCACACGAGTGGTCAATCTAATCAACACTCATCACAGTTAGACACCAGTGGTGTTGCGTAGACTTTATTGGCATGTGCGTGTCAGTACGGACAAGGCAACGGCCACAACAGGCAGGAACATGCTTAAGACACTTACACGTAGCATGGGTACATGTCGAGGTGCAGGAAATGGGGTTGGAAAAATGAACCCCAATCATCACGGATGGCAACGGTCTCAGCCCACCTTGCCTTGCTGGACGAGTCCTGTGTTGTTTGGCGTATGCCCATTGCCCCATGTGAGGGGGCACGACTTACAGCCCATGGGGTCTGCATAGTGCTCTGCCACCCGACTGCGCCGACTGTCTGCTCTGCTGACAGTGATCAGGTGAAAGGGTCCGACAAGTTCACATGTCGTGCTACATTGCCATGTGTGTACTCTCCCCCCAGCAGTGTGTCCGACTTGGTAACGTTGCCAGACGACGCTGTGCTGCTCCGACCATGAAACTGCATCACCTTGCACAGGTGTGTGTACACTCGCGTAGTTCCACGCACATGCATACAGAGTCCAGACGAAGGCAGACATGTCCTCTGTTGTGGTGGGATGTGGGTACATTCCCCACGATGCTACAAGGTGTTGGGAGCAGCGCTGTGGGTGACAATCCGATGTGGCTGCAGGGACGTAGTTACTCGTCCATGAATGCCAGCGCAGCTTCATGGGCAATGTGTTCCAATAGTACGTCGTTGTCTGGTTCAAGGAACACCAGGGTGAGCCAATCCATTAACTGGTCTGGGCAGATGTGCTCAGTCCACGCCGTTTCCCCAATCTGCAACACAGCCCAATAGGGGAGCGCCTGGATGTGGTCACTGCACATGAGGAGTTGTGCATTCTCCCATGCGCAACTGCCAGCACATACGCCAAGGATCAGTGCATCCCATGCACGGCTATCCAGGTAACACTCCTGTTGGTGGGCCAACAGGGGGCGCACTGGCAGGTCATAATCCAATTCAGCTACGGTTGCGTTGGATAGGCATACCTCCATGGGCCACTCGAGTGTGCATGATCGACAGTGGAACCAGGGCTGGACGCAGGTGACGTAGGCAAGACGGAAACTCAGACGGAAACTGATTCGCAACACTGCCATTGGCAGAGATCCCAACAGATGCAGCATTCAGGCACGATACAGTTCCACGTGACAGGGGTTGTGCATGTGCCCGGGAATGCAGGCCATTGCGTTTGTTGGTCTCGTGGCACTGGCACTCGTCTGACCGGCGGGTGTTCGGTGGAGGATATGCCACAGCTCTGGGCAATAAGTTGTATGTGTGTGCGACGTTTGTACGTATGGGTAGTTCTTGACAATGTGTCAAGGGCATCCCTTGTAGGTGTCGGTCGTGCAGGGACAAGTGTGTGTGGGGTGTAGGCACGTTGCTGTTTCATTAGCGCAGTTCGTGGTGTGGGAGTCGTCGGAGGCTGGTATGGTATCTCACGCAGGGTGTGCCAGCCGCATTCAGGACCAAGGTCGGCAGTTTGGTTGGCCTTGGGCCTTGTGTGTTGGCACAATGGTGCTTTCATTCCTGATTTTCGTCTGACTACTGCTTGCATGTCTTAATTGTGATGTGGAGTTTGCGCTGACTTTGATGCCAGGCCTGTGATTTGTGGTGCGCAGAGTTGGAGACACACGCAGCTGTTGGCATGTTTGCATGAGCCAAGGGCCCGATTGGCCTTGCGCTCCTTGTTCAGTCTCTCTCTCTCTTTCTGTCTGTTTCTTTCTCTCTCTCTCTCTCTTTCTCTCTCGCCCTGTCCTTTGATGGGTGCCTGACACACCTTCTTATCTTGGGTATTGTCTTGCAGGTTGTGAGTCACAGTTTGTCCAGGGATGCCCCGCCATGACTCCTCAGGATAGTTGTTTGGTGACGTATTTTGTTTGGTCTTTCAATGGTGTATGTATGAATCAGGATCTCAGTGCGCACATGTATGTTGATTGTTGCAATTGTGGGACATCAGGCGGGTGCTTGTGGTCATGTTTCTGTGCAGTTGATGTGCTGTGTCTTGGTCAGGGGGAAGTAGTGGGTGCCCATGGTGGGGCGGGGGGGTGTGGTCCTGGGGGTGGTGGCGGTGGGTGTTGTGGCCCTCTTGGGTGTCCGGCACGCATGTTCAGTGGCTCCATGGCATCTGTTGCCCTTCAGGTGAGGCTCTGAGCTGGGCTCCATTTTGTGGTGCAGGCTGTGCTCCGACTTTGCACCAGGTCAGGGCAGTTGTTAGTTTCCTGCTGCTAACGCGCCTTATCGCCTGTTTTGGTGTTTTATCGCTGATCGGGCTGGTCGTTGAGAATGTTGAGGTGTGGTGTTGTCGCGGGTTTTTGCTCGGGAACGCCTACTCTGCATCTCATTAGCGATAGTTGCAGGGGTCATCTGTGGCGATGTTTTTTGAGGATGCTTTCGCAGGTATACTGGTGTTATGGGCTGTTAGCACCAGCTTGTGAATGTTGCGATACATTTATCTCGACTTTGGCTGCGATAAAGTGCCGTTAACTCGGCGATAGCTCCTTGAGAATATGCCCTATGTGTTGAAGGCCGCTCAAGAGGACACAATGTAAAAAAAGTGGGGCTCTCAGAAAAAAATAGGTCTGACATGGAGCTGTTCCTAGAGGACTGATTTGCAACGAAAATAGTTCCAAATCATCTGTCAAAATTCTTTCAGTAGAGAAGGGCCACAGAGTTCCGGTGAAACCACTGCTTCCTGGCAACCCACCAAGGCTGGTGGTAGCTCACCTGTTCAATTATAAGGACTGGAACAACTTGTTGTGACAAGCACAATGCAATGGCCCATATGAAGTAGAAGGGAATAAGATGTTCATATTCCCAGACTTCATGGCGGAAGTCCAACAACGGGAGGAACAAACCTCTTGAATTCAAGCCCATAGCCCACTTCTTTACAGACCACTCAGAAGCCACTGGCTGGGCAGAAAAATGTGCATCAGAGCATCATATGACAATCATTGACTTCTTTAGACTGAGACCCACCTGAGACCAGCAAAACAAGGAAATGGTCCTGTCACATAAACCAACAAAACAACAAGCTTAGGTGGATTGCAAAGAGACAACTGAGTAAACAATATCATGGGGTGATGGCCTCAAAGTGAGCAACACTGGAACGTCCAAATCAGACAAAAAACAGAGGGCACAGCAGACAATAGTGACAATCCATAAGAGGAAGCAATTCGACCCCCAAAGATATCACTGCGAACTGCAAATAGCCTAATGCGTACATTTTTAAAGAGGAAAAGAGAGATATTTCAATAATCAGTCAGCTAAGAATAGATGTTGAAAATAAGACACTGTCTGAAGTTGATGTAAGACGTTCTTAGGCTCCATCCATGCTCATGATAATAATTTTAATGGTTCAATCCAGTTGGGTATGTCCAGTGATTATGAGAAGAATGCAAATAATGTAGGCAAAATAATATTTGACTTTGATAGGAAGCAAACAACAGTGCACCATAAATTAGCCCCACCTCACCCCCCTCCACATTCTAGATGGACAGAATGAGACAGAAAAGGGGTAAATATGTTACTTAAAATTTGGGATGCAGTTGGATCATTTGGAACCAAGACCCAGGTAGAGTTATGTTATCTTTACTATGTTGTGAGACACACAATATGCAAAATGGGTGAGGGATTGACAGATCACATTACCATACCCCATCCAGACCTCACACACTTGCAAGACATAGTCAGGCAATATCTATACACTGACATTATACTCATGCGGATACATAGATATGACCTGAAACAGATATAGTGCTGATTTGGAATATTAGATGTGTGTTTTGTTTGACATATTCCTCATATACAAGGGGGACACTAATATGGATCAGACCCAGAATCCCACTTACTCCAATAAACACCAAATTAGTTGCTGAGGGCAGGTACGTGATCATAAAGGGAATACTAGATGGTAAGCCCCTTGAACAAATAGAACAATTGGAGTGGTTAACACCACACTTGGTAGACATACAACAAACATCATCAGTATAGGGAGTCAAATTTAGTTGGGACCACAGAAGCCTACTGGGACCCCTTTTCAACGCTTTCCCCATCAAGTCCACATTCTACTGTTCCAAAGAAGGAGGTGGGGACATGTGCCAATGATTCTACCAATAGGGTCCACAAAAGTTAAAGGATATAAATCCAGGCAGGGGTTTATCCACATGTTGGGTCCATTGGTGCCGTTTCTGTGGTTTCACTCTCCTCTAAGTCTCTCGTCATGTACAGGGGTTAAACATGAAGGTGAAGAGTTCTAGAAGGTGGAAGTCCCTAACTTTTCCAGAGATACCTCATCACCCCTCTACCCCTAGCTGACGCTTACTGGGTGCAGACTCCTGGGCTGTCCTGTCCTACTGTATAGCCTTCTGGGTGTTGTCAAAAGAATTGATGCAAGCAAGGCTTGGAAAGATCCTTCTCTGAGACTCAAGCTCTGCCCACCCAAGTTTGGTTTCTCCTCTACAAACTTAAAAGGTACCCTCTGTGGTGACTGGAGCCACAGAAGTCTGCCTCCTCTAGCTTTGCCATGGTAAGGTCAACCTGCCCTGACATGTTGATAGACTGTCTCATCTGGGTCTTCAAGGGACAGCACTCGCCTAGTTTTCCTCCTTCCTGACTGACCATCATTTTTAGGTCTTCTTGGCAATTGCTGTGTCCAGCTCTCTTTCCACAACCGCAGGTGTCCCGCAGGTGTCAGCTCTCAGCCCTGTGCTGTTTAACATATATGTCTGCCCATTAGCAGATCTGGTGGAAAGCTGTGGCCTCACCATGTTTTCATAAGCTGATGATGACACACAAATTCTTTACACTTTGTCGTCAGAGCAGGAACATTTAAACTCCTGCCTTGGTCTTGTTTCCTCCTGGATGAGCTCCAACTCTCTAAAATTAAATGGTAACAAGTCCGAGGTAATGGTACTGGGCAAGAAGCCCCAGCTTTGGAGTCCCCAGCATTGGCCAGCTTCTGTAGGGGTCCTTCCAGAACCGGCCCAGAAGGTGAAAAATCTTGGCTTCTGGATGGATTCCTCCTTGTCCATGAAACCTCAGGCAACCAAAATAGCCTCTACATTCTTCAGCATTATGAAATGGTTAAAAAAGATCCTATGGATGCTTCCTTTCTCTGCCCAAAGGACAGTTATCCAGGCCTTGATCCTTTCTATACTGGACTATGGCAACATCCTCTATCTGGGGACAGACAAGACTTTGATGAGACGCCTCCAAGTGATACACAATGCAGCTGCCAGGCTCCTGTTCCATTTACCAAAACATGCCTCGGTGTCTGGTCAACTTCGCGACCTACATTGGCTCATAGTTGATAAGCCCATCCATTTCAAGGCGCTCTGTTATATGCACAAAATCAACTCTCAGGGGCTGATTACGATGTCGGTTGGAAAGCCTCCGACCACTAGTTAATGTTAATGATATTTATACAGCGCAGCTGCTACCCGAAGGTGTCCTGGCGCTAGTTATATCTCCTGTGGCCAAATGGAAGAGGTTCATTGGGCAAAGAGCCAGGTCTTTAGGCTTTTCCTGAAAGCTAAGAGGTTTGTGATCCATCTTAATTGGAACGGCAGGTTGTTCCAGGCCTTGGCCGCACTGTAGTTAAAACTTCTGCCTCCCCATCGAACTTTTTTTATGCGTGGCACTGAGACCAGCCTAGCTCCTAATGAACGAAGTGGCCTTTTCAGAGTGTACCAGTGGAAATACTGTTTTAGGTAGTCAGGTCCTGAACCATGCAGCGCCTTAAAGACCAGACTTAGGGCTTTAAAGCGTACTCGGTTTCTTACCGGTAGCCAGTGCAATTTGTTTAATTCCTTGTAATGGGCGCAAACCGAGGTGTGCCCGAAAGCAATCTGGCTGCTGCATTCTGCAGTGATTGGAGTTTATTCAGGAGCCTTTGTTGAACATTGAGGTACAAACTATTACAGTAGTCCAATCTCGACATGACGAGAGTTGCGACCACTGTTTGTCGGCTGCTCGGGGGCAGGAACGGCAATATTTTCCTGATTGTTTTGATTACATAAAAGGTTTTAGATGCCACTGAATTAACCTGTTGCTTAAAGGTAAGACCCTCATCCATTATCACACCTAAGTTTTTCACCTTATTAGTGGGTGAGGGGAGAGAGCCCATCGAGTCTGGCCACCAGTTTGGAGTCCAGAAGTTCATATTGTTTCCAAACACCATAACCTCTGTTTTACCAGTGTTGAGTTTTAGGCAGTTCTCTGCCATCCAACTCCCCACTGATAACATACACTCTTGGAATCTATTGTCTAAACCAGCCTCCTCTCCGGGTAGCAGTGACACCACAATTTGGGTGTCATCCGCATATTATGTCAGGCCAAACCAAACGCCCTAACTATAGGCGCCAGAGAGGAGACATAAACATTAAAAAGTGTGGGGCTAAGGGAAGAGCCCTGTGGAACACCGTGAGGCAGTGCAAACGGTTTTGACTGATGCTCTCCAAGTGCAACAATTTGTCTCCTGCCTGATAGAAAGGATCTTAAATGGTCCCAAGCTTTCCCCAGGACCCCGCATGCCTTTAGACGGTCCATCAAAATAACATGATGGACCGTATCAAAGGCAGCGGACAGATCCAACAACACCAGAACTGCCTTGCCCCCCGATCTACAGCTCCCCTGATCTCATCTGTGGCCTTAATGCGGGCAGTCTCAGTGCTATGGCCTTCCCTAAAGCCATATTGAGAAGAGTCTAAAGCTTGTGTCTCTACTAGAAAGGCAGTGAGTTGTGTATTCATATTTTTTTCTATCAGTTTAGCTGGGAGTGGAAGCCTAGAAATGGGGCGGAAGTTGTTGGGATCGTTAGGATCCAGATTGGTTTTTTTTAATAGGGGCAGGATAGAGGCTAATTTCCAACATGTAGGAAACTGCCCAGTTGCATACATGCCATTAAAAATTGGTAATAACAGCGACGCAATAGGGATCGGAGCCAGCTTGGCCACTGCCACTGGACATGGGTCATAAGGTGACCCTGAGTTTGCAGCTGTGAGGAGTTCTTGAATGTCTTCAAGAGACACTGGTGAGAAATTCTCAAACTTTACATTGGGAACTGTTGCTAACTTTGGTTCCTCCACAGTTGCATATACCCCCCCAAAGTTCGACCCACTAAAGGCGCAAAAGATGGACTCTACTTTGGTCAGGAAAAACTTGGTGATATCTTCGCAGAGTTCCTGGCTGGGCTGGACTCTGGCTAGACCTGGAGAAGCCAGATTAGAAACAGTTCTGAATAGCTCTTTTGCTGAATTCTTTGCCAAATCGATACGAATTGCAAAGAACTTTTGTTTGGCGGCAAAAATAAGCAGTTTGTAATTTTGAAGACTGAGCTTATACAGTGTTTTATCAGCTTCTTCATAGCCCTTCCTCCAGTTCCGCTCCAGCCGTTTACACACGAGTTTCTGATTTCTCAAATCCTCGGTAAACCATGGCCCCGAAGGTTGCGATTTTTTGGGGCGAAGAGTCTTAACTGGAGCTAGAGTCTTGCAGGCTTGTTCCAGCCAATTCGTATAAACTACAGACGCTTCGTCCACTCCCACTGGCAATTGACCTGCCGTGGCATTTAGAAGCTCCTGCAAAGCTGTCCCTTCAACTTTATTCCATGCTCTAGTGGCTACAGGGCTTTTGGAACACTGCCCCCTCATTCTCAGCCCCATCAGTGTCAGCTCGAATTGGACGGCGGCATGGTCCGACCAAATGAGTGGCAATAGTCCCGTAAACTTGAGACCTGGATGGTTGGAGAAGATACCATCGAAGGTATGTCCTGCCGCATGAGTGGGCCCGGCGACCAGCTGCCTCAAGTCAGCGCCATTCATCATATCATTCATGGCCAATGTGTCCGGGTCAGTAAGTGCCTCTAAATAGAAATTGAAATCTCCCATAATCGTATAGGCATCTGTACATAATCCTTCTTCCAGTACATTTCCAAGTGCGGCTATAAATGAGTTTCTGGCTCCTGGTGGCCTGTATAGTAAACTTCCTTTGAAAGTGTGGTGGTGGGATACATAAAAATTAAAAGATAGCGCTTCACATGCCTCCATAACGGGCTGGAAGACTGCCTTGATTGACCCGTGATATATCACCGCCAGTCCCCCCCCTTTCATGTAAGGCCTGTCTAAAGTGAAGCATAAAAACCCCGGAGGGGTAGCTTTCACTATATCTGGGCCTGAAGAATTATCCATCCAGGATTCTGTGATGAAAGCAATTTTTATCTCCTCTTCTTCTATAAGCCTTGCGCACTCCAGGCTATGCTTGACCAATGATCTAGCATTAAGCATTATGCATTTGATTACTAGTCAGAAGCTTTCAGACCGACACGTTCAGTTTGCGGACCGACCGTCTAATTATGATGTCGGCGGTCGGAGCGTGAACCGGCCGGTCATTCCGACATGGTTCAGACTGGTTCTCGGAGTCTTCTGGCTGGTCGGAACCGCACTGTAATACCGTATGGGCGGCATTTCTGTCGTCGGGATTACGATGTTGGTTTCCCACAGCCTTTCCGGCCTTTCCGACATGGAAAGGCTGTCGGAAAGTGACCTTGGGGGCCCTTAGCAAGGCCCCCTTGCCTCCGCAGCCTATGGTTGGTGGCCGAGGGGGTACCTAGGGTGCCCCCTTATAAATCCCTGCACTGTGTGGCAGGCTCCATGGGTGCCTGCCACAGGGCGCAGGGCTTTACACACACACCTACACACACATTTCTTTATGGGAGCCTGTATAATGCCCCGTTCACGGCCGTAACACAAGCTCCCATAGAGGAATGTGAGTATCCGACCGAACAGTGTTCGGTCGCATCGTAATCAGGCGGTCGGAACCGCCGACCAGAGGTCGGTCAGTCGTAGGCAACTCTGACTGACATGGTAATAAGCCCCTCAGTCTGGACCATGACACATGGATAAACTGGTATCTCCATGTCACCCGTCTTGCGCATTACACTTGAGCAGTTGGTTGCTTTACACAGTCACAGAATTAAACAAACTCAGATGGGGTGCCGTTCCTTCTCTTTTCTTGGCCCAAGCTCTTGAACACTCTCCCGAAATCTCTGAGAAGCTGCACCTCTCTAACCTCTTTTCGTAAGGAGCTGAAAACATGGCTATTTTAAGTTATGTACCTTGGCTGCCCTCCGGTTACCTAGCGCTGGGAAACCCTTAGGGGTAGCTATGTGCTTAATAAAAACTCAATAATAATAATAATAATAATGATAATTTTAGAGAGGGAGCCTAATTTCTTTGAGGAGCTTTCCCCCTATTTCTCTCATCAGAAGCTTAATCCAACCAAATGGACCACTTGTTCAGGGGGTGGCAGAAATCTTGAGGTGTGATTTATGGGGCGTAAGCCTCTTTGTCACAACCGTCACTTAGTAACTATTGAGACATTCTCAAATTTGCCAGCCATCCCAAAGTAATCCTCAGAGCATGTTCATGTGTGCAACACATCACATAGTAATTCTTGGGCCATGCTCATATTAATCATCAATCTTTGGGACATCATTTGGTAATAGCTTTCAGTGGGACATAAAATCTTGATTGGGTAAAAACATACTGGGATCAAGCAACAGACACAGAAACTGTGAGGTAGAACCACTTCTTGTGGTGTCTTTTGTGACATTTTTCAGAGTTCCACTACTGTTTTTTGCATACACTTTGACTGCCGGCTTGACATGCTGGCTGAAAGAGGCTAATGATTAAATGGACTTTGGCATTCCACAGTGGCCTGTGCCGATTGCTATGGTTATCACACCAGAACAAATCTGACACCGACGTGTTCAGAATTTATTGGATACAATAATTATTGCCTAGCTTTACTTTTGGGGAAATAAAGTGCTTACTGCATCAAAATCTACATGTTCTAATAAATACCAGGAGTTTTCCTTTTGTTAAATTCTGACATGTTCGAGCATGTAATTACCAGGTGTGAAAACTTTAAACCACTTATAATTGTGATCACTGTGCAAACAGGTTCATAATATAGAGGACCACATGTAACCAGGCCCTAAGTGTACACAAAGTCTGCTTCCATTTGTCTGTTTACCTCTATCTCTTCTCGAATAAACCTGTACATCTGGTGTGTGAGCAGTGGCGTAGCTAGCCCTTGTGCCGCCTGTGGCGGTCACTGCGTTTGCCTCCCACGGCGGTTGCGTGAAAGAGCGGGGGGTTGCTGACATTTTTTGGGTTGCCGCGGTGTTTTGGGGTGGTGGTGAAGGCCGTCGCCCACAAAACTCGTGCCACCAGGGGCGGATTGCCCCCCCGGCACCCCCTTGCTACACCACTGTGTGTGAGACAGCGTGAATCGGAGGAGGTGTGCCTAAGTGGAGGAGATGTGACCTAATAACCACAGTTGCCAACTTTCAAACTGGGGAACCAGGTTCTAGTCCTGATGTTTGATGAACATCCTGTGATTCTTGGCAAATCGTTTAATCTCCACGTCCTAAAATGGAAAAGAAAATCTAGCCTTGTGTAATGTAATCATATAAAGTAATCCAATGCCTTTGGGCCAAGTTCGCGCTATATAGAACTGCAGCAAAAAATTGTTCTGTAGGCAGGTATTTTTATGTATGTTAATCTAAATGCATAATTAATTAAAATTATTCCGTATAAAGATTAGCTTTAGTGAGTTAAGAACAGCATTGCAAGTGAGGATATATGGTTAAATAATTATTCTCAGAGGTCTGATTTAGCATAGCAGTTAGAATATGCACCTTGGCTACAAATATTATTATTATTATTTAGCTTGTAAAGCGCCTGGTTACTCCAACGGAGTGTCCCCACGCTAGAACATCATCAAAACCCCAGCGACTACCCTGAACTAATACCCTTCCTGCGCGTATGACTATTAAACAGTAGAAGTCAAAAACATTACTTCCGTCCACCGAAAGGGTGTCGGAAGAGCCAGGTTTTTAGATTTTTACGGAACAGAGACTCCGACACGCAGATCCTTAGATCCGCAGGCAGGTCGTTCCATGTCTTAGCTGCCAGGAAGCCAAACGATCTCCCTCCAGCTCGAACCTTCCGGACCCTGGGCACAATCATCCTAGCAGAGCCCAGCGATCTCAAATCCCGTGCGGGCCGATATACCGTGAGAAGGGGGAGCAAGAATCGTGGCCCCTTCTGGCTAAGGATCCTATGACCAAAGCAATAGGGCCTTAAAGGTAACTCTGGCCTGTATTGGGAGCCAATCAAGTTTCTTCAGAGCTTCCCCCACCGAGGCCCGCCTAGGGATATTCAGAATCCGGCGAGCTGCAGCAGTTTGGACCTTCTGCAGGAGGTTCAAATTTCTAGCGGTCACCCCTAGGTACAATATGTTACAGTAATCAAGGCGAGATGTAACAAGAGCCTGTACAATAGTTCTTTTGGCGTCAAGGGGGAGTAGGTCCATTATTTTACGTAGCATTTTAAGAATGTCAAAGCAGGCTCCGGCCACAGCGGTTATCTGCTCAGAGAAAGACAAATTTTCATCGAACCATACTCCCAAATTCTTAACCTTTGCTTTCGGTGACGGAGTAGGTCCCAGTTCCTCCGGCCACCATCGCTGAGACCAAAGAGAGGGCTGTTTTCCAACTACCATCACCTCTGTCTTCCCCGCATTCAGCTGGAGGCAGCTGTATTTCATCCAGTCCGCAAGCTCACCCAAGCAGACCTTAAAATCAGATGCCATTCCAGACTCCTTTTGCTCCAGAGTAACAATTAGCTGAGTGTTATCAGCATATGACACCAGCTTTATCCCATGCCTCAATACAATATCTGCCAGAGGGCAGATATTGTATTGAGGCATGGGATAAAGCTAAATACTACATACTACAATAATACATGCTAAAAACACAGTTAGCATAACTTAAAAAGTGTACTTTGGTTTCACCCATCTCGTTGGTCTTGTAAAAGACCTATCAGTTTCTCTGCACTGGCCAGGAATTTTGTAAACCGACAATAAAACCGTGTCGATCGATCGAAACAAGCAAGTGTTGCACCAGTGCAAGTACGAATCTTCCGTATGTTAAAGGTTTTTCTTAAAATGTCCCTCCGATTCTTCATAGAACAGTGACAAAGGCAGACTAGGTGGATCAGGTCCTCCTTGTCAGTCTCTCATAGCGTATGGGCTGTACCGCCTGTTTTCTTTAGCCTGACAGGAGAATGGTCAAGTGATGGCAAGTTGCCAGACCGGAAGTTCATGAACTTCTTTTGTAGAAAGAAAGGATTTCCTGCCTCCAGCTATAGTTGTGGTTTAAGCATCTTAAAGTCAGGGCCACTGGAACCATGCAACAAGAGAGGGCCAAATTATGCGGCATGGCTGAGTAAATTATGTGGCAAGAAAAGGCAAATTATGTTGCGTAATATGGCATATTTCTCAATAGTATTACGTCATTAGTTTGTACTTTTTACACTTGTTAACACTGGGCATTGGGTGCACCTCATTAGTACCAGTTTAATACCCAAATATAGCAATAAGCAACAGATGCTACTGCGTTTTTAGTAATTTTTGAACCGTTTTCTTGGTCCCAGCCATGGAATACTCTCCGGGTAGTTCGCGATACTGCTTTTCATTACACACTGTCACCGCGATTATAGTCCTTGGTCCAATGATACGGGTGGAATCATGCCGTGGGTTAATTATTATTGATCACAGGTCGTCATTACGGTTTATGACGGACTGGTTTGACGGCACGGAAGGACCTCACACATATAGCTACGTTACTGATATTGTGACAGCCCTGAAGAAGTCCAGGTATATATTACCTTACGATGAAACACATGTTGGCTGTATCAAGATGTACTGTTGAAGTAATCAACACTTTTTGTATGGACTGTATCATATAGATTACTGGCTCTAATAAGAATTTGGATTGAACCCTGATCCTGAACTGGTGTTTATGGATTAAAAGTGGACTAAGACTACACTTGTGATCTCAAGATCATTTTTGACATTTCAATACTCTATGTGTGCTCGGAAAGGAATTCTGCTAACATTTTCTTTTGTTAAAATCTGCATATTATGCAGCAGATGATGGATTATGTGGAAATATGCAAATCTATAATTATGCGAAAATTGCCGCGGCCGCACAATCGCATTATTCCAGTGGCCCTGCTTATAGTTGTTTAGTAGCATCCACACGTGCCTAGGTTTAGACAGAGCAGCCTTGTCTGCTATCAGTGTGTGCTTTTTGATGACCATGTTCAGTGTCTTATTAAATGAGGCGTGCGTGGTACTCATATCCCATAAAAGTCTCATCTGAAGGGAGTCTTGGCAGCTTTCCAGGTACTTCCTTGCTGCTGATGATTTCGATCCTGTTTCTCTTTTAGTCCACAGCACCTTGTTTAATGACTTTTGCTTTTTTTCCTCGCAGTTTGTGGCAGTATTTTGCAAAAGTGTCCCGCCTAGCTATAGTTTGTTTGTTTTTCTGATCTCCAGGCACATCTGGGAGGGAGATGCATTTCTCAGTAATGAGAAGATATTCAGAAATGTGTTGAAATTATAGTATTTAACATGGATGCATCTCGTACTCGCAGAGCTTTGCTGCAAGTCAGAGATGGTAGCAATTTTGCAGATATTAATTTGAGATATGGGGAAATCGTAGTTCCTGTTAATTCTTTGAGTATCGTTTGAAATGCTACCAACAAAGAGTGACTGCTCTTAATTGGCGTTTCCGCAAAAGAAGTTGAATTCATGGGTACCCCAAGGTACTTGTACTCCTTTACATTGCCAATTTGAGTTCCATTAAGGAGCCAATTATGAGGTTCATTTATTTTGTGACTAATCACCATTACCTTGTGTTTGTACGGTTGATTTCCTTGCCATTTTTTGTAGAGTACTTGGCTAAGCTGTCTTAAAGCCTTTGCAGACCCACTTTAATTTGCCTTGCCAGGATGACATTGTCTGCATACAAGAGTTTAGAAAGCCAGCAACCACCAAGTTTCGGAGGCTGAGAATTAACTTGGCCCATTTCCGAGGGTAGATCTGCTACAAACAGGCTGAAAAGTTGGGGTGCCAAGACACATTCCTGTTTCAGTCCTTATTCAGTGTCAATCTTCTGCGAAACAGGTTTCGTCACCAATCTTAATTTTCACCTAGGTATTTGTATACAGCATTTGGATGGCTCCAAGGAGGGAGTGTGATATTCCCCATTTGCTCCAGTTTTCTCCATGACCTGGACACAGTCAAAACAGCTTTGAAGTCCACAAAACATTGGTATAAGGGTGGCCACTTTTTTAGTTGCAAATCGGTCATTAATGACAGTGCCATAATGTTTGTACCTGTGCTGTGGTGGAATCCTGTTTGATTTATAGGAATAACATTGCTGCCGTTTGCCCAAGATGTTAGATCTTTTAGCAGTAGGGAGGCAAAATATTTGGCCTCATTGTGCAGAAACACTATTAACCTAATATTTTCCCGTACCAAGCTGTCATCACCTTTGTAGATAAGGTTTATTATGGACTCCTTCCAGGCGTCTGGGATTGTTACTTGCTGTAAGGCATCAACAAGCACACCATCTAATTTCATAGCCAAAAAGGAGCGTTTGCCTTATGAATGGCATGTGGGATTCCACTTGGGTTGGGTACCCCATCACATCGACCTTCCCTTTTGACCTTCATGATTTGGGTTGTCGTGTATGACATGACTTCTGTATTGCCTGACCCTAGTTCTTGCGAGGCACTGTCTGCTGAATGTTGCATCAGTTGGTCTATGGTATACTTTCACAGGTAGCCCACTGGAGGGGCCCTACATCAGGGAAGGGGGGGAAACCTTGGAGTGGATAGTGCTAATAGATACGCTCTCTCTAAAGTATAATACAACTAGAGCCAAGGGTATCCCTTGCCTAATTATGGAGAAAGTATCTCATGTGAGAGCTGTGTCACTGTTCAAACCAGAAAAAGGATTATTTTTCTTTTTATAATAAGACCCTCACCCCCTCTAGTAGTGGCATGCTTCATCATCGGGTCTCATCCTGGCCCTTAAAAGCCAGGATGAGCTTGACCATGTTTCAGGGAAAACTCAAGATATTTTTGTGACCGGGTGAAGTTAAAGAGATAAAAATACCTCAGCCAGACCAAGGTATCCCTATATTGGTGTTCTGGGTGGGTATTGGCTAAAAAGTATGATTAGGGGTTTTGGGAAATGAGGGTCCTATGACCCTAAGTTAACCATCAACATGTTTCTACCCCTATTCTGTGGCCTGTGTTGTGCAGGGCTTTCATCAGGACGTTGTCAGCATTCAGTGCACTGGTAAAACAAGTGTGTTTAAAAGGCATGTAATGCTAAATTGCATGCATGGTGAGTGATTTTACTCGCCTAGTTGTAGGATAATTATGCCCCTGCGTGGGTACCTGTCCTACCCCTCAGGGGGTGGTGGGTTTGTCCCTGTAGTCACACAGTCCTCAAGGGTTCCAAACCGCCTGATTACATATTTTGTTCAAGCTAACTAACAGTGACGGGGCTCTCACGTGAGATACTTTTCTCCATAGTTAGGCAAGAGATACCTTTGGTTCTAGTTCTAATTCCTAGTATGCCATATCCTTGAGAGTTCACATATTTTCGTCCTCTTTTGTTGGTACGACTGTGCTTTTGGACAGGCCAAAGTGTGCTCCCAGAAATTATATCCAAATACCTCCTGGGATATTTTACTTATTTACACTGTGAGGTCCCCTTTCGATAGTGTTGACTGTTTATCAAAAGTTCTTTGGGCTGCGATCTCTGTTTGCGTATAATAGTTTTACCCAAAAGTTGTTCTCATTTTGCCTTTTTTCCTTCCAAGGGACTTTTTTGTATACAGGGTCCAGTAGTTATCTATCAATCTATGATTTGTCAGGGATCTCCGTAGGGTTCTCCAAGCTCAATTTACCCCTCTTTTTGGCAACATACAGGTTTTTGATGGCTTTTTGATTCGGTGTAAAATACTTGGGTCCCCTGAAGCTTATGTGGTTTGTTGTTTTTTGTTTGTAAACGTTGATATCAGGGGCGGCCGGCATGGCTCGCGGGTGGGGGGGGGGTTGCGGGGGTGTCGCGCAGGGGGATCGCAGGGAAGTTTAAAAATAAAAAAAATAACTTACCTTTCCGCGAGGTACCGGGTCCCGCGTCTCTGGTCCTGCTCCTGCTCTCCTGCTTCCGACTTCAGGAACAGGAAGCAGGCATCCTTGCTCCCTCCCTTAAGCCAATCACAACGCTGCATGCAGCGTTGTGATTGGTCTGAGCGCTGTGACAGGGACTGTAGGGAGGTCATTTTCTCCATGCAGGCTGTAATGCAGCCTGCATAGAGAAGGGGAAAATGTGCCCGAGAGGGCCGTCCAAACAGTCATTGCGCACTTGGGAGTGGGCATACCACTCCTCCCCTGCCCTGCTCCATGAGCAGAGCAGCCCCGCCCACCCGCAAAGGAAACATTAAATGATAATAACTTAAAGCTATTATTATTTTATTTTTCCTTTCCACTGCTTGAAAGCAGTGAGGCAACACTCCGCCATACAGGAGGGGCCGCCACTGGTTGATATGTGGGTCTCCGTGAACATTTCCTAGGACTCTACCGGAAAAAGATTGGTGCTTTGACTCTCCTGTATTAAAACATCGGCTGCATTGGAGACAGCATGTCTGGTAATTTCATTTGAATGCATGGGTACCAATAGGTCTCTGTGTGTGGTTGCATCTATATCTGGGTGTATTTCTGAAGGCATGTGTGTCTATTGGCTTGTGTGTGCATTAATCTCCTTAGATGTTTTGCTCTGTGTGTGAAAGCAATGATTTTCAATTACGTATTCTATTGGCAATGAAGTACATTCTTGGAGTGTGAACTTCTGTTATGTTTTATGTTTTCCTGGCGACCTGTCAACAAAGAATGATCCATAAATCTTTCCTGTGGATTTGGTACTACAACCATTATGGTCATTTTTCTACTGTCACGATTCAATGTGGCAATTGTTTTCTGCTTCCACTTCAAAATCATAGGGATTCCAAAGTGGTAAAATATAAATCACGGTGCATATATCACTAGGGACAAACAGAATGTCTGATAGAAAATGTCTTACGAGATAAAACTGGAAGACTCTGTTTACTTAGTAATTTCTTACTTATGGAAAGTGAAGCACAGGGATGTTTTAATAATACATAAAATGTCTGTCCTCTTTGCTGTACGTTATTGAAGACTGAAAACACCATTTAAAAAATCATAAAAGCGTTTCTATGGTAACTGCAATTTGCTGAAACAGCAAAAGCATTAACTGTTGTTCCCAAATAGGATACCTGGGGAATTAGAGTCGTTATGTAAGTACAACACGCCCACTTATTGCGTTATGCATCTATAATAAAAATGGTTGGCGCAGAGAGCATTGCGCTGCACATTTTAACTAATTAGGGTGAAAAGGGTACTAATTAACTTGCCGCTACGCAGCATGGTAGTGCTAGTCCTTTTGTTTATCTCTGGCATCTTATTATTAAAAAAAGTAAAGCTAAGACCTACCTTTTTCCAGTACTTTTCTGAAACAGATTGAAAAGTTGGGCAGAGAATTTCATTTGTGTTAAAATTGCTTTTCTTTAAAAAGACATTAGGCTAGCATATTGCTGGTGATTTCTTCCATATGAGTATTAGTGTTGTCTCCTGTGAGAGATTGCGTTGCTGGTTGAGGAGGGGTGTGAGCAGCAGCCACAATCCTTTTCAGGGTGAACCACAAAAGTCACTAAATTAATCTGTGCTTAACCCTCTGGTAGCTTGGCACAAACTTAGTCAGGCTTATATTAGAAGCAATGTTTAAAGTATTTATGCAGTACACTAACAGTAATAAAGTGAAAACGAAACACAAAACAAAGTCTACACCAATTTAGAAAAATAGAGTAACATGTAATAAGTTATTCAACACCAAATTGACAAACATCCCATGACTAGAACCAGAGATATGCCATTTCAAACATTTAAGGTAAGTATAGTGCCTGAAAGCACAAAGTGCCACACGCTACTATCTGGTTACGTGAGACCAGGTGAAAGTCACAAGTTCAAACCGACCACAATGGAGCACGGGCTGGATACAGGGACCAGGTTAGTCCAGCTGACAAAGTTACCTTCTACAGTCTAGCGTGAAGAGTCCCGTTTGCAGAGGAGGAGATCACAAGGACCAGGGAGAGCATCACGGATTATCGTTGCTTTAGTGCGAAGAGCAGGCAGGGAATTGTGGACGGTCATCACTGTAGTGTGAAGATCCAGTGTCGCGAACAGTTGTTGCTGGAGATTTGCGTTACCAGTTGCCGCTAGCTGTCGACGCTGTAGTGCAAAGTGCAGATCTCACATTGCCGGTTGTTGATGGAGGGCGGTGTAGTGCAAAGAGTCAGATTCACCGGAGCTTCGCATTGGCGGTCGGTGTAAGGGGCAAGATCTTGGTGTGAATGGGCCCATTCGCAGTCACAAACAACTCAAAACTTCATGATTTATCCTTTTCTTCAAGGAGGAGCTCGACTTATGCCACACCAAGGGTCCAGGGCCTGGGAGGCACCTCTTGAGGATCAGGACCTCAATCTAGCGAGGTGCAGCAGGTCAGCTGGGCAGTTGCAGAGGAGCCTCTGGAGCTTGTTGTGTTCCTGTAGCTCAGAACAGGAGGTCTGTCAGCTGACCCTTGCAGTCACTTCAGCATGGGCTGAAGGGTGCAAGTCCACTCTTCCTTAGACAGCAGGGCAGGCACCAAGCAGCTGGGCAGTCCTTCTCCTGTTGTATCCATAGGTCCAGGAGTGTACTGAAGTATGGATCTGAGGGTTCTCTTTTTGTAACTGGTGCCTCTTTTGAATTGGGAGACGCTTCTGAAGTTTTGCATTACAGAAGTGGCTGGAATTTTCTGGTTCCCTGCGCTGGTCCCAGATTGTCTGGGGACACAATAGACTGGGGTGAAGTCCTTTGTGTATGCGCTGAGGCAGCCCCATTGAAGTGCAAATCTGGTAGGTGACAGCTCCACCCCCTCCTCCTGCCGGAGATGGCCCATACTGCCAATTTCTAGTCCCCCTTTGTGATGCTATCCAGGAGGAATACACAAAGCCCAACTGCACCCAGTTATGTGACCAGATACAGGCTGCAAGCACCAAATGTGCAGGAAAAGACACTTTCTAAAAGTGGAATTTTCAGGATTGTGACTTAAAATCTAACTTTACCATTACAGAGGGTTTCAAATTACAATTCCTCAGACACTAAACTACTTGCTCCAAACAAGAGTTGTCATTTATTAAATGCAATAAGGTACCCAAATGTTATCCTATGGAAGAGGTTGGACTTGCAATAGTGAAAATAAACATTTGAGGGTTTTTCACTACGTGGACATGTAAGACTTTAAAGTACATGTTTAAATTTTTAAATGCACTGCACCCTGCCCTAAGGGCTGTTTAGGGCCTACCCATTGGGTAACATATATACTAAAAAGAAGGTTTAGGCTTGGCAAAAGTTTTTGTTTTTGCCAGGTCGAAATGGTGGCTTAAAACTGCACACAGAGGCTGCAAAACCACGCCTGTGACATATTTTAAAGGTCTAGTTAACTGAGTGGCACAATCATTGCTGCAGGCCCACTAGTAGCATTTAATTTACAGGCCTGAGGTACCCGTAGTACCAATTTACTAGGAACTTACAAGTAAATTAAATGCTCCGCTGTAATCAGGCATCGTAGCACAGCTGGGTTGCATTCGGCAGCCCAGCTGGGACCCCAATGATGAAGCATGCCACCAACTAGGTTGGTGGGTGAGGGGTCTTCTTACAAATCCACTGGATATTTGTACTCTGCGACATCATACTGAGTCAACATAAGTGGTACTATTTATCTGTGGGTCCATCCACGTTGTTCTTTACTGTCAAATTGGGGAAGAGGACGTACCCCTCTACTTATTCCTCACTCTCCTTTTGTTTTCCACCAATTAAGTGTAAGCCATTTCCACCATGTTTAAAGGAGAGAGCACAATCATTTAGCTTTGGTTAGCAGAGTCTTACGCCTGCAAACACAAATTCAGTGAAAAAGGAGTGAAGGCAATATGTTTGGGGGAAGACCACATTAAGGCTGACAAGTCTAACATCCCCATAATGCAAGACATTTGGTACACCTCTGAAATTAAAGAAAAGCTGAATGTGTGTTGGGAAACCCACATCTTGATGCACTGAACCAGTGCCTGCAGCTATTTTATTCTCAAGTTGCCTGTACACATTGGGTAAATCTTCAAGTGTGCTAGATTTTCAGCAGTCATAATTATAGGAGGAGACAAGGTAAAATGGAGGGTCTGGAGCACAGTTTCATTTGACTGTGGTGAAGCAAAATATTTGCAGCAGCCACAAAATCACAACTTTGTAGGTATTCACAAAGAGTGTACATATTTTACATGTCCATTTCCAAAGTTGAAGCACACTTTGAGTCTCCAGCAATATGTAGGCATACATGCCTTGCAAGGGTGGCAAAGCTTTTGGAAGAGGAAACTATTTCCTCAAATGAAATAAAATTGAGTTGCTTTAAGCGAAATAATATAGGTGCATGTTCTACTGCCCATTTTCATTATATATAATCATTATTAAGAACAATCTATCGCTCATTGCAAGTAGGAAAAAAGACCTACAGGAAATGCCTCTTTTTGTTTGGTCACCCCTATTGTTTTCTGGAATGACGCTGCTGGTTTTTTGACTCTGTGTGCTTGGGCACTTCTAACCAGGCCACAGTGCATGTGCTCTGACACCTAAATCATGTTGAAATTGGCTACACTCCTTATTTGCATATTTAACATATCTAAAATTCCCTAGTGTACAAAAGTGTACCAAGGGCCTGTAAGTTAAATGCCACTAGTGGATTGCAGCAAATATTGTGTCACCACTATAGGGACAATGCAAAGCATGTCTCCAGGCCTGCCCCTGCAGCCTAGGTATGTAGTTTTAAAACTGTTAATTCAACTTGGCAATATAAACCCTTCTTTTTTAATATTAATAAGCCTAACTAGGCTGTACTCACCTATAGGGCAGGGCGCATGGTAGTTAAAAAGCAGGGCATGCGTACTTATGTTTTACATGTCCTGGCAGTGAAAAATCTCCCAAGTCGTTTTTCACTCTGGTAAGGCTCTCTCTCCTCTAGGAAAACACTGGACTGGTTTATTGCCAGCAGCGGCCGGTGCAGGTAAGCGCGGTGGGGCGGGGTGGGGTGGATGTCGATGAAAAAGGGAAACTTAATTAAATAAATAAATCCTATTCCGTCATCTGTCGACATCCCCCCGCCCCACCCCACCGCGCTTACCTGCACCAGCCGCTGCTGATTATAACACCTCATAATGCTTAACTTCGGTTTGGGAATAGCTAGAAAAATGATTCAAGGACTCATTTTAATGGTAATTTAAAATCCATTTTAAAGGTCAAGGTAGATTTTAGATTGGTTTTTGGAAAATGGCACTTTTAGAAAGTTGTCATTTATCTGCCTGAGTAAATGTGCCTTCCTGCCACTGTCACCTGACTGTCGATGGCTCCCCTGTGGTGAAATTAGTATTGCTCCCAGACAGTGGACAAAGGGGTTGAGTGTTGAGAGATGTTTTTCTCCCTGGCAAAATGACCAACTTAATTAACTTCAAGGGTGCTTACCTTGTCAAAGGCAGATGTATCTCACACCTGGGCTGACCCCTCTATTTTCTGCTAGCCAGCCAGGCAGCAATCCCAGTGGGTGAGGGGCTGATACAGAATCGGTTTTGAGTGACCACAAGGGAAGAATCACCCATTATCAAAGCCACATCTTTGGGTGGGCACAGGGCACAGGTTCTGTCATGTTGGTTTTAGTTAGAGAGCGGCACTGTGGCATAGTTTTCAGTAAAATACAGAAGAAGTGCTGCAAAAGTGGGTAGGGTCACCCCTGGTAACGTTTACCTCCTTGGTCAGGAAGCGGCCAGGAGTTTACCCACCCACAGGCTGGCACTGGTCATAAATGTAGACTCCCTAGTACCCACTTAAGAACACCTCTGGACCTGTGGAAGACAGAAGAATGACAGCACCTACTGTTGTGACTTGTGGGGAGACCATCACTGGCTGGACTTTTTTCCACTTGTACATAGGACTGAAATGTGGAGCACAAGGGTCAATTGGCTGACCTCCTGTTAAGCCACAGGGACACAAAAGCTGCAAGAACCCCACTTTCTGGATGAACCAAAATGACCATTTTCTACTGGGCATATCCTAGGCACCACTGGTAGCTTCTCTTGGAGTCAGTCTTGACCCCCAAGAGGTATTGGTAAGGTCCCACCACCCTTGAATAAGTGTCAGAGTGTACTCCTCCTGCCTAACCCTACAAGCTGGGAATTGGAAGCTTTTTCAAACATTGCTACCTGGAGAACCGACAGAAGACCGGGACCTACCTGCAAGCTGATTTGCTGAGGGTGCATCGCTGGTAGGCCTGGCTTCGCTTCAGCTATGTTCTTCTCCACATCAGCAAATCCGGTTCAGCGGCCCAACGCTGGCTGCCATCTGACGACGTTCAGTGGCGTAACGAAAGTTGAGGGGGCCCCCCTGCAAGGTACATGGAGGGCCCCCCGCTCCGGATTTAATCCAGAGCTCTCAGGCCTGAGTACTGTGCTGAGGGGGCCCCCTGCAGCTCGGGCCCCCCCGCACTGCAGGGGCTGCGGGGGCCTGTGTTACGCCCCTGACGATGTTGAGCCCTCTTTAGCTACAGCCTGCAGCCTTGCCCGCGGACAGAATCTGACTTCCAGAAAAGAGAATAAGTCTGAAGGGAGAAAGCTTCACTGGGCCAGATGCCAAGCAGCATCTGATCAACGGCTTCCTGTACGCGAACTCCAGACTTTTTCTGTTCAGAGCCTTTCCCACCTTTGTCGACAGCTTCACCTAGACCTCGTCCTTCACCAGCTCTTTGTCAACCACCTCATGTTTCAATCCAGTATGCTGCTTTGCCCTACTGAGGACTCTACCTTCTCAGAGAAATTCTAAGTCCGAGGGTAACTTTTTAATAAGGACCTGCTTGGGCTGTGTATCTGACCAACAGCCTTATACCTTACCATTGTCCAGGTCTCGCACGACTAGTTGTCTGTGTTTGTCACTTTGTGCATTTGACACTAAAATGTAATTCAAACTTTAAAAAAGTCTTATCTCCAGTTCCTATTATTGGATTTTTGTTGCTTTGGTCTCATTTTGTTTATTAAAATATTCTCTATTCTTATAAATGTGAGTAGGACTTTAATAATGTTGTATTTTCAACTTTTTAACTTTTTTGGTACTTTTAAATACTTTACACATTTTCTTACGTTAAGCCTGATTGCTCTGTGCCATAGCTAGCAGGGGTTGAACTCAGGTTCATTTATTTTATCTATTTATTTGAAAAGTTTTATATAGTGCAAACATGACCCGTCAGGGTATCATAGCGCTGTACAGGGAAGCACAGAAACATTGTACATATAGGAGGATAAGCATAAAGAAAATGTGTTAAAGAACATCCAGAAGCATGGTGATATAAAATAACCAAAATGCAAATTCAATGGGAGACCCGGGTGAAAAACAAGAAATGATAATCAATTAATGTGTCAATAGGCCTATGATAAGGTTTAAATTGTGGAACCCTTCACTGAACATAACAAGGATAGTGCCATTATTACATGTGGTGGACTGACTCAGTATAGTTCCCCTCTGTACACAAGGTCCACTAAAAGATTCCCATATGACCCATTCACACAAAGTTCCCTGTCTTGGGTTGAACTGCCGATGACGTCTTATGACAACTCCTCAATTCTTCGGTCAGACAATCACAAAAAATCTCGGTGTCTTCTACACCGTTTAATATACCCTGAGATCTTAGGTTGACTCAGGACCTGATACTCAAATCTCAATCCTTGGACCACGTCCGGCCCGAAAAAACATTCACTCGACTGGCACGCCAACTCCGACAGACATCACACAATTAATTCATTCCCGCAATTTAACACAAGCCATACACCCTATTGATACTCGCTCCTCCAATCGCCGCTCATCTCTCCGCACCATCAAACTCCGTCGGTATCCACCAGATTTCATCGCTCTCTGTTCTCTGTCATTGGGCTCTATTTTGGGACTCTGAGGATCTAGGTTGCCTCTTTTCTAGACTAATTCTGGATTCTCTCCTCGCTTCATGTGCAAACCATCCTCTGCTACCAACTGAAAGGGCCGGGCCCATAAGTTCTGGACCTACTCTAGAATCACAATACGATGGTTCTTTTTAGCAGCATGTAAGCATGGAGGGGGGAAAGTCGTTATTAATGCCAATCACTTCAACTGGACACATAGTAACCACAGACAACTATGTAAGGTTAGTTAATTTATTACAAAGCCAAAGATAACTGGACATAAAGACACCTCAAAACAAGAGTGTAAAAATACATCAGGATCAGCATAAAGCCAAATCTGCGAATAAAGTTGAGGGGGTGCAGCATACACACTCAAATTACCTCAAGAAATAGGATAGAGAGGATCAAAAAGCATGAGTCCAAATTTTCTTGCATCAAGGGTTGATGGAAATATAGCATCAATCTATCCCTACACTAGCGCTAAGATGACATCCCTACTTAAGCATTCTCAGGAAAAGGAATAAAAAGGTGTCAGCATGTGGAGTCTTCCTAAAAAGCCTCTCCGCCATCGATGGGTCCAATAGCAGAAAGCTATCGAGACAGAGCTTGTTCTAAGATGCTCTCTCTCCGAAGGCAAAAGAAGAAGTGGGCCCTTTCCCTACTCTCACATCACATTATTACAGGTATTTTTCCCAAGAGTTCTTGCAAGTCACTCCATCCGCTCTGAACACAATCTCAAAGGCAATTTTCCATGGGACAGCGGTGTTCCTGAACTGCAACATGTTGACCTTGATTCCCAGGCCTTCTCCGATGTGAAACACAACAATTTCCCTTGTCGGCTTGAGCTTACGATGTATCTCCTTTGCTCTTTGCCTGACTAATAACACAAAGACATTATTCTAGCTAACAAGGGCGCTTCTTCCACCTGCAACACAAAACATAAGAATAAACGAAATCCAAAGCACAAATGAAATTCAAACTATTAATTCAAAAGCAAGAGCTTCCAGGGAAATTGCATTTCAGGACTACAAATTCAGCTAACATTAGAAAAATGGCATATGAGCTTAATGAAATTGCATAGGAAAAAAGGCACACTTGATTACTACATTACCAAAGTATGAAATGTCACACTTAATGAACACTTTTGATAAATGAATGATTGTCAGTTGCACAACACGAGTTCTTAACGTTAATGTTTTCTGCCATTTACATTCATTTTCTACTTTAATTCTCCATGTTACTACTCAATGGCCTATACACATCACGTTTCATGTTATTACATTTCGAAATTCTAACACTTCGGGGCCGATTCCGATGTCGGACGGACTCAGGTCCGTCCGACATCGGTCAGGAGCCGTAACCGACCGACCGACCTGCTGTCGTCGGTTACGGCCCTGCAAGTACGATGCGACCGAACCCTGTTCGATCGCACTCGTATACTTCACAATGGGAGCATGCATTCCAAGCGGAATGCATGCTTGCATTGTGAAAAGCAGGGGTGCAGTTCATCCCTGCACCCTGTGGCCAGCACCCCAAGGTGCCTGCCACCGGGTGCAGGGATCAACAGAGGGGCACCATAGGTGCCCCCAGGCAGCCATTCGGCGGCCTCGCACACATGGGGGCCCTACTGGGGCCCCCAAAGACAGTTTACCACTGCCTTTTCGTGCCGGACAGACCGGCACGAAAAGGCAGTGAAAAACTGCCATCGTACTCCCTCGGTCGTGAAGAGGCGGCCGGGGGAGTACTGAAGGATTTCCGGACGGCGGACGGGCTCTCCGAGCCCGTCGGAAGCCATCCGGAAATCCGAGTCGGATTCCTTTCCGACCGAGCCCATCGGAATGGCTCGGTCGGAAAGGAATCCGGCCGGCACGTTCCGATTCGGTCGGAAGGGCTCCGGCCATCGTTCGGTGCCCTTCCGGCCGAAATCGGAATCGGCCCCTTCATGTTAACACGATAAAGGATTATGTGCGGGTGTGCTCTACATGTGTGATTATAATGCACCCCTACAATTAAAAAGCGGTTTCCGCTACATCACATGAAAATTTCAAACAAAGGCACTCAGGCCATTGCTGCTGGATTCTTTTTCAGAGTGTCGGTGCTGCCCTCAATGTTACATCACTGAAGTCATAGGATTGTGAAAAATTCAAACATCACACTAAGAACAAGTATAGCAAATGAGCCTTGCCCATTCCGACGGAGGTGGTGAGGGTGTGGGCAACCAGTAGCGAGCAAATAAGAGTGACAGTAAAGCCAACAAATGGTAATCAGTGGGAGTGCGCCAAGCTCCTATTAGTCAACAAAATGTCTCACAAGCAACTTCTTGAGCCTCTTGACTACTAAAAGTTGATCAGAAGACATGACATGTTATACAAAAATAAAAGGAAAAATTAAGAAAGAGCGAGACAATAAGACTTATTATCAGGCAGAATGGCAAGAAACCTTGGAATCGGTGACAATGTACTTACGATGCTGGGAGCTCCAAACATCATTTCAGTTTGATGTCCCTAGACTCTACCCCCATCCACAACACATAACCGGGCTCAAAAACAAGCTCACAGTTGCTTATGCAAATCTAGACTTGTGTAACATGAAGGTTTTTGTAGCAACTGCCTTACAGTGCCAATGGAAACGACCAGATTGAAACAAATTGCCCAAAAGGGCCATTGTTGTTAGGGCATGTACTATCGGAGCATGGTGTGGAGCCCAGACCTGGCCTTGTCAAAGCCATTGTTGACAGTCCGGCTCCTAAGGACAAGGTCGTTCTTAAATCATTTGTTGGACTCTGTGAGTTCTACTCACGGTTTGTGCCAGACTATGCTGCTAGAGTTCAACCATTGACCAACATGCTTAAGAAGAATGTTTCTTTTGTGTGGGATGACCGTTGTCAGGAGGTGTTTGAATGGATCAAAGCTCAATTGGTATGTCCCAAGGTTCTCAAACCCTTTGACCCCAACACAGTGTGCACCATCACCGTTGATGCAAGTGGCCTCGGTCTGGGTGCCATTCTTGCCCAGTGTATCAATGGGACAGAACACACTTTGGGTTATGCCTCCAGGGTGTTACGGGGTACTGAATTGAACTTTGCTGTGATCGAGAGAGAGCTTTTAGCGTGCTGGTGGGCTGTCAGGAAGTTCAATCCCTACATTTGGGGCAGACATTTTCAACTACGCACAGATCACAGTCCCCTTGTTTCTATCCTCTCGGGGATAGGCTCAAAGAACATACCCCTAGAATTGCTCGCTTGTCCACCAAGCTACTGCAGTATGATTTTGAGGTATCGTACATTCCTGGAAACAAGAATGGAAGGGCTGATTACTTTTCCAGGTTCCCAGTAGAAGAAGATGGTGAAGTTGATGAAGATGATGAGGATGACTGTTTTGTCGCGAGTTTGGTTCTGAATGACATGTGTGCCGTGAGTGAAAAAGAATGGCGAGACGAACTTTCCAAAGATGCCTTACTCTGCCAAATTGTCACCTGTGTCAAGAATGGTTGGCCTAGAGAAAAAAATGCGCCTTTCGCTTTACAGACTTTTGTGAAAGTCTCATTGGAGCTTTCTGTGGAAGATGGTTTGTTGGTGCGGGGTGACAGGTTGGTTCCCCCAGATGTGCTGAGATCAAGGTTGGTCAAAGGTGCACATGAGGGGCACTTGGGCAAAACACTCACCAAAAGGAGGTTGCGTGAATATTTTTGGTGGCCTCAGATGGACAAGGACGTTGATGTGTTTGTGGGTGAGTGTGTGGTGTGTTCCAGTGCTGAGAAAAGTTTTAATCTTAGAACGCCCCCTCTTCAACCCATTGAGTTACCTGCTAGGCCTTGGGAGAAGATTGGCATTGACCTTGTTGGTCCTTTCAATGTACTCCCGGCTTCTTCAAGGTATGCAATTGTTGCCATTGATTACTATTCAAAATGGCCTGAAGTGCGTTTCTTTGGTGAACCTAACTCAAAGAATGTGATTGATTTCCTCAACGACCTTTTTCTGCATGAAGGATTTCCCTCCACCATTGTGAGTGATAATGGTGTACAGTTCGTCAGTCAAGAGTTTGAGTGTTTTTTGAGGCAAGGGGGAATATCTCATTCTAGGAGTTCACTCTATCACCCACAAACGAACGGTTTTGTGGAGCGCATGAGTAGGGTACTTAACAACTGTGTGCAACGGGCGTTGGCGAGTAAGTGTAATGTCCAGAATGCTGTCAGGTCCATGCTGTGGTTCTATCGTACTACACCCCACTCCTCTACCAAAGTGTCTCCCTATGAACTTTTGCGAGGCAGGAAACCATGTTCCAAGGTGTGTCCAGGTTGGATGTCAAAGTGGGTGAAGATGGACTCTGTGATTGACGTGGATGGTTTTGTGAGAGATAATGTCTCTCAAGCCCAATCTCGATAAAAATCTTATTTTGATACCAGGAAAAGATCCATTCCCCACTCATTTGTTGTTGGTGATGTAATACGTGTGAAGATCCCCGTACACAGTGGGACTTGAAGTTCACTGATCCCTTGGTAGTGGATAAAGTTTGTGGTAATGCTGTCAGGGTGAATAACAAACATTGGTGGAATGTGTCAAAAGTTGTAAAAATCCTGGACATTGTGTTAGTAATAATTTGCATTGCGGACGGAGAGATGAAGCCGAGGCTTCTTCTTCCGGAGACTCTCCGTCGACCTGTTTACGCAGGAGCAGTAGACAACGTTTTGTTCCTGCCAGATTCCTTTAGTTTCTTCTTCCATTTTCTTCTTTTTCCTCCTGTTCTCTTTCCGTTCTTTCCTCTTATTCCTTACCTCTTCTTTTGCTTTGCCTTTCTTTTCCTCTTTCCTTTTTATTAGGTCTCGCCTACGCAGCGCGCATGCGCTGCATAGGAAAAAGACCTTTAGCCATTGAGTCGGTTTTGAGGCCAAAAACGTGCACGCGTTGCATTGCTTTCAATGGCATTGCGTGCACGTTGGGCGATTCCCTTGCGGGAGCGAGCAGCTGGCGCCATATGTTATCAATTATCGCGCCTTGCTGCTCGCTCCCGCAAGGGAATCGCGCAGGCCCCCTCCTCTCTCCCCTCCCCCTGCTGCCGCGCGAGGCGCGCGCGCTTGTGCGCTTGTGCGCTTGTGCTTGTTTTAACATGCCGTTTTCAATTTTTTTTATTTTTAATCACATTATGTGACCTTGTGGGATCTCTTTATTATCTTGGCACTTTGTTATTCGGTAATATCCTCATTTACTCTGCATAGAACTTCTTTCTTTTCCACCATAGCGGACTTGTGCATCTCTCAGATCCCCCTACCTTGGACCCGCAGAACACGCCCCTCTCTCCTTCAATGGCCCGGATGGGTTATAAGATGGTCTGCTCTGCATAAGGACTCTTTCTGAATGTTGTTTTGCTGTTATTACCTGCAACAACATTTCATAGCGCCTATGGGGACTGGCCGGCACTCTGGCACTTTGGTACTTCGGCACTTTACATGCCTAATCCACTTGGAAACCCCATGCCGACTGAACAGCAATGATTGTGCAGTTTGCCCTTTACTAATTGGCTGCTTGATTATGTCCACAGAATTCATGCGACCTGGTGAAATTACATGAGACAACTTGGCAGTGTCAGTCAGTCAAATCACTTTATTCGATTAATTAAAATCATAAAAGTACAGTACACAGAACATAAAACAACAATAATATCATTCAATTCAATTGGGCGATATAAAAAACATTAAAATTCCTACAAAAATCTATAATTCATCAGAGCTTGAAATTTATCAACTAAAATAATTACATTAGGGTAATTTTGAAAATTCATGCATCATTAATCATAAGAATTCTCCTTCTCCTAAGGCGAACAGCAGCCACAAGAAAACTAGCAATATTAAAAATGTTCCAGGTATCATTTAACAATTGAAGATACATTAAAGCTGGTCTTGCCTGTAAAAAACCTTTTCCCCTCAAGAGGGGAACTAAAAACCTCCTCCTGATTTCATTATAAAAATCACAAAACATGATAAAATGCAATGTATCCTGCAATGAAAAATTATCACACTGGCACAGGCCTATATCCTCTGGCTTACACCATCTCAGAAGGTTACCCAGGGAGAAATGAATCAGGTTGAAGCGGAACCTTATCAGTAACCAACGGTGATAAGGCTTGGTTACAATTCTCAAATAAGGCTCCATTGACGGGGAAGAAATAATTAAGTAATGAGCCCTAACCAAAGGTTTTTGAATCTCCCGGTCCTCTCGTTCCAAAATCAGTATATTTAAAAATTGTGCTTTTACCCAAATTACATCCTCTTTTTTGATCCCTTCTGGGGCATTATAAATATCAGGTCGCCCTAGTTTAAAAAACATAGACCTAACATAAGACAGCCACGGGATGCTGTTAGCTTTCTCCAGGGCAACAACATCCCGTAGAATTTGATGGTTCAGGGTTATCTCAGGGTTAAGCCAGGTTTTAAGCCAACAGACCAAGGGGGCCAGTCTCAATGAGTCAGTTACATAACCCAACCCCAATTCCTGATGAATAGCAAATGTTGGGGTTGATTGGGGCACAGACAGAAGGGTTCGTAAAAATTTATTTTCAGCCATCTGCATCCCCATCTGCTGTTTATAGCCCCAAATAGCAGAGCCATATGTAGCAATGGCCAAACATTTAGATCTGTAAATGGAGAGAATAGCTTCAAAAGGCTTTGCTCCCAGTCGGTGTGTAAACCCTAATAAAGCTGATGTTAATCTTACTACTGCGTTTTTTTTTGCTCTAGATTGGGGGACCCAGGAGCATCTATCATCAAATAATACCCCTAGGTATGTAAAGGAGGTCACTCTGGACACCTCCGCTCCATTACATGAGAAGATTTTTCCTTTTCTTTTTCTTTGACCCATTATCATAACGTGTGACTTTGACATATTCACAACCAGATCAAGAGATTTCATAAAATCCCCGAATGCATCCAACAGTCTCTGAAGGCCAATAGCGGTTCGGGATAATAAGACGGCGTCATCCGCGTATAGTAGGACCGGAATAGTCCTAGTTCCTACACGCGGAATATCCAAACTCGCCTGTTCCAAGATTTTATCTAAAGCATTAATATAAAGAGTAAAAAGTAATGGCGCCAATATACAACCCTGACGGACACCTCTACCTGATTTAAAGTGACTAGTGCATTTACCTTCCCGAGTGACCCTAACTACTGCTAAAAGATCCCGATGTAAGTCTGCTAAAAAATAAACCAAACAAGGATCAATACCCATACCAAGTAAAATGGACCAAAGCTTCGATCTGTTAACCAGATCGAAGGCGGAGGTAAGATCCATAAAAGCCATTTGTAGGGGACCTTTTTTGGCTACGGTGTATTTGCCTATTAATAAATATAAATTAAGACACTGATCCATGGTACTTCTGCCCTGACTAAAACCATACTGAAGATTGGATAAAACCCCGTTATCATTTACCCAATCAGTGACTTTAGCCAAAATTACTTTACCTAGGATTTTAACGGCAGAATCAATCAGAGATATAGGTCTATAACATCGAGGGTCACCTCTTTGACCTTTTTTAAAAACTGGTATAATTGTAGACAGGGACCAAGACGCAGGGAACCCCTGCCCAACAGAAGCATTAAACACATTGGCCAGGATCTTGGCCCAAAATTTAGGTTCACTCTTATACAGATCTGCAGGGACACAATTAGGGCCAGGGGCCTTATTACTGGAGGTCTCAACTATTGCCTTTTCAATATCCACCTCATTAAAAACCAGCAGAGAAAAATCACCATAAATATCCAATCCTGAAGAGGGAACCTGCACCTCACTTGAACTATAGATTGTCTTAAAATGCGCCAGCCACTGGTCTTCTGATATGTTAGTTTCCATGATATCATTCTCTATGCCTGAAAAGAAAGGTGTATTAACAATAGCGCAAAATTTTGAGCTATCCTTTAAAACTTCAACAGACATTAGAGCATTCCAGGCCTCCGATTTAATTTCACTTTTACGGGTATGTATCGCTAGCTTATAAGACCTCCTAAGGCTAGCTATCTGCTCCCTATCTCTTGGTCTCTTTTTCAGGGCTTGTGCTAAGATGCGATGGGCCCTAGAGCAGTTTGTGTCAAACCACCTTTCCACTGGTTTAGGTCTAGGTTTGGATTTAACAGTCAGGTCAATTGCTACCTGATGACAGATACCTTCAAAACCTCTAATCACCTCATCCTTTGGGGTGGAATGATCAACACACTTTGCAATATCATCTTTAGCCTTCATGCATAAATTAACAAAAAAGATTCAGGAATTACTTTAGCCCATTTGAGCCTCCTCCCTGATCACTTGTAGTCACGTGATTAACTCCTATGTTCCCACCCAATGAACATAAAAGGCCCAAGTCTTTATGTAATTCAAGAATTACTGGGTTGTGGTCACTAAGGGGGACAACTTAGCATTATAGGATACTACATTAGCTAACAATAAGGGGGACAGAAATATATAGTCAATGATAGTATCCCTTCCCTTAGCTTTAAATGTCGGAACCCTCTCAGATAAATCATAAAAACCAGGTTCAAAGAGATCAACTCCTGCCAGCAGGTCCTCCAGGGCCTCCCCTTTTGCGTATGCTCAAAATGGGGTGACACCGAATATTGAGGACCCAAAAATCATCACCATAACAATTCAAATTACACAAATGAATATTAAAATCGCCCATAAGAATGATATAATAAAAAGTGAATTGCTTCGATCTATAAACTTCTAAAAAACATTTCAAATAAGAAAGATGTTCATTCAAGGTGTCGCATTCGCCAGAATTATAAAAATTAATTAATAATATTTGGGGACCAGTTGGAATACACAGTTCTAGTATCATACAATTATGGGAGCTTACCCCCAACATTTTTACAGACCCTTTCAAATTTAAAGAAAGAAGGAGTACTAAGCCCCCCTTGGCTCTACCTACCAGGGTAGGACGTGCAGGTGAGAAAAAAGATTTAAACCCGTCCAGCCAAAAATTGCTCTCCCTGTCCCATGTTTCCTGGAGAGCAATAATATCATATTTTTTTATAAACTCAAGCCAGCTAGGATCAACCCTTTTAGATCTAAGCCCCGCAATGTTCCAACTAATGATCTTACAATTGGAAACAGTTTGTAGGTCCATAGACTGGTGATTCTGGCCGAAATCAAATAGACAATCATGAGATGACTCTAGTCAGTCATTCTCATCTAACTGGGACAGTGGAGAAAATCTATTTAAAAGGGCTATACTCTGCCCTTCACCGCTTAATATCCCAGGACGAATTTGCGAGTCTATTGTGTCTCTAATATTAAGACTTTCCGGAAAAATCTCCAAATTTTTAGTTTCTTCAATGCGTTTGAGAGGCTGAAAAGGCCTCCTCAAATATATCTCACTATGAGATTTGGCAAGTGCATTCAGTCGTCTAACTGGAGGATAAAAATAACCCAGTGGCAAGGCTCTGATACCCCCTTCCCCTGATCCCGATTAATGTCCGAGGCATCCCAGAACAATCTATCTGCTACGTTCCGTGTATTAAAATTAACAATAATACAATCGCCATCCAGTTGTTTCGGGCGGTTACCCACCCACCCCACTCGTCTTGCCATTATAATGGCAGAGGAAATTTCAGTACTTCCTGTACAATATTGATCACACCATTTTTTTACTTTTAGCAAAAGGGTCGAGGTGGGTTCATTCTCATCAGGATTAAGTGGTGGGACCCTTACAAGAACCGCGGCCAAAGGAGTCGCTTCTGGGGGGAGATTAATACTACCACAATTAAGATTTACTGGCCTCTCGTGGGATAATAGAGGCTCCCTAGTAACCAGGGTCTGGGCATTGTCTGTCAGTCCCTCAAAGTTCCTATCTCTATGGCTACGATCCCCCCCCCTTGCCGGGCGGACCTGGTGTGCCCCAGCTCTCTCCCTCTCTCCAAATTCCGGCCTTACCCGTAACGGGGAAACTGGATGAGCGCCCAAATTGACTAATCCGGAGCTTGGCCTAGTCTCTACTTGGACATTAGGAGGCATAAATGAACTAGGAGGAGCAAGCAAGGGTTTTGAGGTCATTAAAAAAGTGTCAATACGCTCACATTTTTCCAAAATCCCAGCAACACAAGTTTGCAAAGTGTTAATAATGTCTTTTGCTATACTAGAGAGAGCAGATTCCAACCTTGAGGTAAAAATCTCTTCCACCAAGTTCCGAACTGTCAAGTCAATATTTTCAATCATTTCGTTCCCTTGAATAGACGTACTTCTTTTTGCGCCTCTATCCCGTTTACAGGATTTACTAGTAGGTCTCTTTTTCCCAGCAAGTCCCAGAGACAGCCTTTTTGGTGCCTTTTCTGACTTGAGCAAAGGGGCCTTAGTAACGTCAGCCATATCCCCAGGCTGAACAGCATTACACGTTAGAGCGCCCTGTGCAACTAACGGTGTTGAAATCAGTACCATGGGTTCCAGGGGGACAGATATTATAGTTACGGAATCAGATGTAACATTCCCCTCCTCTGGCTCTTGACTAGTACCCATACCCAGTTCTTTTTCTGCATTGGCAATCTCCTTATTAAGGGCTCCCACCGCCGAAGTTAAATAGGAAATAATAGATTCCGATTTCCTTGGTATTTTAGCTTTTACCCCTCCCTGGTCCTGACCACACAGTTGCTTACGCTTACCCATATTGGACGTTCGAGGGGTAGCCCAGCCCAGCCTCTTCCGGGCACTGACAAGCAAGGACGGGCCCGCCCTTGGACCGCGCGCGTCCCGCGGAGCGGGATCCGCGTGGCCCTTTAAGCGCCTCCTGGCGATGCAAGGCAGCTGTGTCTGCCCTCAGGGGCAGTCTGGGAGCTGTAGTCTCCCCTGGATTCCTGACGCCGGTGGTGCCGGTGGTGCCGGTAAGTGAAGCGTTCCGCGGAGCGGGATCCGCGTGGCCCTTTAAGCGCCTCCTGGTGCGCGATGCAAGGCAGCTGTGTCTGCCCTCAGGGGCAGTCTGGGAGCTGTAGTCTCCCCTGGATTCCTGACGCCGGTGGTGCCGGTAAGTGAAGCGTCCCGCGGAGCGGGATCCGCGTGGCCCTTTAAGCGCCTCCTGGCGCGCGATGCAAGGCAGCTGTGTCTGCCCTCAGGGGCAGTCTGGGAGCTGTAGTCTCCCCTGGATTCCTGACGCCGGTGGTGCCGGTAAGTGAAGTCTCCATTTCCAGACAGCAGCCGCTGCGGGGGCAGCCATGTAGCTCAGCTCTGGCCCATACAGTGGTGGTGCTCCAGCTCGCTCTGTCCTGTACATTAGTGTCAAGGTATTTGGCAGTGACTAGTTTGATTTTACGCTTTAAATGATTTATTTTTGAACAAGGACATTATATTAGGAGGAGGAATTGCCATAAAACATTCTAGTAACTCAAGCGGTATCTGTACATTCTAACTTCTAACCAACCATAAATTCTTGCTTGACTCGATACTCGTCACCTGCATTTATTTCGCAATAAAAGGCATTTTTGATGCTGAAGTTCTAAGTCTGCTCTATTTTAAACTTGGTAGAATGGTTTATTATTTCTCCATTTTGGGTTTTGCTTATGAACCACTATTTGTGTCCCACTAATGGCTTTTACCCACACACACACACACACACACACACGCACGCACACACACACACACAGACACCTCCCCCTCCCCACCAGATGAGGGAAAATAAGACAGTCAAAGCCAGGGCTTTAAGTGTGATAAAAAAAAGTAGAGGGTCCCTAAAAGGAGCATGGCCTCTGTAGTTATAGGTGTGGCTTAACCAAGTAAACCTCATTTCTGTGATTCCCATAGTGTGCCACCCAATCGGTATTTTGGTGTCTCTCTGAGCTTTCTGTTATTGAATCCAGATATAATAATGTAACAACTGACATACACCTAAAACCAATGAGGACTATTGACTGACAATGGTTGTCTGTGTGTGCTCTGCAGGGAGGCCAAGGATTGGATGACCATGTATTGTGGACACCTTTTTGGCCCCCAGACAGGCACTGAGATAAACTTGCATTCCCTTCAGCCTCAACTCTTGGGGGCTTATTTACAAGCCCCTTGCGCCACTTTTGCGTCACTTTTCCCATGTTAAAAATGACGCAAAAGTGGCGCAAGGGGCTTGTAAATCTGCCCCTAGATCTCTTAATTGCGGCTGTTATCAACACCGCGGGGGGTGAGGGGGGGCATATTTACTATGAAATGGCATGGCGCTGCAATTTAGCTGCGCTGCGTTATTTAAAAAACACAGGGATGCATCGTATTGACAAGAATACGGGGCACCTCTGTGTTTTCCCCTGCGCCAGTGCTAAACAAGCATTTGCAATGCAATAGGTCTCGCATTTACGCGAGTTTGAGCTATTGACATTGCAAATGACAATGCCTTTTATTTTTGTTTTCGTTTTTAAAACATAACTAAAAGGCATTGTCATTTACAATGCCAATAGCTTAAACTCGTTATCTACATGCACCCGCGTCCATGGGGCTTCCGTGCCTTAATTAGTAGCCGCACTCTCATGGGTGTGGCAGCTCCTGTAAGTGCTGGGACTGTTGCTGAAAAGGGATGTGCAGCAAGGACTTCGAGGGCTCGGCAACCGGTCTGCTCGAGACCTGTCTGTTTTGACTGAACATGTTAACAAAGTAAGCCTAAAAGGATGAGCCTTAAAACCCTTCGGTTGGAGCCGTTCTTCCACCCATCTCTGCCCACTGACGCTGGACCCCTTCAAAAAGCAGAGCAAAACCTCCAAATACAGGCTATTTTTTCTTTTTGTGTTTTTCCACAAAATGCATGAAGCATTGCTGTCAATTGAGAGTAGGTAATATATCACCCCGCCCCCATCATAATCCTAATCAGCCCTTGCTGTAAAATTGTAGCGGAAACCAGGCCACATTCAAATCTAGAATGAATTATTGGCAGTCTGGGTTGTCTGCCACTGAGTTGTTCGCTCTTTCACTCTCCCTGTCATGTAAAAGAGACCTGTCTGGCAACAGTAAACATCCAAATAAAGGCGTTAATTGTATAAGATTTTGACCAGTGTGTAATTACATTTTTATATTATTGGTGATCATATAATCTAATTTAATATCAGAGTACAAAACAGCTGCTATGATTAAGATTCCTAGTTTTCCATATAATTTTTTTCACAAAACAGTGTAAATTCTAAAATTGTTTTAAGGCTGAGCTGGTAATTCATAGCCTGGCATACCAAGGTTTAACGCTGGTAGTGTTTGCAGTTCTAGCTTTGAATTGGGGTTAGCACATCTAGCTTTGAATCGGGGTTAGCACAAGGGTTATGCTTACCAATCGCACTCTGTTGTGTGTTGGGATTACAAAGGTGCAGCAGTTCACCACTTGTTTCCCACGTCAAGTCTCTTTTCTGCCAGTGTTCTATGCAGACTGCACAGCCACACCATGAGCCCGATCCAGAACAGAAGGGTGCTCTGGGCTGACCTTGCCTTTACTCACAAGTCTCTAGTCTGCTGTCTTAGCCTGCAGCAGTAGATGGTGAATGTTTGGCCTTGCCCTTGTAACCTTCCACTTAGTGGTCCATTTTGTAATCCTATGGGTGGGGGGTAATCTGTGGGTGTGCGACAGTAAATCACTGCTAGTAATCTCAGTAATATTCCCATACAGCAGTTGCGTATGTAAATCTGTTGTGCACCTTTTAGACTTAGTGCCTCAGTGCTGTTGGATGCTTTATCTCCTATATTAAATTCACACACAGCTGGATATCAAGGTTATGCAGAAACTTTGCCTGACTTAAATATTGTGCCCTAAATATTAAATATGAAAACACTATAGTTCCACTGTGTTAGATGGTCTATTAATTCCAATGGGAAAATATTTTTCTAGATAATATTTAGGACACAGCATTGATGTCTGACAATATTCTAACAACTGCACACCCTTTCATGTTTGGTGTTTGTTGACGATTATGCACAAAATCTGTAGTAGATCTGGTACACGGATGGTGCGAGCAGTTTTTTCAATTAAACTCTGGAGAAGGGTTCCTGGTGAATAGAGGTGTGGGGGAGGAGGGATGTGACGTCTCTGACATTGGAAAGTACTTCACTGCGTTTTTTTCATAGCCTGTTCAATACTCTAATGATGTAGTCGCACACAGAATGTTATAGTACTGTTGACTTGCATTGAGGCACTTGCCTTTCTGTCTGTGCGTTAAAAAGCCTTGGAACGTGTCCATAAATGTTACCCAAGGCAAGCATGTATTCCTGAATCAAAGTGCATTACCCATTGTGTAATATGCTGCATGGCTAAACATTTAGAAGATCCCAAAGGCGAGACCTATTGGCTATGCCAATGCTTGTTTTTCTTTCCTTGGCTCCTTACTTTCTCCTTTCCATTTGTTGTGAAGGGGAGGATAATGTAGTGGTCTGTTCCTCATGCTTAGCTTGTCAGAATGCTCACGCCATGATGTTCTGGCTGAGAGCATTCTGCTTTAGAATATAGAATCTCCGTTTTGAAATATGTTGTACAGTTGTTGCCTTTTGACCATGCCTGCCGGCTGCTGCGCAGCACCTGAACTACAATAAAGCTTAACTTCTCCAACACGCTTCGCCTGGCGTCTTACCTGCTACAGAAGGACCAAACCAGTAAAACATAATTGTTTTTGCATGATTTTGGCCTTGGTTTTTGTGCTGATGCTATGCACAAAAAGATTTTTCATCAGAAAGTTTCTAGTAAAAAACTTTAACACCTGAAAATAATTTAAACCCGAATGACTCTAGCATGGTGAGAACATAGGGTAAAATGCATCAATAGATACAGAATTTAATTAGATCTTTGTGGCAATGGGTGCGAATTATAGGGAAATATTAGAGCATTAGGAAGAGTCTTATGTGAGTCTGAATTGCATTTGACTAACCCTAAACATGATCAATGTGTGCATTATGTTCACTATTTGTAGGTTAATGTACCTTAATACCATGCAGCCTTGCATGCAATGTACTGAGTGAACATATTACTCAGGCATTGCAGTACACGTATGTCAATTACCAAACAGTGATTAATTTCACTTATGGGTAAATGTAACTTCAAAAATGATAGGTCAGACACCTAAGCAGGATTTCGTTTTAGAAAGTCATTTTTCGATTAAAACCATTAAACACGGATTTTGCACAGAAAAAAAACACATTTTGCTTTAATTTAAAAAATGTAATTCACTTCTATTTAAATGCCAAGTCCTAAAAGACACCCCAGAATTCTCAGCATCTACAGTGGACAGTGTGGTAGGGCTAATTTTGTCAGATGCTGAAGGCTCTGTAACTGCGTCGCTGTCCTTGCGTTTGGAATGTTGACCCATCTTTTAGATGTAGTGGATGAATATATTCTTTAGAGTATAGGGGGAGAAGGTGAGCTTGTTACAGCACCAACGAGACTTACAGTGAAACGGCGAAGGCGAGCATGTTACAGCACCTAAGAGCTGTGCAGTGAAGAGGTGAAGGTGAGCTTGTTACAGCACCAACGAGACTTGCAGTGAAACGGCGAAGGCGAGCATGTTACAGCGAATAAGAGCCGTGCAGTGAAGAGGTGAAGGTGAGCGTGTTACAGCACCTAAGAGCTGTGCAGTGAAGAGGCGCAGGAGTCTGCCCTAAGCTTGCTGTTTGCGCTGCACTGAAGGCCGTCTTCATGGCCCAGTGTACCCCCAGGAGCAGCGCCCTCTCCGGCAGAAATACCATATTATCACAGGACTGAGGTCAAAGAGGGGCCACGCCGAGTCAAAACAAGGGTCTGGTATTATTGGGAGCAGCTACGTTAATACCAGTAGCACAAGGTGTGGACGTTATTGGCAGCAGTCATGATAACACCAGCTAAACAAGAGTCTGGCACTTCTGGAAGCAGTCACTAGAACACCAGTAAATCAATGGTCTGGCACCACTGGAAGCAATCATGATAACACCAGTAAAACCAAGGGTCTGGAATTATTGGGAGCAGTCAGGAGAACACCAGCAAAACAAGGGTCTGGCACTTCTGGAAGCGGTCAGGAGAACACCGGCCCTATTGGAAGCAGTCACGATAACACCAGTAAAACCAAGGGTCTGGAAATATTGGGAGCAGTCAGGAGAAAACCAGCAAAATAAGGGTCTGGAATTATTGGGAGCAGTCACGAGGACACCAGTAAAACCAAGGGTCTGGAAATATTGGGAGCAGTCACGAGAACACCAGTAAAGTACGGGTCTGGAACCTTTGGGAGCAGTCACTAGAACACCAGTAAAGTACGGGTCTGGAACTTTTGGGAGCAGTCACGAGAACACCAGTAAAGTACGGGTCTGGAACTTTTGGGAGCAGTCACGAGAACACCAGTAAAGTACGGGTCTGGAAATATTGGGAGCAGTCAGGAGAACACCAGTAAAGTACGGGTCTGGAACTTTTGGGAGCAGTCACGAGAACACCAGTAAAGTACGGGTCTGGAACTTTTGGGAGCAGTCATGAGAACACCAGTAAAGTACAGGTCTGGAACTTTTGGGAGCAGTCACGAGAACACCAGTAAAGTACGGGTCTGGAAATATTGGGAGCAGTCAGGAGAACACCAGTAAAGTACGGGTCTGGAACTTTTGGGAGCAGTCACGAGAACACCAGTAAAGTACGGGTCTGGAACTTTTGGGAGCAGTCACGAGAACACCAGTAAAGTACGGGTCTGGAAATATTGGGAGCAGTCAGGAGAATACCAGTAAAACCAAGGGTCTGGAATTATTGGGAGCAGTCAGGAGAACACCAGTAAAACCAAGGGTCTGGAATTATTGGGAGCAGTCAGGAGAACACCAGTAAAACCAAGGGTCTGGAATTATTGGGAGCAGTCAGGAGAACACCAGTAAAACAAGGGTCTGGAATTATTGGGAGCAGTCAGGAGAACACCAGCAAAACAAGGGTCGGGCACTTCTGGAAGCAGTCAGGAGAACACCAGCCCTATTGGAAGCAGTCACGATAACACCAGAAAAATAAAGGTCTGGAACTTTTGGGAGCAGTCACGAGAACACCAGTAAAGTAAGGGGTGGGCACTATTAGGCGCAGTAACAAGAACCCCAGTTCTCACCATGGTTTGGAACTATTGGTAGCGGTCACAGGAACACCAGTAAAATAAGGTGTGGGCGCTATTAAGAGCAGTCATAAGAACACCAGTAAATCAAGGGCCTGGCACTACTGGAAGCAGTCACAATAATGTCAGCAAAAAGGGATGGGCGTTATGGGGAGCACTAACAATAATAACACCGATATAATGGGCTGCGGTCATTAATAACAACAATAATTACAATGGCAGCTCTGGCACTACTGCTAATAATGGTGATCTCGGAGTTAGTGATAGTAGTGATCAGAACAAGGCACTAGAACAACAATGCTGTCAAACAATCACAAAGTTATGCTTATAGCATCTCCGAACGTTGTCATCTCACGGATTTTTCAAAACAGTGCAATTTGTAAGTTTGTGGGGGTTCGGGGGTGATGATGGGGCAACTGGCACACACAATAAGAGGGGGGGCCTGAATACAGGGGCACAGACTGAACACGACCACTCTCAGTTACGCTCCGTGCCATCAGCCACGAGCGCTGACGTCACCATTTATTTATACTCCCTGGTCCGCGCCCGGCCCAGGGAGTTGTGGTGGCAACATTGTGTTACAGGAGCCGGGTGGCTCACTACATCCCTTCCCACCAACAGGTGGCCCAAAGATGCACTGAAAACTTGAACCAAACAAAATTACTGTATAGTGCTGCTAGTTCCATCACTAGCACTTTCATCAAAGTCATTTCAGCATAGGAAGTCCTTCAAGCGTGTACTGGGCTGTGGATTGTCTCTCAGCCGGTAGGGGTGTCCTCCTCGAATATTGGAACCCTCTGGCGGCTCACTATTTGCTCCTGAGGATAGCTCAGCCTCCGGAAGTCCTTCCTCACCACCCTGGGCATCTTCCATCTCAGACGGCCGGGTATCCCTGTTTATCGGGGGTACGAGCACTTCAGGACGATGCTTCTTCCGCCCTGACTGGTCCCGGGCCCACTACTTCCTTGAACCATTAAGCGTTTCTCGCTATTTGATGCCTCCCTCTTTGCGCCGTGATCATAGACCCTTGAACACGTATCACCTCCCATGGTTCTCTCTCGAAAGGAGTGAGGAATTTCGAGCCTGGATGTCTGTTCTTGACGACCACCTGGTCCCCTCGACGAATCTGGATGTTCCTGGCCCTCCGCTTCTGGCTCGCTTTGTCATTGGTGTGCTGTCGCTTGGCCTGGGTACGAACACTGCCCAGCACCGAAGGCTCCCACCTTGGACTGGTAGGCACGACGTCTCTCACATCCCTACGCATCAGCAGATCGCTAGGAGCACACCCTGTCGTGGAATGTGGGGTCTGATAATAGGCACGCAAGAACCTCTGTAGGCACCCTTCGAGGTCTTCATCCTGGTCTACACCAAATCGCAGGGCCTTGTTCACAGTTCTCATGAACCTCTCGACATCGCCGTTTGCCTGGGGCCACTGAGGCGTTATTTTGCCATGACGGACGTTGTGGAGGTTCAGATACTCGTGGAACTCCTGCCCCTGGAACGGTGGTCCATTGTCAGTGCGTACTTCCTCCAGCGTTCCCAGAAGAGCAAAAGTTTTGTCAAGCACCGGCCTCAGTATATCAAAAGCTGTTGAGTGCACCACCTCCACCACCGGAAACTTGGAGTAGCTGTCCATCAAGACCACTGTGTGCCTCCTGTCCGGGAAACTCCCAAAATCCATGCTGATGTTGGCCCAGGGCTTGGTGCTGGGTGCTTCTGTGATTATGGGGAGAGTTGTAGGTTCCGCTCCCGTTATCAAGCATGCATGGCAACTCCTCACTTTGTCCTCTACCATCCGATCCACACCGGGGAACCACACCTTGGATCTAAGGCGGGCCTTGGTCTTCTCAACCCCTTGGTGTCCTTGATGGGCAAGGTCCACCGTTCTCCTCCAGAGTTGTGATGGTATCACCAAACGCGCACCCCTGAGAATCACGCCTTGGCAGCCTTCACTCAGCTCCTCTCGACATCTCCACAGACTGAGCCTCGCCTCCCGTTCCTCATCCGTCAAACCGCTTGACCCTTGCAGGAACGTTTTCCATTGATGGTTGTGCAATGTCTCCTTTACCGCTTGTAGGAAAACGTCTTCGTTGGTAGCTTGTACGAGTTCCTCCATCGACAGCGCCCTGGGACACGCTGCGTCCACGATCTGCTTCACAAACGACTCCGACCCTTCGTCTATCTCTGACGGAGCGGCTTGCCGATCTGCAATGGGATGCCTGGATAGGTTGTCAGCGGGGTTATTCACTCCAGGGCAGTAGATGACGTCAAAGTCATAGTGTTGGATTTGGACGGCCCACCTCTCAATCCTGGGCGGCCCACTCCGGGCCGTGCCACCGAACAGCGGTACAAGTGGTTTGTGATCGGTAACCACAGTGAATTTGTGACCACACAGGTAGATATCGAAATGTTGGCAGGCCCACCTGATGGCCAACGCCTCTCTTTCAATTTGGGCGTACCTTGTTTCCACGGGAGTGAGTGCACGGCTGGCATATGCAATGGGTACCCACTCTTCGTTGTCATCCTGCTGCAGCAACACCGCCCCCAGTCCCACAGGGCTGGCATCAATCACCAACTCCGTCGGATGTCCGGGCTTGAAGTATGCCACCGTCACTCCCATCAGCAGCACTTCTTTGATGTCAGTGAATGCCTTCGCCTCCGCACTGGACCATCGCCTTTTGACATCTTTTTTCGTAAGAGTTCTGAGCGGCTCTGACAGTGTAGCCAGGTGTGGGATAAATCTCCCGCAGTAATTCGCCATTCCTAGAAAACTCCTCACCTCGGACTGATTCTGGGGGACCGCCGCCGCCCGTATGGCCTCCACCTTAGCCGGGTCTACTTGCAATCCTCGAGCCGAGAATCGGTATCCAAAGAATTCGACTTCATTGGTGTAGAACTCGCACTTTCCTTTGTGGCGCGTTAAACCCTGCTCCACGATCCGTTGCATCGTCGCTCGGAGTCTCACGTGATGTTCTTCAAGAGAGTGGGAGAAAATAAGGACATCGTCGCTGACATTGATGACACCCACCAGCCCCGAGAGTGCTTCCCTGATGGCGTCCTGGAACACCTCAGCCGCCGATGACACCCCAAAGCTGAGGCGCTTGAATCTACGGAGCCCCACATGGGTTGAGAATGTGGTGATGTAGCGGCTTTTCTCCTCCAGAACCAATTGGTGATAGCCAGAATTTAAGTCCACCTTGGAAAACCACTTGGCTCCATTAATGTCCGCAACTATCTCGTCAATGGTGGGTGTGATATGTCGCTCCCTCTTGATGGCCTTGTTGGGCAACCTCATGTCCACGCAAAGGCGAATCGCCCTCGGTTGCTTGGGTTTGGGAGCGATCACCAATGGCGATACCCACGGCGTAGGGCCTGACACTTTCTCGATGACCCCATCTCGTTCCAGATGCTCTAACTCAGCTTCCACTAGGGGTCAGAGGTGGAATGGCACCCTGCGATGCCTTAGGGCCACTGGCTTGACCGTGTTGTCTATGTGGAGTGTGACTTTGACTCCTTTCAAACAGCCGAGGCCCCTAACCAGCTCGGGAAACTCTGCCATCACCGACTCCGCGTGAGACTGGTGCACTTGTTTCGCAAACATCACCAGCCCCAGATCTTCAGCAGAGTGACATCCCAGGAGCGACCCTGCGCTGTCTCTTGTTACGTGGAATTGGGTGACTGCCGCTTGTTCACCATGCCTGACCTCCACTTCGATCACGCCTAGTAATGGAATGGGAACGTCTCCCCCATAGGTGAAGATCTTCGCTTTGGTTTTGAGGAGCACCGGTCTTGGCTCCAGTCGCTCATACTGAGCCGCATCGAGGATGTTGACGGATGCCCCTGTGTCGATGAGGGCTCTAATGCAGTTGTCCCCCACCCACAGTTGACACATTGGGGGTGGTTGTTTCTTGGTGATGGCCCCTCTGGTGTGTGAGATCACGAACACGTCGTCCTCCTCGTCATCCTCCATGACATTCATCCTGCGGCACATACTCTCAACCTCCACCGCTTCCTGCGCGGTGCGCACCGCGGGCTTTTGTCTTCTTTGTTTGCCTCCGCCTGCTGCCGATCTAGCTGTACCCATACAGACCTTGGCAAAGTGACCATACTTGTTGCACTTCAAGCATTGCCTGCCCTGTGCCGGGCACCCCCTCAGTGGGTGGGTCTCCAGGCCGCAATTCCCACAGCCTTTCTTTCCTGGGCGTTCACCTCCGCCGCTGGCACTCTCCCTGCCGCGGCCGCCGAACTTCCTGATGGCTTCCACGCACTCCTCTTTGATCGGGTTTGGGTATAGTGGCTGCTGGGCGGCCGGTCGTCTCGCCAGCGCCGATTCCATCTCCCCCACTCTCGCATCTGCCAGCTCATGTGCTCTTCCCAACACCAAGATGTCATCCAACGATATCCCCGGCTGGCGTAAGATGAGCTTGCGCAGTTCCGATGATTTACACCCCAATATTAGTTGCGCCCTGATCTCAAATGGCCGATCAATGCCCACACACGAGCTTTCCAACTTCCTGAGACGCGCGTGGAACATGTCAACCGACTCCTCTTCCTTTTGCTTCGCCTGGCGCAGTTTGAAATGCTCGAAATCAGGGTTGACCTGTGGGTGAAAATGTCGGTTGAGTGCCCTGACAGCCTTCTCATAGTCGTCGCTGTCCACTGTATCTGGGAGATCCTGAAAGAGTTCATATAGCTCCTCCCCTCCCATGTGTAGCATGGTTGAGCGCTTTACTGCGTTGTCCTTCTCCCTCGTGGCAATAAAGTAATTTTTCAATTGCCCAATCCATTTGCGCCATATGGGCGCCGCAGTGGCCGGATCAGCTAGCTGACTAAACAGCGGTAGCGCCTTCAACGACATGTGGGAGCTGTGTTCTGACGAACCTGGGGCGCTTCCCCCTGCCTGCTGTGACATGTTCCGTGACGCACCTGGCCCGTGCTCACTTGCCGGTCTGTGCTCTGTGCTCATGAGGTCTGGTCTTCAGCGTCTTCTACAGTGCCTGCCCCTCCCCGACTTTCCACTGTCCTGTGAGTCCAAGATGGGGGGGGACTGTCCTCACTCCGCCCTGCGCAGCAGCTTCCTCTGCCCTGCTGGGCGTCTGGCCTCCCACAGTTCTGTACTGCAGTGTCCTCTGTCCTGCTGGGACTATTCCCCCAAGGCTTGCCTTCCAGCCTCCAGCACCAGTGGGGCAGGGTCTTCACTGCCTGTCTTGATCCCTCTGCACTCTTCGGGCAGCACACCGGCTCCTCCCACGCGCTGTGTCCTCTCTCCGCGACACCTTTCACCCCTCCTGCATGTAAGGCCTCACCTCCAGCGCTGCAGCGGGGAGCGGCCTCCGGCATCAAACGCGAGCCGCTGGAGCAGGCCGCACGCCTCGGGGATGGTGAGGCGCTCGGCGGGGACACCACTCGCTCTTCCGCTGCTCTGGTCCGCCCTCCAGGCTCCTCACTTGACCTCCGCAGCCACCGGCCAACGCCAACACCACCGCAGCAGCCGGGCCACACGCAGCAACAGCGCGGTCCACGGGGCACTTCCCTCGTGGTGCGGGGCCTCGTAGGTTCCGACGCGCTCCGCCGACGCCGATCCGTGTTGCGAGGGCACACGCAGGCTGCAGAATCCCGCTTCGTCGCCAATGTAAATTCGTGGGGGCTCGGGGGTGATGATGGGGCAACTGGCACACACAATAAGAGGGGGGGCCTGAATACGGGGGCACAGACTGAACACGACCACTCTCAGTTACGCTCCGTGCCGTCAGCCACGAGCGCTGACGTCACCATTTATTTATACTCCCTGGTCCGCGCCCGGCCCAGGGAGTTGTGGTGGCAACATTGTGTTACAGGAGCCGGGTGGCTCACTACACAATTAACACATTTTGCTAAATTAAGCAGCAAACCACAAAACAATGAAACCAACAACGTGGCTTCAAAGACTGCGATTTACTTACCTCGGTGGGTGCTGTTTGTTTAACTCAGAAGAGGAAATGAAATAATAAACGTGATAATAATAGTGTTTTAAACAGCGCTACTGTTGTGTGGCTTTGTAACACTGTAATTTACAGCCGCTGCTATTACCACACTCAGAGTTACTCAGTTTATTAAACCGAGCCAATTTATTTGCAGCAGGTGCAGTAACTCACTAGCTCATCCCAGCGGATCATTAGGTACAAGTGAAAAGGTGACAGAAAATTAGGAAGTACTTAAGGGGGTAAGTAAATTTACACGGTTGACTGAAGACATGAAACTCCTGCAGTGAAACCTGAAATCTCCTGCACTGATTACCGAATGCGTTAACGAATGATAATAACTGGGCTGTTACCCAGCATCTTGGAGATGTACTCTATCAGTTTGTTGCCCGGGCTCCAGCGCTGACTCTCGCTCGCTTACTTTCAGATTGGGGGGCTCTGTTGTCCCACGCTGTTTAAGGCATTCTTAGGACAGATGTCTGAACCCCCAGGGACCCACGGCCAGTGCAGGACATTCACCCAGCAGAATGCGCCCAGCCCAAACCACCACGTGCATAGCTGCCAAGGTTTCAGATTGCTATGTGTGACATTTTCATAATTTCAGTGTAATTATGAGTGACATTTCAATGAATATGAGTGACATTTTTTCGTGAGCAAAACGAAACATATAGGGAAACATACGTATCAGAAATTACACCCATTTGATCAACAAGAAATTCTAAAAAGTCCCTGAAGACACAACATTCATCTCAAATTATTTCAGGCATTCATTCACTCTTTGTGGATGTAACAAGTTACCTACACGCATGACATTTTTGTGCGTTTCAAATGAGTGAAATATAAATTAAGAAAACTATGCCTCCGACTCATTTTGGTGTAAACTAATTGGAATTACGGCCTATTACTGTTAAAGCATATGCCAGCAGCAGTCAGAATGAACTTCAGTACAGAGTCAGAGACTTAGTGCGCGACTTCCCCAGGCTGCCAGTTCACAATGCCTGGGGGAGTGTGTCTGCCCATCGGAGCGCTTCACTGGTGACGTGTCAGTGGGGCTTGTGCTGAGAGCCCGTCTCAGGGCTGCTGTAAGTCCACCTGCATGAGAGTCTGCTGGCTGCAGACATGAAGAATGTCATGACGAGCCGCGTTAGAAAGAGAAGACGAAAAGAATGCTTACTGAGAGTAGTGCAACTTGTTCTCTCTCTGCTGCCCGTGGCACGGCGGTGAGCCCAGGACTGAGCCGTACGGCGGGGGTGAGATGTGCGCCTGCCTCTCGTGGACGGCGGCCGGCGCCGCACATGCCAGCCTGCAGCAGCAGTGTGCACACTGCAACGGGCGCCAGTCTCCCCGCACACGCTGCGCAGCGGCATCTCATGCGGCGCTGCCATGGTGTGAGACTCTGCCACTCAGAGTCCCGCCGCCGACCGCTTCTTCTCAGCCTCCGAGCCTCACACTTCCTGCGGCTGCTTCCTGTTAAACCAGGAGGACGTGAGGTAATCGCGACAGGCGCCGCACTGCCAGCCGCAGCGGCAGCCAGTTAACGCACGACTTGTGTGTCTGAGAGGGCAGGCCCCGGGGTCCCGGTAATTTTAATTGGGCAGGGGTGAGTCTCGACGTCACATGATGTGGTTAGCGCCGCGGCGGGAGCAGTTTTGCAACATTGTAGCTTAGTGCGCGCACGCACGGGCTCTCAGAGCAGCAGGATCCGATGTCAATTACTGTCACAGAGCATCCGCCCATGCCCCCCCGCGCACAGGTCAGAGAGGCACCACCACCAGCCAGGCAGCGCACGCTAGCAGCACCCTGGCTTTAATTTAGCCAGTTTCAGCGCCGCCGCGCGTCAGCAGAGAGTCAGGGGCAAATGCGTGACAATGCATTTCAGTGCGGTGATGCGGAACACCACACTGAAATGCGTTAGCGTCACGCCTGATGTGTGACACTTGGCAGGACTGCACGTGACCATGCTCAAGAAAAAGCAGCGTTGGTTACTTACTGGGTGGTTATGTAACTAGCTTTAATAAGATTAGGCCTGCTGCTGCACACTGCACAACATTTGGCTGCTTCAAATAGTGCAGTCGACGTCGTGCTGAACTGCCGGTGGGTCGTGACTCATGCGTGAGTGTCGGGGGCGGGGCCTGGAATTTTGAAAATGTACGCATGCTGCCACGGCTGCTGCAGCCCGACAGTGCCAAATCCAGCCCAATCAGTGGCCCGCCCGTCGGCAACACTGACTGAAGGCAAATTGGCAATGATTTATTATCGGCATTCGGCTCAGAGCCTCAGCAGCACTCTTCACTGGGGACTCCATAGACAGAGCGAGTGTGAACACTGCAGTCGATTATATTTGTGTGACATACAAAACAACGTGCAATCATTGATGTGAGTTGGCAGCCAGGTGTAGACCCGGCCCTGATAAATAAGTGCCGGTGCTAAGCACCGCAAACCACCGGCACAAATTAAGCACTGGAGCCCATCTGGCAGTGCCTTATTGCCTTATACGTAAGTCTGACCTTGCCACTGAGACATCGAAAGTGGACATTTTAAAGGAAGAATCATATACAATTAGTGCAAATTCAAAGGACTGTGTCCTTTCTGCACTTTTACTAATAGTGAGTTCGAAGTCGTGCTGATTCACAAAGGCATGAGGGTCTACCTAAAAGACTCCTCTTGTAAAACGATTTCCCATGCTCATAAATGCTTTTATGCATCGGCCTCTTTATGACTAAGAGTGTGAATGCTACTGACACGCCAGCTTCCCGAAAGACCTTCAGATCCAAAGACCTGAGGAGGGAAAAAAAGAGAGAAAGTGATCACGATGGTGATTTGTAGAAAATGAAAATGGAGGCAGAAGAAAAAAGACCAAAGTGTTAAATAAAAGAGGTAAAGAGGAGATTGAGGTATTGTCTGTCCTTGTCTTTAAAGAATGCGTCTACATGTTGATGGATCCCTTGAGTGCACAAGGCTAGTGAGTAGTGGCAAATAAACATATCTCACCACATGGCTGTGTTGGAATTTCTTTGCAACAGCATTGGCTCGTTTCCCATGCCCCATCAATTCTCCATCCTTTCCGTGCCCCATCAGTTAGTTCTCTGCCCATTCCCAAATCATTTTTTAAACAACCCGACAGGAAGAATATTCACATTCTTTCTTGAAAATACTACAGAACAGAAGTATTCCCAACAGTGCATTTGCTCAAGAACTTCCAGTTCGTTGCATTTTAGTTTTCAGACCAGTGGCAGGCACATGCTGTAGAAGACACAAGCCAGTCTGTTTTCCCCTGGTCTGCCAGGTTAATCTCTCACCTTCTCTGCTTCAGTCGTCATTCATGCATAGTTTTAGTTTCGAAAGCAGTGTGTCGATCCTCTCTTTACTTCTCATAGACATTGACCCACTTGAGCCTGGTTCTGCAGCAAACTTGGTCAAAGCAGTTTGTCTAGTAGTAAACTTTTAGGCACGTTTGAACATGTGAATAGTTCTTGTAACAGCTCACTGTGGGAGGTGCCCAGGGCACGAAATTGGTAAGAATGAGATCATGAACTAATGATATTTTTGAACACACGAAGACGGCACACTGCTCAGTGGGAATCTTTGTGGGGGTTAAAAATTTAATTGCATGAAAATGAAAATTACATTTTGAGTCGCAATACATCTTTGCAAAATGCCAACATTGTAATTCTTTGTCCAACTACTAAAGGAAGAGTGGGAGAAAACAGCTTTTCTTCCTTCTTTACGATCCTTAAGGAAATGTATCAATTGTTCGCAACCACTGGTGAGGCTGCCGCGACTTGTAAGGAGGGCCACAGTGGCTTCTATCACTGGGGCATTCTCCCAGTAGGCTACAGTATAGGGGCTGCTTTTAAAGCTACAGGGGCTGCCATTTCCAACCATCCCTACATGGCTCCATTCTAATTGTAGCTTCCTGCAATGTGGGGCTAGTATGCACCTTTTTTTCCAGAGTAATTTTGGTTTGCAGCCTGGACCTGCGTGTAAGGTTACTGACTGCCCAGACAGGTGGTAAAGATTCTCATTTTGGAAGGGACCTGTGGGGGAAAGCCTCTGCTAGGTGATTGACAGTTCCGAACATCAATTAAAGCTGAGAGTGGGTTCATAGACCCCTGCATGCTCCCCTGATGATCCTTTCTTTGATCCTATTAGAGGACAACGCATGTCTGATGCAATTTTAGTATCCCTATAAGTATGGGGAAATGGGTAAACTATGCATTCCAAATCAAATATTCCTGTTTCATCCAATGCATTTAGTTAGAAGATAAATATTGTTAGTGCAACAAGTTTCAGGCTTCAAGGGATGGTCAGTTTATAAGGTCAGCTGCCTGATTATCTGTATTTTTTCATTCATTAAATTCTTGGCACCCACTTCTAATTAATTCTATCCTACCTTTGGGGAGATGCAATAACTTCAGTATTTTGTGTATTCACAACGCTAATCTGGTGTCCATGCAATGTTTGGATACAATACATTTAGACTTCTAATGAAAACTGTCTTTCCTTAGATTGGTCACCGAGACTTTGACGTGGAGAAGCGTCTCCGCCGAGACCTAAAGAGGACACATGCCCTTCTTGCAGATTTGCAACTTCTTCTGGCGGCAATGGACAACTCGAGCCCACCACGCAACAAGGCAGAGATGGAGAAAGTACAAGCACAGGTTAGAATACTTATCCACATGTATAGCTAAGGGTTAGTACCATCATTGCATAAAGTCAGTCATGATTTCTAAATGTACGAAGCAAATGACGTCCACCTCCAGGAGTTTCAGATACTTTATCTGTAGTTGTGCCAGTCATAACATTCCTAAAGTATGATTGTACTCTGAAAGCTGCAACGATGTAAAGTTATTGCAACCTAAACATTAATTGAGCATATAATTACGTCAGCCTTTGTGAGAAAATAGGCACATGATCAATCACGCCTGTTTGAGAATAGTGTTCATTCATATAAACTACATTCTGAGAAAATGCAGTAAGAGTTGTGTCTCACTACTCATAGAAGGATCATGTGCAAAATGCTTGTTTGATTAATTGATAACATATATTTAGTGTTATTAAACCAAAAAGGGTCACTTTCTTCTTTTGTCCAACTTCTAGACTCCTATTCCTCGCCCCCTCTGCCTTGCTCTCCATTCTCTTTACTTTCTCTTTTTTCTTCTATTTCTTTCCTCTCTTCTATTTCTCTCCTCTCTTCCTTTTGTCTTCTCCGAATGTGTACTCTTCTATTCTTCTTCTCCCCCTCATCAATATGATCTTCTACTTTGCCATCCACTCATATGGTTCTCTTTTAAATATTCTTTCTCACTAATCATTCTGCCTTTCACTTTCTTTTTAATTATCTTTGTTGCTATACTCACCCATCTCTCCTCCCTGCTTTGTATCTATCTCTCTATCACTCTCTCTCCCTCTGTCTTTCTCTTTGATATCTCTGCAGTTTCTTTTCCATATATCTTGAAATTGTAATTTCTGGGAGTATTTATCGTCTCTACCCTTTCTCCCCTTCTCTACCCTATCATTTTCCTCTTTTCTCTCCCCTCATTTTACCACTCTTACCCTTCCTACAGTTTGTTATTCTTGGCCCATCACTTATCATGTATAATTATGAATGCCAGATCTGTCAATGCATTGAACGTGTTTTAGTCCTCATTAACAGTCGACCAGAATTTAGTGCAAGACAAATGGGGGGGCTGGAATCTTTGATTCTGCCTGGCATCCCGCACCAACCTGTGGCTATTCAGAGTTTTTCCACAAAATGGGGAATAGCTGCATGGACCTAAAAACTGCATTTTTTCCATTCCGAGGAGAAACATGAAGACAAAATTCAATTTTCGATTTAGCCCATGAGGTCATTCAGAGATATGCTCCTTGATAAAACACGTAAGTTTAAAACTTCCATCGCAAGAAAGTCATCACTCACAGTGGAACTACCTCAATATGTAATTCTCTTTCCACTGATTTACAAAATCTAATCTCCTCATCGCCTTCAAGAAACAGCTCAATACCCATCATTTCAGATAATTATTTGTCTAGCACTGGCCTGAGCGTCCTATGATACTCATCTGGATCTCTAATTGCCTTGCAGATTGTTTTGGAGACTACTACTGTCCTCTGTTACCCCCTTGCCCAATCTTGATGCACTCCATGCTGCTTTGTGCAATATCTTACTCTAAAGTTCCCCAGGACCTACTTTGTCACTGTACATTATAGATATTCCTCAAATACATCAAACAAATATGCAAATAATGCACTTTGACACATTTGACCTATTTACTGTAAAATATGGTTTATTAGTTGGGAAGAATGTGAGTCCTTCCCAAGTAATAAGTCCAAAATCCTGTCAAGTTAAATGCAGTCTTGGTAAATCAATCGGAGCTCAACTCCTGCTATTTATTTTACACAAAGTAGACCGGCTCAGCTAATGAAAATGATATAAGTATTTAGCAGTACCGAGACAATCAAAATGTCAAAACACAGCACAATAAAATTCACACAAGCAATTTTCATGAAGAACAATGTGAGAAGAAAAATGACACAAAAATGATAAATTTCTAATAAAGGGTAAGGGTGATGTCAATTTTCAAAGTTTTTAAGTTAAAAAGCACCAAGAAACAGCATTTCATTTATTGGTGTGGTTGTCTGGGATCTAAGCACAAGCTGATTTGACCATGATGCACTGGAGTCCAGCTAAGCCTTGTGGGTCAACCTGGTCAAAGATTTTACCTTGGAATTTAATCCTTTTTACAGATGTAGAAATCCTACAGTTGGGAAAGGTTCAAGGCTGTATCTGAGGAAGTCCTCTCTAAGTGAATAGCTGTAGGACTAGGTTGCACTGAAGCAATTGGTTTCAACTGGAAAATTAAAATCTGCCACAGTCCTCTTTCCAGCTGAATACTTTTCATACATCTGCTCGGTCAAAGTTTCTTCATTGGAACTTTTTAGAGCTCAAAAACCTCCAGCGGTACAAGCCAGGAAACTGTAGCTTGTAGTGTGCACTGAAGCCAGACCTATGTTCCACTAAAAAGCTCCAAATGGGACCAATCCGATTATCTAGCACATCAAGGTTGAGCCTTGGCTCGATAGCCTTAGGTAGCTTGTCCTGGTCCACCGGAGGTCGAAGATTTTCAAAATCCCAACTTTTTCTTTATTTTAGCAGTTCTTGTTGGTCACTTTTAAGGTTGTCAGCACTGGAGACACAGGGCTTAGAGTCCAGGATCAACTTCAGCAGAGCCCGTCAACAGAGTCCAGTCAGGGTCCACCTGCCACTAATCAAACGGTCATGCCAGGTAAAGGCCTCTTGCAACTTTTGATGTCCTTCTAGAAACTGAGAGGTTCCGCCAAAATTTGAGTCCTGGGTAGAAATGGGAGCAGGTTCAGCCCCTCAGGTCTCTATACAGATAACAAACAACAGGCTTCTCCTCTTCTGTTCTTCGGCAGGTTCAGATGTGGTCTATAGAGCTGAGAAAGAGGTGCTACATTTGAACAGTACAATATGTAGTTGGTGGGGATCACTCCTGGAAAGTTACTAACCAATGGGTAAAAGGTTCCCAAAGGCAGACCTTTCACCTTTTCCAGCACATCCTGTTTGCCTTACTGCAAACCATAACACAGTGTGATGTACTCAGGGAAAATCAATATGGCAGAACCTTTCTGCCCCTTGGAGCAGCTTGTGATCGTCTGAGGGGTGTGTCTAGGGCAATAACAGTTCCACTTTACCTATCCACACCAAACTGGCTCTGGATTCAGCTTCCCTCCCCCATAGGTGGAGTCAGGATACCTAGAGTGTACTCTGAGATCAAAAAGGCCCCTCTTCCCCAGGTCTCACTTTACACTAAACTATGAATGGGCGGGCTTCACCATGGCCTCTTTCAAGTTAATGAAGTTCATGGATCCTCCCAAATGGCCCTCCCTAAGATAAGCTGAACAGCATACCTCACACCCAGACCATCCTTATAAAAGAAGCATTGGATAGATCTTGCCTGTAAAAGCTGTTGGCTTTGGCAATGTCGATTTGCCATATTGTAAACCAGTGTGGCTGCTGTTCAGCATGGTTAAAAGTTAGTGGTGTGGAGTGTCCTAGAGTAGAGTGGGGTGAGTAGAGTGCCATAGACTGGATTTGTTGGAGTAGAGTGTCTTTGAGTGGAGTAGGAGGAGTAGAGTATTGTAGAGTTGAGTAGAGTTCAGTGGCAGAGAGTGTCATAGAGTGCAGTGTCATAAAGTGCTGTGCTGAACAGTGGAGTGGCATAGAGTGGAGACGGGTAGAGTGGAGTGGCATAGAGTGGAGTGGGGTGGAATAGGATGGAGTGGGTTGGAGTGGATTGGGGTAGTGGGGTGGATTGGATTGAAGTAGAATGGAGGGATTGGATTGGGGTAGAATGGGTTGGATTGAGTGGATTTGGGTGTATTGGAGTGGGTGGACTGGATGGGGTGGATTGGAGTGGGGTGTATGTAAATGGAGTGAGTTGGATTGGGGTGGGTTGGAGAGGGGTAGATTAGATTGGTTAGGGGTAGGGTGGATTGGATAGGGATGAGGTGGGGTGGATTGGATTAGACAAGGGTATTTTAGAGTGGGGTGAATTAGAGTATAGTGCAGGGGGTGGATTGGACTGGACTGTAGGGGGGAATTGGAGTGGGCTGGGTTGAATTGGAGTGAGGTGGATTGGTATGAAGTATAGTGGATTGGACTTGAGTGAGGTGGATTGGATTGGATTGGAGTGGGGTAGGGTGGATTGCGGTGTGGTGGGGTGTTTTTTTGGATTGAGTGGGGTGTACTGATCTGGAGTAGGGTATATTGGGGCAGAGTGGGGACGACTGGAGTAGAGTGGGGTGGATTGGACTGCAGTGGAGTGGGATGAACTGGATGGGATGGATTGGAGTGGGGTGGATTGGATTGGAGTGAGGTGAATTGGAGTTGGTAGATTTGACAGGAGTGGGGTGTACTGGAGTGGGGTGGAACGGAGTGGGGGAATTGGATTGGCGTTGGGTGAGATGAATTGAAGTGGACTAGATTGGATTGCAGTCGGGTGGATTGAATTGGAGTGAGGTGGGTTGGATTGAGTGGGGTGGATTGGGTGGTGGTGGATTGGATTGGGTGGGGTGAGCTGGATGGGGTGGTGGTGGATTAGATAGTGGCGGGGTAGGTTGTATTGGTTTGGTGTGGATTGGAGTGGGATGGATTGGAGTGGGGTAGATTTGCTTTGGCTGGATTGGGGTGGATTGAATTAGAATGGGTGGATGTGATTGGGGTGGGGTGAATTGGATTGGGGTGAGGTGAGGTGGATTGGGGCAGATTGTTTTGGATTGGATTGGGAAGATTGTTTTGGATTGGAGTGGGGCTGATTGGAGTGGAGCAGATTGGAGTGGGGCAGATTGTTTTGGATTGTAATGGGGCTGATTGGAGCAGGGTACATTGTTTTGGGTTGGAGTGGGGCAGATTGTTTTGGATTGGATTGGGGCAGATTGGAGTGGGGCAAATTGTTTTAGATCGGAGTGGAGCAGATTTCTTTGGATTGGAGTGGGGCAGATTTTTTGGGATTGGAGTGGGGCAGATTGTTTTGGATTGGAGTGGGGCGAATTGGAGTGGGGTAGTTTGGAGTGGGACAGATTGAAGTGGGGCTGTTTGGAGTGGGGCTGATTGTTTTAGATTGGAGTGGTGCAGATTGTTTTTGGATTGGTGTGGGGCAAATTGTTTTGGATTGGAGTGGGGCAAATTGTTTTGGATTGGAGTGGGCAGATTGTTTTGGATTGGAGTGGGGAAGATTGTTTTGGATTGTAGTGCGGCAGATTGTTTTTTATTGGAGTGGGGCGAATTGGAGTGATGTAGATTGGAGTGGGGCAGATTGGAGTGGGGCATACTGAATTGGGGCTGATTGTTTTAGATTGGAGTGGTGCAGATTGTTTTGGATTGGAGTGGGGCAAATTGTTTTGGATTGGAGTGGGGCAAATTGTTTTGGATTGGAGTAGGGCAGATTGTTTTGGATTGGAGTGGGGCAGATTGTTTTGGATTGGAATGGGACAGGTTGGAGTGTAGAAGATTGGAGTGGGGCAGATTGCTTTGGATTGGAGTGGGGCGGATTGTTTTGGATTGGAGTGGGTAAATTGTAGTGGGGTAGATTGAAGTGGGGCAGATTGGAGTGGGGTGGATTAGGAGGATTGGAGTGTGGTGGATTGGAGTGGTCTGGGGTGGATTGGATTGAGTGGGCGGATTGGTGTGGGGTGAGGTGGGGTGGATTGGAGTGGAGTGGGTTTGGATGTACTGCACAATTATGTGTTAAAGCATCATTTCAGAAATTACACAAAATAAAGAAACAATGTTGCTTTGCAATAAAATACTCCTCATCTATTGAGAACAGCGCCCATGAGCAAAAACAAAAGAAAACTTGAGTGCAAAGTGAGAAAAGAAGACATGGCAAAATAAAAGAAAGCTAACTAGAAAATAAATCTTTGCAATTTTGTTTGGCCTGCTGGGCATGTTTGTTCCAGTCACACACCTTCTGTTTGCAGGGCACTAAATGTTAAACAGAACAAAATAGTACCACAATCACCTTGGAAGCAGCCGACGGACACTGATTAAGTTGAATCAATCAGTGCTTTGTCCCTGCTCCACAGAATGGAACGGAAATGATGTTAGGCCTGCCTTGATGAATTACGAGGCTGTAAAGAAGAGTGTCATGCAAGCCAACAAATGGTAAGCAGCGGGCGGGCTCCAAGCCCATTTTGCTAACAACAGTGTCTTGCAAATGAGACGCATGCGCTAGCGCATGCTCTCACTGGTTCGGCCTTAAAAAGGCCCAAGCCATTGTATCTGCTCTGGGAGCAGTTTTACACCTTCTCAGGGGGTGCAGCACCAACAAGAAGAGATGCTAATTGTCCGACTATAGTTTCTGGCAGAAAAGGTATACCTTCCTAAAAGTCACTTTTTCTGTACATTTATCAGAAATCCAGCTCTCACATGGGTTTAGATTTTTTAATAAATATTAAATACTGTGATTCAATTGACTCTTTAGCTTTTCCTAAGCCAAAATTACAAAAAGAGACAAAGCCTCAGCATTTATACAGTGAAAATAGGTTTTGGAGTCTAGTCACACCAATTTTAAATTCTTACATGTGCAACTTTAAAATATTATTGATGGCTTACTTGATATTTAAAAATGTTTATTTTCACAGGTCTGCCTGAAGGTTTGAAAGCTGCAGCACAAGGGCTACATATGTACCCTCAAAGTCTTTTTCCTTGTCAGCCTAGTAAATGGCATAAAAAGTCTTGGAGTCCGCAGATGACATTTGGCTTCCATGCCATGAGTGCATTTACTGCACCATATACTATGACCTTACTATAAAGTTAAATATGCCAAAAGGGGTTTAGCCAATTTTACCATGTTTTATGTGTCAGAACATGTACACTGGGGACCGAACAGCAGTGCCCCAGTGTGCAGAGTTTAAAAATCAGCAGTGTCAGTCCACAGAAAACGGAGGAGTGTACGCAAAAAGAGGCATTTACTTTTTTCCATTTTTACAATTATTATGTAATGCAGACTAGACACAACAAAGGTTCTTTCCATAAAGCAAATATACATGACTGTAATGAAAGAGTAATTTAGAATTGTGCATTGTCCAGAGATTGGTATAATACGATATCATTTTAGGAGGAAAGACATATCATTAGTTTGAAATCAGGTATCTTGAAAGATTACACATAGACTATGTAGGAAAATCAATATGTAATTGAGATATTCTTCGTATAAGTCCTTAACTGCATGCGCCTCTTTGCAATCTTTTGTTACTTTCACATTAAAAGATATTTGTGCATATAACTCAATAGTATTTTAATGGTTGATAGTGCTGACATATGATCATATTTTACATTTGTTTTTTTTTAAATCAAAACAATAAGGTAAAACGAAGCAGTACTGGTAAGAACACACACACCGTTAAATAAAAAATATTCACATTGCATGTCCATGGCTCTTATGCTAACTATGTAACTGCCAGACAGAAGATATTGTCTTGGGGCTCACATTGATGAATCTGTTACCCCTGATAATGCACAGCATGCTTCAGGCTTATAGCTGCCTGACCCATTTCACTGAGGAATCTACTTCTGAGATTCAATTCAGCATTAGAAGTCAAGGGGCCAAGCACAGCGGTGAGCATAAGAAAAGCTAGTTATTGTTACTGCTCTGCAGAAAATACTTTTGTGATTAGGCCATTATTCCACAGGAAGAAAGTTAGAGTCTCGATTCATAAAACTTGGTGTGGAAAAGAGCAGGGTGGCTCCTGCCTTCGCTCAGCGGGGATGAAAACGTTTTTTTTATTTGCAATCTAGGACTAGCCTGTCTAAAATGACAAAGGATCTTGAAAAGTCGAGCTGACTTCTTTTTCGTGTTTCATTCTCATTGAAGCTAAAGAGTTTTCAGCCACTTTCTGCAAGAGGTCAAGGTAATTTTGGGGGAGGGAAGTTGGCCTTTTGTAACTGTGAGAGAAAAGAAAATAGGATATTTAGTTGCAAGGACTTTCCAAGTGGTAGGCAATTGTCTAACACAATTTGAAGTCGATATTGCGGAAACTTATGGTACATTTTTATGGAGCACCTGACGGCACAGTTATGCTGTGTTAAAGCGCTGCAATGACCACATTTTACTATACCCCAACTCTATGGTGCATAATTTATGGACCTCAGAAGAAATAACAGCTGAGTTGGCCATTCTGGCTTTCAGAACCGTAACTTTCAAACTGCAAACAGATCTTAATAACGAGGCCCTCATTCCTAGTGCCCCGCATTTGGGTGCAGTGATACTGGATGGCCAGAATCTCCGATTCCGTACAGCACCCCCACACCTAAATGGTGATACTGCAGGCTAAGAATCTATGGGGCATATGTACAAGCCCCTTCGCCACCACAACGTCACTTTTAACGACGTTGTGTTGGCGATAAGGGCTTAGCCTTATTTTCAAGGCAGCATTAAGCCACATAACGTGGCTTAACACTGCCTTGTAAATAAGGCCCCTGTTGGACTTGGCCCTTTTTGCAGGGTCATCCCTGAACTTTTTGCCTTCCTTCTGTATTGTTTCTGACCTGTTTTTGTTGGTTTTAGGACTCTGGGCACTTTACTACTGCTGATCAGTGCTAAAGTGCATATGCTCTCTGTATAAAGTGTTATGGTAATTGGTTGTCCATAATTGGTATGTTTGCCTTACTAGTGAAGTCCCTAGTAAAGTGCACTGTGTGCCAGGGCTGGTAATGCAAATGCTACTAGTGGGCCTGCAACACTAATTGTGCCACCCACACAAGTAGCCCTAAAGAGAGATCTCAGGCCTGCCACTGCAGTGCCTGCGCTCAGTTTGCTAACTGCCTTGTTGTCCTGACAAGTGCACCCACTTGCCAGGCCTTACCTTCCCTTTTTATGCACATCAGACACCCTTATAGTAGGCCAAGGTACCCCCCTAGGCAGGGTGCAGTGTAAGTGAAAGGTAGGACATGTACTGAGGTGTGTATCATGTCCTGGCAGTGAAGTACTGCCAAATTCGTTTTTCACTGTTGCAAGGCCATCTTGCCCATAGGACAGAATGGGGAATGCTGTGTTCCATGTTTTCAGCATATCTTCCCATAGGCATAAGATGGAGAGATGGAGTTTAGTGCTCCTCAACTCAGAATTTAATAACACATCTTTTTGTGAAGATGGTTTTTGAATTGTGTGTTTAGAAACCACGCTTTCAGAAGTGGCTGGTTTCTTGTCTTAAACCATCCTGTGTGCCTCTGCCTGGTTGTATATTGCCTGCCTGGGTTTAGACGTGACAGGGTCTGGGAAGTGTCCTGACCCCAGGGAGGAGAAGGTGAGACAGCAACAGGCTGGCCTGCATTTGATGTGAGGGGGAGGAGTAGCCCCCTGGATGTGAAGAGGGCTGTGTTGCTGCCACAAAAGGATGGCTCCACCTCCTGCTGAGCGTCTGGGCCCCAGACCCTGACTATCAAAGGAGGAGGGTGTGCACTGGCAGGAAGACACCCAGGTCTGGTTTTGGACCGAGGTCAGAGCCCCCTGAACACAAAGACTTCAAAGGCATTTAGGGGTATAAATGTAAGAGCTGAAACCCCTGAACTCAAGACTGAAATCCCTATTGTGAAAGGATTGAACCAACTTGGTGCTCAAGAGGAACCTCTGCCAAAGAAGAACAGCTGAAGAGACTGAAGAGAAGGACTGCCCTTGCTGTGTGTTCTGGGGCTGGCCTGCAGTTTGCTGGTTTGACTAAGGAGAGGACAAGGGACTTTGCTGTGTGCTGTGTCCCCCTGCTTGTGAGGACTTTGCTGTGTACTGTGTCCTGAAGTAGTGTGTCTCCAAGGGCCCGAGGAGAGCTGGTCCCCTGTTGTGGAAACTCAGGAACACAAAAGTTTCCAACCGTGTCTCAGCGACGCTGTGTGCGTGGTGCCCTTGCACGCCTGAGACTGCCGTGTGGTCCGTGGTACTGTCTATGAGGTGCCTGTGATCGCACTGCCCCTGCAGCGTGAAACATCGTCCACGCTGCTGCCTTGCTGTTGTGGCCTGAGCTGTCATCGTACCTGAGGCTGTGAGGAAGGATCACCGCCGCCGGCCCGAGCCGCAACGTTCCAAAGGATTGTGTGAAACTAACAACCGTGTCTCAGCGATGCTGTGTGCATGGTGCTCTTGCACGCCTGAGACTGCCGTGTGGTCCGTGGTACTGTCTACGAGGTGCCCATGATCGCATTGCCCCCGCAGCGTGAAACATCGTCCACATTGCTGTTTGTGGCCCGAGCCATCATCGTAACTGAGGCTGTGAGTAAAGATCGCTGCCGCTGGCCCGAGCCGCAACGTGCTAACGGGGCACTTGAAACTGAGGACTGTGTCTCAGCGACGCTGTGTGAGTGGTGCTCTTGCACGCCTGACTGGAATGGCATGGTGAGCAAAAAAACTATGGATTTAGGCCCAGATCTCTGTACTGGGGTGAATGTACGACATTGTTCTGCATTCTGTCCATCAATTGTTGTTTTTGCATTTGTCACCCCAAGTGGGACGGGTATGCCCAGACGTGGGTCCCGTGCTCTCCATGCCACTGGAGTCAAGCTATCCTGGCTGATGATGGCTGAAAGCCCGAAACCGGTCCTAGGATGCTTGTTTCCAGTCCAGGGAGGACCTGGCCTGGCAGTTCGGGCTGGACTGTTCCCATTGGGCGCAGGGTCAAGACTGATTTGCATATGGCTGGGTCCAAATTGGAATGGCATGGTGAGCAAAAAACGATGGATTTAGGCCCAGATCTCTGTACTGGGGTGAATGTACGACATTGTTCTGCATTCTGTCCATCAATTGTTGTTTTTGCATTTGTCACCCCGAGTGGGACGGGTATGCCCAGACGTGGGTCCCGTGCTCTCCATGCCACTGGAGTCAAGCTATCCTGGCTGATGAGGGCTGAAAGCCCGAAACCGGTCCTAGGATGCTTGTTTCCAGTCCAGGGAGGACCTGGCCTGGCAGTTCGGGCTGGACTGTTCCCATTGGGCGCAGGGTCAAGACTGATTTGCATATGGCTGGGTCCAAACTGGAATGGCATGGTGAGCAAAAAAACGATGGATTTAGGCCCAGATCTCTGTACTGGGGTGAATGTACGACATTGTTCTGCATTCTGTCCATCAATTGTTGTTTTTGCATTTGTCATCGTACCTGAGGCTGTGAGGAAGGATCACCGCCGCCGGCCCGAGCCGCAACGTGCCAAAGGATTGTGTGAAACTAACAACCGTGTCTCAGCGATGCTGTGTGTATGGTGCTCTTGCACGCCTGAGACTGCCGTGTGGTCCGTGGTACTGTCTACGAGGTGCCCATGATCGCATTGCCCCCGCAGCGTGAAACATCGTCCACATTGCTGTTTGTGGCCCGAGCCATCATCGTAACTGAGGCTGTGAGTAAAGATCGCTGCCGCTGGCCCGAGCCGCAACGTGCTCACGGGGCACTTGAAACTGAGGACTGTGTCTCAGCGACGCTGTGTGCGTGGTGCTCTTGCACGCCTGAGACTGCCGTATGGTCCGTGGTTCTGTTTACGAGGTGCCCCGGGATCGCATTGCCCCCGCAGCGTGAAACATCGTCCACGCTGCTGTATTGCTGTTTGTGGCCCGAGCCGTCATCGTAACTGAGGCTGTGAGTAAGGATCACCGCTGCCGGCCCGAGCCGCAACGTGCTAAAGGATTTCTTGAAGCTAAGGAAGCTACAAGGTGAAAGGGATCGTGATCGTTGTTCGTCGAAAGGAATCTGCCCAAGATCATCAACGACGGAGAAGGCCGCGCCGTAACCTGTCCGGCTACAGCATCGCCTAGCAACAGAGCCGCAACGTGATCGGGATCGCCCAGCGGGACGTCCGACGAGCGGGTAAGGCTTGGACTCCGGTCGGGAGCCTCAAGCGTGTGTGGCCTGGAGAGGAGTGCAGGAGGGGTACAGGAGTGCTCCGAGCTCTCTCCCACTGCACCGCGTTAGACGCGCTGAGTCCCCGAGCGGCCTGGACCTGCCCAGCAGGACCGGGGCCGCCCTTGTAAGCCTATGACCGTTGTCTCTGCTGTTGGGGCCTAGGGGTGCCCGAGTTGACTGCGCAGATTGCATTACGAATCGCATTATTGTTGCATTATGAACTGCCTGATTCTTGCATCACGAACCGCATTATTATTGCATTACGAACTGCCTGATTCTTGCATTACGAACCGCATTATTATTGCATTACGAACTGCCTGATTCTTGCATCACGAACCGCATTATTATTGCATTACAAACTGCCTGATTCTTGCATTACGCATCGCATTATTATTGCATTACGAACTGCCTGATTCTTGCATTAAGTACTGTCCTAGTATTACATTACGAGCTGCATTACAAACTGCATGGCATTGCATTAGGACTGCATTAGAGATCGTAAATTGCTCATTAATACCGCAAGAACCTACAAGTGACTGCTGGCCTAATAGCCGGCCAAGTGAATTATTACGAATACGCATATGTTGGTTTTCTATCGTTTGGTCTCATCGTATTTCTTTTTATAAAGATACTGCTATTTTTATGAAACCAGTGTGGTGTCCATTTGTGGTGTTATCACTGTGTTACTGGGAGTGTGGTTGCAAATACTTTACACATTGCCTTGGAGATAAGCCTAGACGTAATGTACAGAAATTATGGCAGTGGTTTCAAAAGGACAAAAGTCAGCACCTCTGCATAGTTTGTAAAATGTAAATCACAAAATGTCCATATGCGTGCTCAATGTTAAGCACCGTGCCATCCACAATGCTACTCAATATGGGGAGAAATAACCAATTCCTCCAAACACATCTCTCAATGAAATTTGGATAACAGAGCACAGCACAAAAAAGAATCCAAATAGTCGTTAAAAGTGCAGTCAGGCAATTGAAAAGAGCGTCATGATAAACGAATCAATAGGTCAGAGTATCGGGCTTCTAAGTATATTCGAGCAGCAGTCAAAACCCTGCCCGGAACAGTTTCCAGCATACGTTCTCGATAATGTAAGCGCTTACATTATAGAGAACGTATGCTGGAAACTGTTCTGGGCAGGGTTTTGACTGAAGCCCGATACTCTGACCTATTGATTCGTTTATCATGACGCTCTTATTGTTTGCCTTTATTGTTATCTTGGTGTCTGTGACTGCTGTTGTCTGTTTTCCCCCGGTGCCTGTATTGGTCTGTGCCCTCTTTTTCTTTCTGTTCCCCTCGCTGTCCCCATGTTTCCCTGCCCGTTTTGCCTTCTGTTCCCTTCGTTGCCCCCGTGATTGTGAGCCCATTTTGCCTTCTGTTCCCTTCGTTGCCCCCGTGATTGTGAGCCCATTTTGCCTTCTGTTCCCTTCGTTGCCCCCGTGATTGTGAGCCCGTTTTGCCTTCTGTTCCCTTCGTTGCCCCCGTGATTGTGAGCCCGTTTTTTTGCCTTCTGTTCCCCTGTTGCCCCGTGTTTCTCTGCCCGTTTTGCCCTCCGCTCCCTTCGTCGCCCCTCACCGCTCCTGCTCCATCCGCTGCATCCCCGCCCCCCTGACCGCCCATTCGCTGCCCCTGCCCTGCCTCCCGCCTCCCAGCTGCTCCTCCCTCCAACCTCCCCATATATGGCGGCCGCTGCGCGGTGAGGAGAGCAACCCTTGACCCTGATAGGTAGGTTGCTCCCCCTCCGCACAGCACCGCCTGTGTGTCCTTGCCCCACCTGCCGCTGCTGAGGAAGTTCGAGGCCCTCCTCCACCCGCAGGCTACCACCTGCGCCTCATCCCTGGTGGCCAGTGGTAGGCCGTAGGTTTGTATCTTATTGTTTGCCTTTATTGTTTTCTTGGTGTCTGTGACTGCTGTTGTCTGTTTTCCCCCGGTGCCTGTATTGGTCTGTGCCCTCTTTTTCCTTCTGTTCCCCTCGCTGTCCCTGTGTTTCCCTGCCCGTTTTGCCTTCTGTTCCCTTCGTTGCCCCCGTGATTGTGAGCCCGTTTTGCCTTCTGTTCCCTTCGTTGCCCCAGTGATTGTGAGCCCGTTTTGCCTTCTGTTCCCTTCGTTGCCCCTGTGATTGTGAGCCCGTTTTGCCTTCTGTTCCCTTCGTTGCCCCCGTGATTATGAGCCAGTTTTGCCTTCTGTTCCCTTCGTTGCCCCCGTGATTGTGAGCCCATTTTTTTGCCTTCTGTTCCCCTGTTGCCCCGTGTTTCTCTGCCCGTTTTGCCCTCCGCTCCCTTCGTCGCCCCTCACCGCTCCCGCTCCAGCCGCTGCGTCCCCTGCGGCCCCGCCCCCCTGACCGCCCATTCGCTGCCCCTGCCCTGCCTCCCGCCTCCCAGCTGCTCCTCCCTCCCACCTCCCCATATATGGCGGCCGCGCCGAAGGCGTGCCTAAGGCAAGCCCGTCTGCGCCCGTCCGTGCCTGGACCGCGCCCAGCGCCAGAACCCCTGGCCACCGCAAACGCCACAACGCCCGGCTCCGCTACGAATCCAGCACCCTCCACGCACTCAACGCCGGACGACGATCGCGCACCTGCTTCCTGGCCGCCCCGAAGCGCACTCAAGGACCCTTCTCCTGCCGGAACTGCAGCTTCACCAGCACCCAGCCCGCCAACCCGCCGACCAGGAACGAACCCAACTACCTCAGCTGCATTCTTCTCAACACCCGCTCCACCTGCAAACACGCCGTTGAACTCTGGGACCTACTCGACTCAACCTCCCCTGACGTCGCATTCCTGATGGAGACCTGGCTGAACCCCTCCTCGGCACCCGACATCGCCATTGCCATCCCGGAAGTCTACAAGATCTCCCGCAGGGACCGCACCAACGGAGTAGGAGGAGGAATCGCCATCGTCCACAGGAACACTCTCAGAGTCTCGACCAACAACGACGACACCCTCAGCACCGCCGAACACCTGCACTTCCAGATCCACACCGACCCCAACACCACCCTCAGAGGAACCCTCGTCTACAGACCCCCCGGACCCCGACCACAGTTCAGCGACTCCATCGCCGACTTCGTCAGCCCACACGCCCTCGCCTCCACGGACTACATCCTCCTCGGGGACCTGAACTTCCACCTCGAGAACAACAACGACACCAACTCTACCACCCTGATCGACAACCTCGCCAACCTCAGACTCAGACAACTCGTCACAACACCCACCCACTCCGCCGGCCACACGCTTGACCCCATTTTCTCCGCAAGCTCCCACGTCACCTTCAGCCACACCACCGAACTCCACTGGACTGACCATCGCTGCATCCACTTCACCTTCCAGAAAGCCACCACGCACCACCGCACCCAACAGATACCTCACCGATGCTGGAGCAAAGTCACCGAAGACCAGCTAACCACCACCCTCGCCCGGAGCCCACCCGCCGACCCCACCGACCCCGACACCGCCGTCCGCAACCTCAGACAGTGGATCGACGACTGCGCCAACACCCTCGCCCCGCTCAAGAAACCCTCCAACAGCCACACCAGCAAGAAAGCCAGCTGGTTCACTGAAGACCTCCGGGCCTCCAAGCAAACCTGCCGAAAGCTAGAGAAGAACTGGCACCGTGAACAAACACCTGACAGCTACGCAGCCCACAAGAACGCCACCCGCAGACACCATCACCTCATCAGATCCGCCAAAAGGGCCTCCTTCAAAGACCGCCTAGACAACAACGCACATAACAGCAAAGAGCTCTTCAACATCGTGAGGGAACTCTCCAACCCCAGCTCCAACACCAACGACATCCCACCTTCGCAAGACTTGTGCAACTCACTGGCCACCTTCTTCCATCGCAAGATCGCTGACATCCACGACAGCTTCAACACCACGATCGCCCCGACAACCACTGAGACCTCCGCCCCCACGACCAACATCTGCACCAACCGCCTGCTATCCTGGACCAACATAAACGACGACGACACCATAAAGATCATGAACACCATCCACTCCGGATCTCCGTCAGACCCATGCCCACACCACATCTTAAACAAAGCCAGCACCGCCATCGCACCCCATCTCCGGAAAGCCATCAACATTTCCTTCAAGACAGCAACCTTCCCGGAAAGCTGGAAGCACGCCGAGATCAACGCCTTACTCAAGAAACCCAAGGCGGACCCCAAGGACCTCAAGAACTTCCGGCCCATCTCCCTGCTCCCATTCCCGGCTAAGGTCATCGAGAAGACCGTCAACAAACAACTGACCCGCTACCTCGAGGAGAACAGCATCTTGGACCCGTCCCAGTCCGGGTTTCGCAGCAACCACAGCACCGAAACTGCCCTCATCGCTGCCACCGATGACATCAGGACCCTGCTAGACAACGGGGAGACCGTGGCCCTCATCCTCCTGGACCTGTCAGCCGCCTTCAACACGGTATGCCACCACACACTACGCACACGCCTCCACGACGCCGGGATCCAAGAGAAGGCCCTGGACTGGACCACCTCCTTCCTCTCCGGCAGAACACAGAGCGTCCGCCTCGCCCCCTTCCGCTCCAAAGCCACCGAGATCATCTGCGGCGTACCCTAGGGCTCATCCCTCAGCCCAACGCTGTTTAACATCTACATGGCACCACTCGCCCACGTCGCCCGACTGCACGACCTCAACATCATCTTGTACGCCAATGACACCCAGCTGATTCTCTCCCTCACCAAGGACCCCCACACCGCCAAAACCAACCTCCACGAAGGAATGAAGGCCGTCGCCGAATGGATGAGGAACAGCCGACTGAAGCTGAACTCGGACAAGACGGAGGTCCTCATCCTCGGATCCACCCCCTCTGCCTGGGACGACTCCTGGTGGCTGACCGCACTGGGAACAGCTCCAACACCCACCGACCACGCACGCAACCTAGGGGTCATCCTCGACTCCACCCTCTCCATGACTAAGCAGGTCAACACCGTCTCTTCCTCCTGCTTCAACACCCTCCGCATGCTCCGCAAGATCTACAAGTGGATCCCCACCGAAACGAGAAGAACGGTCACCCAGGCCCTCGTCAGCAGCAGGCTGGACTACGGAAACGCCCTCTACGCTGGAGCCTCTGCCAAACTCCTGAAGCGGCTGCAACGCATCCAGAACGCCTCTGCATGCCTGATCTTCGACATCCCTCACCGCAGCCACATCACTCCCCACCTGAGAGACCTGCACTGGCTCCCCGTCAACAAGAGGATAACCTTCAAGCTCCTCACCCCCGCACACAAGGCACTCCACAACACCGGACCTGCGTACCTCAACAGACGACTCAGCCTCTACACCCCCGCCCACCAGCTTCGCTCCGCCGACCTCGCCCTCGCCACAATCCCCCGCATCCGAAGAGCGACCTCCGGCGGCAGATCCTTCTCCCACCTCGCTGCCAAAACCTGGAACACCCTCCCCATCCACCTACGGCAGACCCAAGACCTGCTGACCTTCAGAAGACTCCTCAAGCCCTGGCTCTTCGAGCAGTAGCAGCACTCCTCCCCCCCCCCCAGCGCCTTGAGACCCTCACGGGTATGTAGTGCGCTCTACAAATGCTATGATTGATTGATTGATTTCAATTGCCTGACTGCACTTTTAACGACTATTTGGATACTCTGTGCCGCTTGGATGCATTAAGAAATCTATACACATTTCTGACCATTTACATTGAAGAAAACATGATTGCTTGCTACTGCTTTCACTACATATAAGTACCATTTTAAGCCTTGAGAAAGTCGTTTTACGACGAAACACGTGTTGGCTGTGTAATTGCAACATCTACGTGGCTGTGTATATACAACATCTACGTGTCAAGACTTTGGAAATTGTCAATCAAGATTACATGATACTTACCATTTCTGAGTTTTGTATTAAACACCTTACTGGTTTTTGTTTGCCAGTTTGAACCTTTTTTCTGCTGTGCTCTGTTATCCAAATTTCATTGGAGATAAGCCTGGCTGCTCGTGCCAAGCTACCAGGAGATGAGCAGGGGTTATCTAAGGGTGTGTCCCTCCTTACCCTGACTAGAAGCAAGGGTCCCTATTTGGACTAAGGTACCTACCTCAGCCAACTAGAGACCCCCAGTTCTAACAGCCCCCTTTCACGCTATGCTTAGCGTGAAAGGGGTGGGCAGTGGGTGTTGCGGTGGGCGTTCAACAGCAACACCCATTGATTTTGATGCTGCCCCCTATGTACAAGGGCAGTGTACATAGAAGGCAGCGCCAAAATTAAGACCAGGGAAGCGTGCCCTGGCAGATCGGTAGAGGCGCGGTGGCCCACCCAAGAAACTATTGTCAACAGTGAGTGGGGACATCGGGGCACGGGAGTGGGGGAAAGGCTCCATAACTAGAACGTGGCGGGTAGCACCCTCGTCCCCTTGCCACCTCCTTCCCCACCTCGGCCCGAGGCCGCGCCCTAGCTTGGAGGTGCGGGGGGCCTAGGACACCGCTGATTCCTCAATTATGGGTGCGCTGTCTCCCCCCCGCCCGGGTGCGACCGTGGAGCCCGCGGCAGTGCCGATCAGCCCCGGAGCCGGAACACGAGACAAGGGCCCTAGAAAAAGGCCTTCTGCGGCTCGCATTTATGGGCCAGCCCGTCTCTCTATACAAATATAGCAGCGTTGCAACCACCCCCCCTCCTTATCGGAACCCGCGAGCGCCATCGAGGCGGGTTCGTTTCTGACTCCTGGGTCTCTGATTCCCGCCGAGGAGGCTACTGGAGCCGATTGGGGCTTGCGGGCTGTAGCGTGGTCGAGCGGGGACGAGCGGTGGCAGCCCAGCATGCCTGTGATACCCATCCTCGTGGGTCTGGAGACGTGTCCTGGGGCTCATACTAATTCGCCCTGCTGCCCCGGGACCACCCCACCAGAAATAGAGACAAGGGCCTTGGATCACGGCCTTCTGCGGCCCAGAGGTGGTGAGCCGGCCCGCCTCGCGCTGTCTGCGCACGTGCACATGGGGCTGCCCCCCTGGATACAAAGATCTGTGGAGGAGGTGATCGATTGGCCTAATAATAGTTCACCCAGTAGTGTTCACGGGAACGACCCCCGGGGAGAGTGAGGCAGTTGAACACAGCAGGGAGCCACGGGCTCTCAGGAACCTTGTGGGCATGTCCACTCATCGTCAGGCAAAAAAGACCCCTCAGTGAAGGACATCTTTGCCGCTGGTTCGTGATTCGGTTATTCAAGCACGTGGCGCCTTCATTACAAGAACAGGAAATAATTTTGGACCGCACACATCGAGCCGGGAGACCAGCAACTACACCGGGCCAACCTCAGGACATACTTACATGCCTGCATTATTATAAGCAAAAGGAAGCAATAATGTCTGCAACCAGGGATGTGAGATCCATTGACTTCAAGGGCTTCAAGGTCAGGCTCTATCAGGACCTATCCCCGAACACGCTGCAGCGCCGTAGGGCCCTGGAGCCACTGACCGACCTCCTCCAAGCCCAGGAGATCCGATACAAATGGGGCCATCCTTTCTGTCTGCAGTTCACTTGGAAGGAGGAGGCCCAAACGGTCCGACCTTAGCCGAGGCTGGTGCACTGCCGGAGGTGCCAGACCTGTGGCAAGCTTCCCCCTCGAGGTCGCAGACCCACGAGCCCTTGGATGAGGTACGAAGAATAAGGCGCTCATCCAGACGGGGGCTGAAAACGCTGAACAAGCCGACAGAAGCAGACAAACGAGAGGAACGCTCACGACATCTCCAACATCTACAAAATGAGGGTGCCTCCAGACTCTCATCGGGCGATCATTGAAGGCTCAAACTGTATGGCACCACCATCCATGCGCACCGACTGCTGGCCCCCCACATAAGAGTTACAGGCTCTAGTCTGAAGTCGACGCCCAACACCCCAATCGTAGGGTTTTACTGGTGGGGCCCACCGAGATAATCTCTTCAATCCCAACTCGTACACTTAGCTGCGACATGGACCTCGTCTTAGTGCTTATACCGACTCCCGGGTGGGAGATGTTGACAGGTTTATTATTCTTGTTGTGTTATCTTTTGATTTATGTTTGTTATTCCCGCCCTTCCTTCACACTTCATGATGTTTATATTACTCTCATCCCTTGAGGGGGACTTGGGGTGGTGGGGCGGTAGGGCGGTTGGGCGGGCGGGAGGAGGAGCGCAACTACATTAGGCATGGTGATCGTACTTAGCCTCAATGTTCGAGGCCTTAATTCCCCAACAAAATGGCTGGCGGTACTCTCGTTTCTCAAAGATGCCAAATGTGACATCTGTATGTTGCAAGAACCCCATCTGGTTCAGCAAGACTGGTGGCGGATGCGCTCTCGCTGGTTCGACCAGCAGTACTTCTCCTCCGGCCCGGGCAAAAAAGCAGGTGTTGCCATCTTGCTTGCCACACACTTTGCGGGGAGAGTGGAGGGCGTCTTTTTGGATGCACCGGGGCGCTTGCTAGCACTGCATATACAAATTCAGGGAACCAGATACACAGTGGCTACTGTCTATGCCCCTAATGACAAACAGGAACTGTTCCTCAAGGACGTCCTGGGATGCCTAATCTCTACGCCGGACAGGGAGATGGTGGTGGGGGCGACTTTAATGTTACAATGGATGGGCAACGGGACAGGTCCCATCCCCGGCTGGGCCAGGATAGGAGCCTTACCGCGGGCATCAAGGGATGGCTTACCGACGCAGGTCTAATTGATGCTTGGCGACACTTGCATCCTACAGAAGTAGACTATACCTACTTTTCGGCAGTACATCAAACATACACATGGATTGACTACTTCCTTACTACACCGGGGATAACGAGGGCCACAATAACTGCAGACATCGGGGCAGCCGCCCTCTCTGACCATTCCCCCATCACCCTACGTTTCCGTCCCACAATGTCACCACAAACCTCTATCCGCTGGCGACTTAACGCAAAACTTCTCACATACGATAAGGTCCACATGGCCACACTGGCGGCATTGACCACCTTTTTAGAACACAACGACACCACCGAATCGGCTATAGACATACTATGAGAGACTCTAAAGGTGGTCCTGAGCACGGTGGGGAATTCTACAAAACCTTTGCTGCCCACCTGGCTCCGATACTCACTCATTTATTCAACTCTATCGATACGCAGGGAAAGCTCCCAGAATCAATGCATTACCCCACTATCACGGTAATTCCCAAGCCTGGCAAGGACACCAAAAATTGTGCGTCTTACCGTCCAATTTACTTGCTGAACGTGGATGCCAAGATCTTCACTTGCATGCTGGCCCTCAGATTGGCACCATATGTGCAAGGGATCATTGACCCGGACCAATCTGGGTTTGTCCCGGAACACGGGTGCAGTGATAACACAAAAAGAGTATGCCACCTTCTGGACAAGTCGCAACGCTCTCAGACGCCAACCCTTGTCTTGACAGTTGACGCTGAGAAAGTGTTTGACCGTGTACACTGGCCGTATCTATACAGGGTGCTGGAGCGAGCGGGCCTTGGTCCCTGATTCCGAGGCTGGGTACAGGCCTGCTACGCAGCCCCTCAGGCTACCACTTGTGTAAATGGCGTCCAATCCTCCTCCTTCCCCTTAGGGCGAGGAACCAGGCAGGGGTGCCCGTTGTCCCCTCTCCTTTTCACCCTCTATATGGAGCCCCTGGCCGAACGCATAAGGGATAATGCAGGGGTAACCGGTATCCAGATGGGTGGGCGGGAACACAAGATTATGCTAAACGCAGATGATGTACTCCTGACCCTCACGAACCCGTTTGACTCTTTAACATCCGTTATGGTGGAATTCTCGGAGTTCGGGCGAGCCTCAGGCTTCAAAATCAACCCGCAGAAATCCTATGTTCTAGACTTGACACTGCAGAAACCTGAACGAACACGACTGTGCGAGCAGTTCCCGTTTCAGGGGACAGACAGAGGAGTCCCATACTTAGGCCTACAACTATTCCCCACAATCAAGGCTACTGTGGACTACAATTATGGAAACTTGCTTGCCATGGCAGGATCAGACCTCACTAAATGGAAATCACAGAATCTCTCCTGGCTGGCAGCTGTTAAAATGACGTTACTCCCCAAATTACTCTATGTGATGCAAACCCTGCCGCTTCAACCCCCGCGCAAATACTAGATAAGCTACAAGCCCTAATCTGGGACTTTATTTGGGAGGGTAAAAGGGCAAGAATGTCTAGATTAAGAGGTTTCCAAATGGTAGCCAGGGGCGGACTGGGGATCCCGAATGTTTGTAAATATTACCAAGCAGCCCAACTACGATATATGGTGGAATGGTCACGCACACTTACTGAAAAGCACTGGTGCTTTATAGACCAAGCTATAGCGGGATACACATTTGGAAGGTGCCATTATTACCTAAACCATATAGACCGAGGGGCGTATACATTTCACCGGTCACAAGAGCGACAATGGGAGTCTGGGACAAGGTGCAGCGGAGGCACAATCTCTCCCCTCCAATATCCCCGCAGGCCCCGTTGATAGGCAACCCGGACTTCCCGCCGGCGCTGGAAGGTTCGGGTTTTAGAGCATGGCAGGGCACCAATTGTAAACGGGTGGGGGACTTATTTGATGCCGATGGACTCATGGAGTTCACCAAACTACAGGAATGCTATCCACTGCCGAACTCGGCGAGATGGCAGTACCCGGCAGTAGCCCATTGGGTCACTCGATCATGGATCCAACCACATGCAAGCAGACCTCTGCTACCTTTCCAGAAGTGGCTTATCACGCGGAGCTCAGATAAGAAATTACTGTCCGACATCTATGCATTTTTGACGCAGCCCGAGCATCCCCCGCCCTCCCCTGCCAGGGATAGATGGGAAAGGGAGTTTGAACGCCTCTTTTATGACAAAGAGTGGAGTGACATCTTGCATCGGGCATGAACATCCGCCCTCAACACTACAAGTAAAGAAATGCTCCTTAAAATAGCACATTATTGGTATCTCAAGCCAGCATGGGTAGCTAAATGGGACGCACGGGAGGACGGGATGTGCTGGCGGCAGTGTGGACAACAGGGAACGCTTGCGCATATCTTATGGCAGTGCCCCAAGATAGAAATGTACTGGGCAGAAGTTCTAGATGCTATCACCACAATATTTAATACAGAGATACCCAAATTTCCCAGCTACACATTATTGGGCCTCCCTAACCCAATCACCTATCCACTAAAGTTGCCCAGAGGCAAAGCAATCACTCTCACCTTGGGGGCAGCAAAACAGCTCCTGTTGGCCAGATGGGGACAGATAGGATACCCTCACATCAAGACTGGCTACACAAAGTATAGGAAATCTTAGGAATGGAAAAATTGACAGCAGTAGCCACACAACAATTACCCCGGTTTAATAAAATGTGGCAGGCTTGCATAGCGTACTTGGCAGACGAGTTCCGCGAGTTGGCGTGCCCGCACTATCTGCGGATCCTGCGCCTAACAACCCCCAGACCCGTCCCACACACCTAAACCTGTGGTAAATTTTCAGAGTTGTTAACATTTCAGAAAATGGAGCCCACCCCCCTCCCTCAATGTCTTTCTCCTCTTAATTTAATTTGACAATGTTGAAGTTATATTTTAATTTCTTTCACTTACTTAAAGCCTATTGAACACGCACTCAAATGTATAACCACTGGCCAGTGGATGTAGGTGGTGTAGGTTGTATTGTTGTCTTCTTAGAAACCAATAAAAATGATTTAAACCTAATTGGGTCAGCGACAGGGCTTGCTTGAGGTGTAGAGGCAGGGTGTTCCAGGTCTTGGCGGTGAGGTAGAAGAAGGATCTTCCTCTGGTCCTGGTTGTGTGGATCCATGGGACGGTGGCCAGGGCCAGTTGGGCGGAGTGGAGGTGTCTAGTGGGTACGTGGATAGAGACACAGTGTTTCAGATATGCTAGAACTCCGTCGTGGAGGGCTTGGTAGGCATGTGTGAGGAGCTTGAAAGTTCTCGCAGGTGTCCGGTGATGTGGCTGTGGTGGGGGATGTTGAGGACCAGTCTGGCTACGGCGTTTTGAACGTTCTGGAGTTTCCTGAGGAGTTTCTGGGGGACGCTGGCATAAAGTACGTTGCCGTAGTCGAGCCTGTTGCTGATGAGTGCGTGGGTGACCATCTTTCTGGATTAGGTGGGAATCTATCTGAAGGTCTTTCAAAGCAGGCAAAGCATGTGGAAGAATGATAAGGGAACGGTGTTGATCTGGTGGTTCATTGTGGGCAAGGAGTCCAGTATGATGCCGAGGTTTCATGCGTGGTCTGTGGGGGTGGAGGGTATTCCTAATGCAGAAGCCACTAGGAGACTTCCCAAGTGGACGGGGTGCATCCCAGGATGAGGACTTCAGTCTTGTCCGATGTGAGTTTGAGGCAGCTGTCTCTCATCCAGGTGGCGATGGCCTTCATCCCGTTGTGGAAGTTATTTCTGGCAGCTTGGGGTTCGTTGGTGAGGGAGAGGATCCTCTGGGTGTCATCAGCATAGGAGAAGATGTTGAGTCCGTTGTTCCTGACAATGGCTGCGAGTGGGGACATGTAGACCTTGAAGAGGGTAGGGATCAGGGAGGATCCCTGGGCACTCCGCAGCTGATCTCTGTGGTTACTGAGAGGAACGGTGGTATTCTGACTCGCTGTGTTCGACCGGTGAGGAAGGAGGCAGTCTAGGGCTTTGCCACCGATGCCGGTGTCGTGGAGTCTCGTGCTTAGGGTGCGGTGCGAGACGGTGTTGAAGGCGGCCGAGAGGTCCAGAAGGATGAGGGCTGCTGTTTTGCCCCGGTCGAGGAGGGAGCGGATGTCGCCGATGGTGGTCTCGTTGCTGTGGTTGCTTCGGAAGCCAGATTGGGAGATGTCCAGGACATTGTTGGCCTCGATGAACTCAGAGAGTTGGACATTGATGGCCTTCTTGATGACTTTGGCTGGGAAGGGGAGCAGGGAGATGGGTCTGAAGTTCTTGAGGTCTGTCGAGTCGTTGGATGGCTTCTTAAGCAGGGGGTTGATCTCTGCATTTTCCATTCGTCGGGGAAGGTGGCGGTTTTGATGGAGCAGTTGATGGTGCTGTGTAGCTCAGGGGCGATGGAGGTGGCTGCTCTATGGAAGATGTGGTGTGGGCAAGGGTATGAGGGGGCTCCTGAGTGGATGCTCTTCATGGTCTTGAGAGTGTTGTCCATGATGAGCGGGTTCAGTTGAGCAGGATCTGTTGGGCACATTGTTGGGGGCGGTTGTGGCAGTCATGGTGGGAGGGTCTTGGGTGTCAAAGCTGTCGTAGATCTGCTTGATCTTGTGCTTGTCACGTTACACGTAGAGTTGATGGTGAAGCCTTCTTAGAAGTATTAAAAATAGCATTCAGCCTCTTAAAAATATTTTCCGCATTTCACATATGACTGCGGAATTTTGTCATGAAGTCTGATTACGGCGATCGTCTTTGCCAATGCTTGCATAATTGTACCACAAGCATTGGCAAAACCAATTGCTTTGTCTGGCCACCGTGGAACATTATTTTCTATGCTTTTAAGATGGTCACCACGTTAGGTCATGACACAAAATACTGGACATCTTAGAAGCATAGAAAACAACCCTCTGAAAGGTTCGGTCACATCTGTTGCCTTTGTTGATTCTTGCTAAATGGTACCTTAAGCACTGGTAAAATCAATAGCTTTGGCCAGCAGCTTCGTTGATATGTTATTTTCTAGACTTCCAACATGGCGACCCCCATTGTGTTTATATGCAATGTATCAGCCATCTTGTAGGAATAAAAAACAATGTTCCAAGACTGCTGGTCACTGCTATTGGCATTACCACTGCAGGCCCAGTTTTACAAATTTGGTAATGTCCGGTGGCCAGTGGACACAGAAAGAGGTGAGGGAGGTGGTGGGGGAGAAGAGGCACAGAGGCAGAAGTGCTCAGTGTTGGGGAGTAATAAAGAATGATGATATAGTTGAGAAGAAGCGGGGAAAACAAGGATGATTTCTGGGGGGAATCATTTTGAGACAGTGAAGGAGAGACATGCTGCGGGTAAAGGGTTAAAAAACATGGAGAGATCAAGTATGCAGGGAGAGAACTCTAAATACATGCACTTGCATTGACTGCTAAAGCATAAATAGCACGAAAAAAAGAAAACAACTACCGAACATCAGCAGTGCGAGGATACATTCAAGCAATGAAAAACAAGAGTGAAACCTAAACACTCCAACGGCAGGAGAGAAGAGCAAAACCATTGAATCAGGAGCAGGGAATTGAAATAGACATAGAAGTCATCCAGCAAAGGGCAGACCCAAAGCCCATCCTAATTTTATGTTATAGTATTTACTACAATGCTGTCTGTGAAAGACAGCTAAAGCTCTCTGTAGCTAGACCACAAGAAGGAGCTTATGGGTCTGGGAAGCAAGATTGTAATATAAATATTTCAGTCTGTATATAATGGTATACAGTTTGTTTTTTAACCCCTTGACTGCTGGGCCTCCACCTGAACCATCTCCCCTCCCCCAGCGCTGAGCCCATTTTTGTCTATTGGGGGTACTTTGTGCTAAGGCCTCCACAACTTTTTGTCCACATAAGGTATTTACGTCAAACTTGCAGCCTTCTTTTCCAACATCCTGGGGATTCTAAAGGTTCCCAGGGTTTGAAGATTCACCTGGAAGCAGTGGTGTAACAATAGCCCATGCGGTGCGGGGGGACCCAAGCTGCATGGGGCCTCCTCTGGCACTCTGCACGGGCGCAAGGCCCCTGCCCTGAGAGATCCTGAATGGGTGCAGAGCATGGGAACCTGTCAATGCACTCTAAAGGGTGGTCCCTCAAGTTTCATGATGCCACTACCTGGAGGGGACTGGGAAAATAGCCAACAAATAGCTAGATTTTCAGTTTTTGGGGGGAAAATAGGAAAAAAGTGCTCTGGATAAAAGTGTTTGCTTTTTCCTACCTAAAAGTGGCATCAACAAACGGTTTGCTGTAGTAAAGTCACCATCTTCCCAGCTTTCAGGAACTTGCAGAGCTGAATCAAAAAGCCAAATGTTTTACCACAGTTTTGGCATTTTTGAAAGAGGTAGCTAATTTTTCCTAGTTTTTGTCCTTTCAACCTACTTCCAGTTTGTGGAGAAAACCATTGTGAAACCCATGGGTGATCCAAGAATGCTAAGCTATATATTTCTAAAAAGTAAACAACATTCTGAATTCAGCAAAGGGTCATATGTGTAGATTCCTCAAAGTTTTTTTGAAGAAACTAACTGTTGAAGTAAAGAAATATTGAAAATGAATTGAAAAAAAACCCAGCCATTTGTGACAATGTTTTCTTCTGTAACTTTTGGTCAAGACGGCGATTTACAAAAGCAGTGTACTATTATGTTCTGTAGACCCTTTTGTGTTCAGGGTTATATAGGGTTTGTAGGTTCTCCAAGAACCCAAGACACCCAGAGTCAACAAAAACAGGTGCACCATACAATGGTTTTTCATTGTGTACTTAGTATAGACCAATTCATATGACCACATATGTAGAGTGAAAAATGGGAATCAAGTAAATCTACATATTTCTGAAATGGGCCCGAGATATGGAGTTTAAGAGCAGTGGTTATTTGTACATCTCTGAACTTGTGGGTTCACGTACAAGCATATGATTTAGAGGGTATTTTTCAAAGGGTCTTCTTTCTCACACACTGGCTGACATTTGGAAGGCACAAATGAGGCAAAATCCAATTGGTAATAACAAACCACTCTGGCACTTTGCTCGGGTGCAAGGCCCCTGCCCTGAGAGATCCTGACTGGGTGCAGAGCATAGGAACCCCACAATACACTCTGAAGGGGGTCCCTCAAGTTTTGTTACTCCACTACCTGGAGGGGACTGGGAAAATAGCCAACAAATAGCTAGATTTTAGGTTTTTGGGGGAAAAATAGGAAAAAAGTGCTCTGGATAAAAGTGTTTTCTTTTTTCTACCTAAAAGTGGCATCAACAAACTGTTTGCTGTACTAAAGTCACCATCTTCCCAGCTTTCAGGAACTTGTAGAGCTGAATCAAAAAGCCAAATGTTTTACCACTGTTTTGGCATTTTTTAAAGAGGTAGCTTATTTTTCCTAGTTTTTGTCCGTTCAACCTACTTCCAGTTTGTGGAGGAAACCATTGTGAAACCCATGGGTGATCCAAGAAAGCTAAGCTATATATTTCTAAAAAGTAAACAACATTCTGAATTCAGCAAAGGGTCATATGTGTAGATCCCTCAAAGTTTTTTCGAAGAATCTAACTGTTCAAAGTAAAGAAATATTGAAAATAAATTGAAAAAAAACAGCCATTTGTGACAATGTTTTCTTCTGTAACATTTTGTCACGATGGCGATCTACAAAAGCAATGTACTATTACGTTCGGTAGACCCTTTTGTGTTCAGGGTTATATAGGGTTTGTAGGTTCTCCAAGAACCCAAGGCACCCAGAGCCAACAAAAACAGGTGCACCATACAATGGTTTTTCATTGTGTACTTAGTATAGACCAATTCATATCATGAAATATGTAGAGTGAAAAATGGGAATCAAGTAAATCTACATATTTCTGAAATGGGCTCGAGATATGGAGTTTAGGAGCAGTGGTTATTTGTACATCTCTGAATTTGTGGGTTCCCGTACAAGCATATGATTTAGAGGGTATTTTTCGAAGGGTCTTCATTCTTACACACTGGCTGACATTTGGAAGGCACAAATGAGGCAAAATCCAATTGGTAATAACAAATATTCTACTATTCTATTCCCCCATATGTCTTCCGATAAAAATGGTACCTTACTTGTGTGGGTAGGCCTAGTGCCTGTAACAGGAAATGGCCCAAACCGCAACATGGATACATCACATTTTTCCACTCAAAACTGACCTGTTTTTTGCAAACTGGGTAGCTGTGGATTTTGGAACCTAACTCAGGTGGCACCTAGAGAAATCTAGCACCCGTGCACATTTTTAAAAACTAGACACCTGGGAGAAACCAGTGTGGGGTGACTGTGTGGCTCTCATTGGGTTGTTTTACCCAGAATCCCTTGCAAACCTCACACTCTAACTAAAAACAAGCATTTGCAAGGCAATCGGTCTCGCCTTTGGGACCTTATATGTATTTAGCAATGCAGCACATTAGCCTGGGTGCTGAAACATCTACTGTTCTTTAATACGGAGGGAAAGTAAGCACCAAACTGCGTGACACATCAGGTATGGGAACACATAGAGAGAAATATTGCCTTTCAATGGTAAATGGTAAATTCCAAAGCTCTGTTTTTAATATAAAATCAGGGCCTTCGGTGGTCATATCACTGAAAATACAAGATTTGAAAAAAATATTATTGTCTAAGGTTGCTCGTGGAAAACAATGTCTATGGACTGGAATCCAGAGAATGCTAAAGTGATTCTGGTATTTTACTGACCTCTGCTGGTCGTTTTCTATCAAGAAAGTTAAATAGAGGCAGTTGTCAGAAAAATAAAAAAAATAAAGTCCCACAGCAGAAAGCAATTCTGGTATTTTACTGACCTCTACTGGTCGTTTCCGATCAAGACAGTTAAATAGAGGCAGTTGAACAAGGAGAAAGCAATTCTGGTATTTTACTGACCTCTGCCGGTCGTTTTCTATCAAGATAGTTAAATAGAGGCAGTTGAACAGAAAAAAGTCCCTAAGGGGAAGCAGACAAGTCCTAGGGCTGATCTCCAGAGCCCCCAAAGTACATACACATATAAGTATATACTAAAGTATATACAAAAGGTCTCGAATGCTCGACCTAAAAATACATTTTTGCTCAAGTTTCTGTGATGGAATGTTCTGGAATGTGTAGGGTGCCACAAATTTCCTTCCATCCAGCATTACCCTAAGTATTCTGATAAAAATGGTACCTCACTTGTGTGGGTAGGCCTAGTGTCCACAACAAGAAATGGACCAAAATGCAACATGGATACATCACATTTTGCCCCTTTTCTTCCAATGTGGGTGGCTAGAGATTATGGGCCCTAGCACATGTGGCACAAAGGGAAATCTAGTAAACATGCACACTTTTGAAAACTAGACAGCTAGGGGAGTCCAGGCTGGTGTGCCTTCCATGGATCCCACAAGGTTTTCTTACCCACAATGCCCTGTAAGCCTAAATCTTTGCCTGAAATCAAAAACTTTCCTTACTTTTCTGTGATGGACATTTCTAAAATCCACAGGAATCGACAAAATTCCTACCACCTAGCGATACACCACTTGTGCAGATAAATACTTTGTGCCACTTGTGTGGCTGGGACTAGTTCCTGTGACAGGAATGGATCAAACCAAGGTAAATGGGAGGCCTTGCTAGGGGACTCCCAATGATCTCAGTTTGATCATTTCCTGCTGCGGACACTGGACCCAACCACACAAGTGGCACAGCACTTTTATCGGCACAAGTGGATCAATGCTGGGTGGTACGAATTTTGTGGATTTCTGCAGATTCCAGAAGTTTCCATCACAGAATTGTGAGGAAAATGCATCATTTCAGGCAAAGTTTGAGGTTTGCAGGGCATTATGGGTAAGATAGCCACATGGGATTCATGCAAGGCACACCACCCTGGAATCCCCTGGTTGTCTAGTTTTCAAAAATGTCTGTGGTTGGTAAGTTTGCATGGGTGGTGGCCAAACACAACCCCAAATCCCGCAGCTACCCCTATTGCTGATCTCTCCACATAGCACTTTAGGGCCTTTTTTTCAAGGTCTCTTGGCCCAGCCTCACAAGTGAGATATTATTTTTATCAGGAGACTTTAGGGAATGCTGTGTGGTTTAAGATTTATTGGTTCACGCTGATTCCATAAGTTTTCCTCACATTAATGTGAGGAAAATATGTGTTTTTAGTTAAAGTCTGAGGTTTGCAGGGCATTATGGGTAAGAAAATGATGTGGGATGCATGCAAAGAACACCTCCCTGGACTCCCTCCAGATGTCTAGTTTTCAGCAAGGTCTGGGTCTGGTAGGTTTTTCCAGATGGCAGCTTACCCAAGCCCAAAAAGTGCTGCCGCTCACTATTGCAAGTGAGATGATATTGGGAGTCAGCTACACTCTCCTGGACCATACGTCAAAACAACATCCAAAAGAATAAAATGTCCTTTCACCTGCCATTGGGATGGGATGCTACATTCCGTAGGGGAGCGGAAAGAATATGGGTTTTTTGGGGTGAGGGTGGTGCCTGATGTTAGGATGGGCAAGACTAATTCCCTTATTTTGTTTAAAAGTATATGTATTCCTGCCATACAGTGGGCTTTCTGTCCCCCATGGGAAAATTGGGGGCACACTGCCTGTCTGCCCCTGGGGGGGAGACCGGTTTGTCCCTTTTAGGGTGGGGTGTGGCTAATGTCAGAGAGCAACAGCCACACTACTTTCTTTTGGCTCAAAGGCAAAATCCCTGGTGTCAGGTGGAACATCCTGAACTTTACCTGGCATCTATTGGGCTTTCTGGCCCCCTGGTAGGTAGATATGGGGTAAATACCCCATCTACAACCCTGGGGTGCAGAAAGATTGTTGTCCCATTTAGTTGGGGTGAGGGCATAGCCATGTGGTCTTGTGGGCATTCTGTCCCCCGGGTGCAGGTTGGAGGTACTTTTCCCCCCTATCTGCTCCCAGGGAGGGCAAAAAGACTGCTGCCCCATTTACTTGGGGAGGGGGAATGGCCATGCCCATGCTGGGCAGCCCCCACCCTTATATTTTTATCAAAACAAAATCCCTGGCGCCTAATTGGCATTCTGCCCCCTCTGGGGCAGATCAGGGGTAATTACCCCTGGTGTCTAGTGGGCGCTTTATGTCTCCCAGGGGGACAGATCAGGGGTAATGACCCTATCTGCCCCCAGTGGGCCAGAAAGACTTGTACCCCATTTAGTTGGTGTAGGGGCATAGCCATGCCCATGTTTGGCAGCCCTCACCCCTATAGTCCTATATTTTTTATAATAAAAACGTTCCTGGTATGTCGTGGGCTTTCTGCCTCTCCTAGGGGCAGATCATCAGAAATTATCCCATCTGCTCCTCAAGGGGGCAAAAAGACTGTTGCCTCATTTACTTGGGGAGGGGGTAATTCTATTCCCATGCTGGGCAGCCCCCACCCCAACATTTTTATAAAAACAAAATCCCTGGTTTCTAGTGGGCGGTCTGAACCCCTCGGGGGAGGATCAGGGGAAATTACCCCATCCCTTCCGGGGGGGGGGGGGCAGAACGACTGTTGCACCATTTAGTTGGGGTGGGGCATAACCATGCTCATGGTGGGCATCCCCACCTCTATATACATATATATATATTTTTTATCTTTCCCTGCCATCTAGTGGGTGCTTTCTGTCCTCCCTGGGGGGTAGATTGGACATAATTACCCATAGCTATGCACATGCTGGGAAACCTCCATCCCTATATATTTTCAAAAAATAAACTTTGCCTGGTGTCTAGTGGGCTTTCTGCCCACTTTGGGGGCAGATTGGGGATAATTACCCCATCTGACCCCCGAGAGCAGAAAGACTGTTTTCCATTCACTTGGGGTGGGGCATGGCCATGACCATGCTGGGCAGCCCCCACCCCTACATTATATAAATACCCCTGGCGTCTAGTGGGCTTTCTGCCCCCTGGGGGACAGATTGTGGGTAATTACCCTCATCAGCCCATCCCCCCAGGGGGCCAGAAAACTGTCTCCCTATTTGCTAGGGGTGAGGGCATGGTCATGCACATGCTGGGCAGCCCACATCCCTATATTCTGGCTAACGGCTGCACTGAAGAGGTTAAAGCAGTCCATATCCCCAGGGCACTGCAAGCTAAAGGTAAATATAAATATTTCAGTAGGGAGATCTCCTGACCACCCCCTTTTGACAAACAACACAACCATTGAGTTCTTTGCATTGATCATAAACATATTTGTAGCATTGTACTTACTCAGATCAGTGAGAGAACGTTTCATTGAGCATTTAAATTATGACAAGGAATGTGATGAGATAATGCATACCCGTTCAATTGCGAATCATGCATACAAAATATAACAGCCAGCAAGTGCAATAAAAGACGAGTACATGCTACAATATAGTGCATTCAGTGCAAACACAACATGCACAGTAAAGCTCCTCTAAGTACTACATAGAATGAATCACCCAACACAATAACACCACATTAAGCACATCTATCTATGCGATACAATGGACAAACAGTGTAGCACTCAGTACATCTACCTGAATCTAACCTTATCCACACAGCACCTACCATTTCTATACAGCACACATTATACAACATCCAGGACCTCTACACAGTAACCAGCACACATAAACATCCCACACAGTACACCACTTCTTTGCAGCATTGTCCAGAACCAAAATACCCATGAAGACCTAACACCACCAACATATAGGCACAGCGTCTCACACACATGGTACAACAAACACAAAGCAATCAGCACTTTTATAGAGCTCACAGCACACATATATGGCACCCAACACATCCACACAACACCTTGAACAACAGCACAGAAAAGTGCAAATTTTTAAGGTAACCCTGCAGATGTAAATGGCATTCAGCAAAGTCATATAGATGTAGAGAATATTGAGCAAAGACATACAATGTTTCACATGCTCTCAAAAACTGACAGAGCACTAGGAAGACAGATTTATACAATTGATATATTAAAAATAGATAGTCACTTTAAACAAAAACACCTTGGTTGACACTTCACACACACAATCCCTCTTCCTCATACTTTATTACACTCAGCAAGCACACTGCCACTTTTCATTAAAAAAACACATTTCCTTGTACAGTCATATAAAACTATACACAAACATAAGTCCATGGCAAACACAGACAAGCTTTTCTCTATAAAATACCCAGCCCCATTGACTACATAGCATGGTTATAAATCTGTCTGAGTCTCTGTCACTTAGCTTTTTGTAGATATAAGCAATGAACTGTTCAATGATCCGCAGCCTCCCTGAATAACATGCTAGAATCAGAATGTCATACAAATGAATACACATCTGAAGCAAGGCCACAACATCCGACGAGCCCGGAACAAGCCACAACACACCCCCTCCTTTAAAATGACAAAAGAATAATAGTTGAATTTAACACATTAACCTAACACACACACACATCCCCTCTTTTTATATTTAAAAAAAGGTGAGCTATATGAACTGGAATGTAATAACTATATGTGATGGAAAGAGTAATCGGCCGCGAGACACGGGCGGCAACCAAGATGGCGGCGGCCACTGCTGAGGGATAAAGGGCGAGTGGGTGCAGCTTTCCTACCATGGCTGATGCCTTCGGGAGCGCGTCGCCGGGACTGCGGCTCATCTCGCCCCTGCCCGTGACAGAATAGCGCCCAGCGGAGCTTCCGAGAGAAGAGCCGCGAGGCTCGCAGCAAAATGGCGGCCGGCGGGAGCCCGGTGCACTGCGATATTGCCGGTGGCGCTTGGCGGTTCTGACGGGCTTGAAACACTCACATAGCGGCTGATGATTGGGGGCCCTCTCCGTATCCTTGCAGCAGCCTGAGAGCCCAACCCCGCTGCCCGTGAACCACGACCAGTCGCCCCAGCGCTCCGGTCGATAGGACTGTGATCCTTGTGTGGACCCCCAGGTGAGGAGCGGGTTTCCACGCTGTACGTAGGCGAGCACTGGTAGACGCCAAATGTTGCCCTCTGAGCGGGAGGGTACTGGGTACACGTCCTGCAACTGCTCTATTAAAGCCCCCGGGAACGCGATGCCTGACCTTAAAATGGCGCCGGTCAGGCATCTGCTCCAGTGACTGCAGCCTCGAGACGAGGCCTCCGGCCGGGGGCCCCATGCTGTTCATTTAAAGTACTTTACCCACGTGCTGGGCCTCTAAACCTGGGGGAACACTAAAGCAGGCACAGTCTGGGCAGTGGTAAGCTCTGCCTGTCTCATGCACCGAACAGTGAAATCCCTGGCGCAATCCTCCAGATCAGGTCTGTGGTGCCCCCACGGTGGGGCCCCACAAAGCCCACAGCCATTTCTGCCATAGGAGGGGCCCCAGGCTGAAGTCGCGCCATGATCATTATTCCACCAAAAAAGGCACAGTCAGCAAAAGTCTCCTGCTCCTTCACCTCAGCGATCACTGGGGCAGTCAAAGAGGGGACGGCCCAGTCCGTTGGAAGCATGACACTCACAAGGGAAGACCTGCTGAGCTCGCTGAGAGAGCTTAAGAAGGAGCTGCGTGATGACATATTTGATTGGATCCAAAGATGGCTAGGGATTGCCTTTTGTCTCTTATCCCCTGGAATCTACCCCTTCCTCAGACCTTTTTACTCACCTGGGGTTTCTTGGAGTGCAGTCCTTCGACTCTCTAACTCCTGCGATTGTGTTTTTAAATCTTCTGATGACCCATCAATAGTGTGCCGACCGCGGAGCCCGAGCAACATGGCCGATGCCCGATGGAGCTACCAGATAACTATAGAGGAGATTGGCTCTGGTTTACCCCCTCGGCCGTCACCTACCCAGCCGGACATTGGACACAGTTTTACTTGTCTCTCTGTTGAGTCTCCTTCCTCCCCCGCCTTCCTGACGAATCTCCGAAGATCTGCCGACGGCGGAGCCAATTTCAGCACGGCCGATGCCCGGTGGAGTCACTGCACGACCCGATTCTGCGTTCCTTTCCCCTTTCTACTTTTCCCCCTCTACCTTCTTTGCCCCATAGGACGTGTGTCTTTGTTAAACTATGCGCTAGTTACTCATGTTACTGTGTCACACTGTTTATTATGTTGTCCTTGTTATGCTATGCTTTTTGTTACCAAGCTCCTGTAACTGATGTAATTTTGTAACTTGTAACTCGCTGATCCTCATGTAAAGCACTCTGATACCTCCGGGTCTAGCCAGCGCTATATAAAACTCTGCAAATAAATAAATAAAATAAGTAAATAAAAATGATCACAGCATTTCAGACAGATAACCTCAAATTAAAAAGAGGTAATCATAAAAGGACGATCCTATTCCTCTTCAATTTCACATTTTACCATCAGCACAGGAAATGACATCACAGCACCCTACACTCCGCCCCCTCCCCCCTCCCAGGACCTACTTAATGGCAGCTGCAACATGGATGCGTAGCGGACGAGCACAGTGGGTGCGCCACTGGCATGGCGACAGTGCGCCAAAGGCAAGCCCGTCTGCACCTGTCTGCGCCAGGACCGCACCCAGTGCCAGGAACCCTGGTCCGATCACTGCCCAGTGATACTCCACCTCACTCCTTAGGTTGCTACACCCTGGACGCCATTCCCCCAACTGCTGGCATGCCTCACACCACGTTAGGAGCTTTCACCTGCACCCACTGCCAGTTCTCCAGCAGTCACCGCCCCAAACAAATGGTAACAATGCCCTCAACACCCCTACCAGCAGACACACCACACAAGCACCAAAATGCCTACACCTACACCCTACACAACATGCTACAGCAAACCTACACATCAGTGCCCACTCACATGCATGCTTCTTAACACACGATCACTCAGCAAACACAAACGAAGTATGGGACCTGCTGAGTAGAGATGCATCTGACAACCTCTTTATCACAGAGACCTGGCTCACCCCTCATTGGCATCCAACATTGCCACAGCAATCCCACTGGGCTACAAGATTACTTAACAGAACCCCTTCACAAGCCAGCAGGAGGACTTGCTATCATCTACAAGGAATCCATCAAATGCACAACATCCACTGAGAACGCCACCCCATTCATGAAACACCTGCACTTCAAGCTGCAAATCTCAGAAAACTTCAACCTGAATGGAACCCTCTTCTACCGACCATCCAGACCATGAGCCACCTTTACCAACCTCATCACCAACTTTGTTGCTCCACTCACCGTTGACTCCAGAGCATACATTCTCCTAGGTGACCTCAACTTTCACCTAGAAGACCGAGATGACCCCTGCTCCACAGCACTTCTCGAAAGCTTAAGCAACATCAGACTCACCCAGATGATCCCAGAACCAACACACACTGCAGGACATACACTGGACCCCATCTTCACTACAAGCAACAGCATCAAATACAACTCCCCCACACCACTCACATGGACCGACCACTCCATTATCCACTTCCAAATGAACACACCTCAAGTCAACGCCTGTACCAGGTTCAGCATTCCAAGCCACAGCTGGGGCAGAATCCCAGAAGCAGACTGGCTCACTGCCCTCAGCACGGATCACCCTAGCCCCACAGACAACCTCAACAAGGACTTCAACAACTTCAGTAACTGGATGAAGAACTGCGCAGACTCCCTCGCTCCCATCAAACCGAACAAGAATAGTAGATCATACAAGCTGACCAGCTAGTTCACAGAGTACCTCAGAGGCACCAAATGACACTGTAAACAGCTAGAAAGGAAATGGAGAGCCAGCCACGACACCACTGACAGAACTACCTACAAGGCTGCACTTAATCACTATCACCAGCAGGTAAGAAACACCAAGAAAAATGCTAGTGGACCACATCAAAGGAAGCTCCAACAGCTGCAAAGAGATCTTCTCAATAATTAACAATTTCACTTCTCCCTCAGAAACTGTCACCAACATTGCTGCCTCCCAACAACTCTGCGGCAACCTATCCAACTTCTTCCACAGCAACTTTGCAAACCAACCCAACCTCAGAGAACTTGTTGCTAACATACCCACCCCCAACCACGACAACAACCTGACCGAATGGACAACACTGACCAGAAATGACACTGTGCCAATCATGCGGACCATCCACCCAGGGGCCCCAACGGACCCATGCCCCCACCTTATCTATAACATGGGAACATCACCAATCAGCACCACCCTGACCCACATCATCAACACCTCCATTATGTCCACCACTTTCCCGGATGAATGGAAACTTGCAGAAATCAACGCCCTCATCGAGATGCCCACAGCTGGCCCGAATCAACTGAGCAACTTCAGACCCATCTCCCTGCTTGAGAAGACCATCAACAGGCACCTCCCAACCCACCTCGTACTTCACCATCTTCTAGACAACACTCAATCAGGATTCAGAAAGACCCACATCACCAAAACAGCACTCATCGCGGCCACTGAAGGCATTCGAATCATCCTGGACTGAGGAGATTCAGCTGCCCTCATCCTGCTCTACCTCTCTGTGGCCTTCGACACAGTTTCCCATAACACCCTGATCAGAAGACTCCACGAAATTGGCATACAAGGATACGCTTTCATATGGATTGGTTCCTTCCTCACAGGAAAGAACCCAACTTGTCAGGATGCCACCCTTCACATCAAAGACCAAGAAAGTGATATGTGGAGTACTACAGGGATCGTCCCTCATCCCAACCTTTTTCAACATGTACATGACACCGCTTGCCAACATCGTGCGATCTCAAGGCATCCCTGCCATCTCCTATGTCGATGACACCAAACTCATTCTCTCCCTGACGGACAAAACAACCACCACCAGAACCCATGTCACCAACTGCATGACAATGGTAACACACTGGATGCAAACCAACTGCCTGCAGCTCAACTCTGACAAGATGGAAGTGCTGGTCTTCGGCAACAAGACCGCCCCATGGGAATGCCATCTGGTGGTACTCGGAACTAGGACCAACACCCACAGACCACGCAAGAAATCTAGGGAGCATCCTAGACCACAAGCTCAACATGACGGCTCGTCAATGCAGTGTGTGCCTCCTGCTGCCACATTCGAAGCATGCTGCAAAAAAGTTACCTCAAAACACCAGACCGACTGTCATGCAAGCACTCATCACCAGCAGACTGGTCTATGACAACACTCTCTACTCTGGAATCTCCAAACAACTCCTACACAAACTCCAGGCCATTCAGAACTCTGCTGCAAAACTCATACTTGACCTCCCACGCTGCACCCACATCACACCGTACATCAGGAAGCTTCACTGGGTCCCCATTCACAAGCACAGCCAATTCAAACTTCTTACACACACACATACAAAGCCCTACACAACATGGGACCAGAATACCTGAACTGCATACATTTTAACCAACCCACCAGATGCCTACGCTCTGCCTCACTCTTACTCTCACACATTCACCACATCCGCAAAAGCAAAACTGGAGGTCGCTCATTCTCCTACATCGCACCCAAGAAATGGAACGACCTCCCTCAACACATCCGAGCATCACCCTCATTTCTTGAGTTCCCCAAAAAGCTGAAGACATGGCTCTTCGTATTATTTCTTGGGGGATCACAAACCTCCACACCTGGCCAAGCACCTGGATACCCTCTGGGCTGATTAGTGCACTATACAAATCTATATAACATAACAAGGCCAAATCAAAATGCAATTAAAACATAAGCATGGAGGTTATACTCATTGTTGGAAAGCCATAGACGTCAGTGTTATGTTAACTGTAGTTCCAGTAAAGTGATACTTGAACCCACTGTTTTGTATGGAACTTCAAAAAGTTGCACATTTACGTTAATTACTTGGGTGAAGGTACGAAGAAGCTAACTGGACTGGGTATGACTGTCTTAAGCGAGCACGCAAGTAATTTTTAAAACCGCACAGACGCGTGTGCTGTACTAGAAACAAAAGACGCCGCAGCGTGTCTCACAGTGCAATCACAGCCAGGGCCGGCTTAAGGGCAGTGCAACTGGTGCGGCCACACTGGGTGCTGTCCTGTGAGGGGGGGGGGCTGACTTCAGGGTGTGCGCTGTCTTTAGCTATAACTTATGATTGGAGAGAAGAGGGGCACTTTTTCCTGGTGGTAGTGAGAGAATCCAAGGAAGAGGCGATGGGGTGTGTGGCGCCAAAAATGTTGGTCGCACCTGGCGCCACCAGTGCTAAAGCCGGCAGGGCCGGCTCTAGGGCGGTGCGACCGGTGCCACCGCACCGGGTGCTGACTTCCGGGGGGCGCCGTGTTTGCAAGTTTAGTATTATTTTAAAGCACCTGCTGCCGCGTTCGTCTCCCCCAGTAATTTCCAGCCAACAAACAAATATCAGGATAACTCCTGTGATTAATGTTCTTCCTGAAGAAGATTTGGAGTTTTGTTTAATTGGGGTTTTAACTGACTATAAAGTAGCACAGAGGGTTAATACGCCTGTAGCAGAAAACCAGTACCGAGCAGATTACAAAGTGCATAGAACTTAAATAGGTCAGTGGGTTACTGCTTTTAAAAGAGACATCATTTTGTTACTTGCAATTTATAAGTTCAAATCCTATATTAGGATTTTAATTTATAAATTGCAAGTAACAAAATGATGTCTCTTTTAAAAGCAGTAAACCACGGACCTATTTACATTCTATGCACTTTGTAATTATACTGAACTATTAACTTTTATCAAAGAACTGCATGCAGGCTGCACAGTATAGATTTGAGAAAAGATTTATGTTGCAAAAAGTATTAATTTGGGCAGCAGAAATCTATTCTCATTATTAAAGAGAACCCCACCTATGGTGTTTCTTTTTAAAATCTGAGTTTGTGCTTCTCTAGACCAAGCACTATTACACTATACTGCCTACCAGTGTTGATGACATGTGAATCCTACCCCTTGGAGTCCTCTGTCTTATGTAACATTTCCCATACGCTGAGTTACACACATATGATTTATTGTGTCTGTGTAATGTGTGTCTGATGCAAAGTTCTCTGACACCCTACACTGGTGAGTGGCGCTATATATGCATCTGAGCGAGAGTGCTATACATGCTTTTGAGAGAGACTGGTTATGGAGACTTGGGTGTACTGTTAAAGGGTGATGTTGAGGGAATCCGTGATGGAGGTGGTCATTGGGGGGCGCCAACAAACATTGTCGCCCCGGGTGCCACCAGCTCTAAAGCCGGCCCTGAAAGCCGGCCCTGATCACAGCAGTGGTGCACGTTTTGTGTGTATGATCAGAGTGCGCTGGGGCGGGCGAGGTGTGGACGCCGGAGCACGATAGTGATTCGATCAAAGCAGCCTCAGAAGTTAATTAGCGCAGTTCAGATATCAATCCATGCTGGGCATTACCAGGAATCGCGAGCAATTAGCAACTACAACGGTGTCCACAAGTGTGCTGCAAGTTGGATAACAACCTCGCAGTGATAGATCTATAAGCTGCAGCTGTCTGCCCCTGTCAGGGGCGGGACTAACGACAAGAGATGGCGCCATAAATTCAAACCCTACTCCTGACAGGAATTGGCGCGGAGCCCGCCTACTGTATGACGCACACTAGGGCAGCATTTTGTCTGCGGGTTTCTAACATGGGCCGCAGGAGACCTTGCAATGTGCTGTGAGTAAAAGGCAAAGAAAGCTCTTTGCAAATGCTATGGTGCCTGAAGATCCCTAGTTCATTGCATAATGGAGCCCCAGAGAGTTCAGCTTGAAATGAAAGGTTAAGAATTTGTCGATCACCAGCATTGTTTCAGCAGAAAAATCCATGCACATTTTTTTCTGCAGGCCAACACGATTCGGGATGCAACCAGAAGGAATTGCATAAATAATAAAGTATGTGATTCTATATTTTCACAAATGATGTTTATGATCCACTTGCTTGGTTTACTTATTCTCATTGAAATGTACCTTCGACTTAACGATTTGGCAGCGGTATCACAGTATGCAACTGCTTGTCGGTGCCGTTGCTTCTGTACTGAGGCACAGTTGGCAAACTGGCCATTTGCCGCATGCATGTGGCATTTTAATTATATTCATGAAGGCGTTGTTTTGATGCATTCCCGAGTGGAAGCTTACTGCCGTTGAAGAGCATGTTTAGGTGTCGAACAAATCATAAAACATCTGCGCAAGTTAAAAAAAAAAAAAGTGCACGCATGAAACACTGTTGTTGAGTTGCTTGAAAAATGCTAAAATTACTTCTCCGCCAACACTTCTTTGTCAAAAAAACGTTGACGATTTTTTAAATGTATGTTTTACCATGTGCTTCATTTGCCATGGTCCATCATCATACTGATAATGCAGTAGCCCTCTATATATCAGGCCTTGTTAGTATCCAAGCTTTGTTTAATCATAATGGCCAATTTACTATTCGTGGCTACCCCCAATGCATTTTGGACCCGATGGTCTTTCATCTGGCGGACATTTGCTCCGGAGGTTGCACTGTAAATGCAAACAGCGTACCAAAAATGGAGAAAAATATAAAACAGGAATCGCAAAGAGCGTTTTTTACGTGAAAAATGTGTTTATTGTGTTAAAAATGCTTGAACCATTGCATTTAACTGACACATTTGTAACGCATGGCTGAACATTAGTGTGCTAGGACGTGCCCTGGTGCTGTCATTAACGATTGCAAAACAGTCTTTGATGAACAATCCTAACAATGTGGCAATTAAATGAAAGCCTATTTATAATATGGTGTAAACAAACATAGGTCTTACTGAAGTCTAAAAGCCACCACGTGTGATTATAGAATGTTCAAGACCACTACCATGCAAACCGCTTGTGGAAAAGACACCTTTTCCTGTTTGCTATACGTTTTACTGGCATGCCACTGCTCTGGAAATGTGTGGGGATTTTGCTCCAACTGCTATAAAATACTGCCATGCCCTTGTTCCGGGGGTCGTTATTCTAACTCCCTGAATGGAAAAAAAAGTTTCTGCTCTGTCCCTCTTCCTGAAGAAGTGAGAGTGCCATCTGAAGAGGACTTCTGGATCCTTGGATTCATGAAAAGCAAAGACTAGCTGTGGCACAGAAAAACCTCACTCTGAGCACGGCCTGGCTGCTCAGACCAAACTACCGAATAAGGTTGACTTTGAATGGCCCCTGAGTCACACTACAAATCATGTCTCTGGAGACATGTATTACAACAGTGCTACAAAGGAGGTCCTGCAGTGAAGAAATATTCTTAAATAATTAGAATGTTATGTTTTGTTACATTACTTTGCACTATGATATAATTAATTCATAAGCTCCATGCCACTCGGAGCCACTGCGGCTGTGTCATCGGATACGGTTCTCTTCATCCAATGTACTGACTCCCCAAAAAAACCAACAGCTGTATCCGCTAATTGAATCCCCCAAAAATGGCTTATCTGTAGCCACATAGCCTCCTGACAATTATTGGGCCTCTGGCAAATGGGTCAACTGGGAGGGCTTTCCACAGATTTGTGACAGAAATCACAGAAGAACAGATACCAGTCACACCTTTGGCAAATTCTGGCACATAACTGTTTGGTGAGATTATGCCACAAACTATGCACATCAACATGGTTGGGCAACTACCCAGGGGCGCAACTAGACCCGAACTTCAGGGAGGGGGTAGTGCTTCAAGCTGCAGTAGTGAGGCTCCCACATCACGTAGAAACATCCTCAGAGCCAGTATGCGAGCACACATTGCCAATATGTCTGGGTTTAATATGCTAACACATGCAAACAGCATTTGTGCATGTCTGTATTTTCATGCCATTAAACCACAAAGA